>BLSH010010903.1:569746-579983 GCA_018402905.1 Glandirana rugosa | reverse complement strand
TTTTATTTGATTTTAATTTATTTTCCCTATCCCCATTTATTTGTAGGGCACTTGCCCTAGTTTGAAGATGATTTTAGAACAGTTATATGGCTTCTACCGTTAATTAATACTTTTCAGACACAGTTTGAAGATGAACCACATTCATCTCCATTTTTGCATTTTTTATGTTTTTATTTTTTTTTAAATATTTAAAGTTATTTCCCTGTCCCCATTTTTTTGTAGGGCACTTGCCCTACCCTTACCCCCATTTTACTTCCTTTTGCAGCCCTCTGGGGCTTTCCAGGACTTTCCTACAGCCATTTTTGTGCCTAAAAGTTCGGGTCCCCATTGATTTCAATGGGGTTCGTTGTCCGTGCGAGCGTTCGGGTTCCGTCTGGACCCGGACCCGGACTTTGTCCCGAAGTTCGGACGGACCAGCAGAACCCGAACGTCCAGGTGTTCGCTCAACTCTAGTTATAACCCTTACGTATCTTATGGCAAGATAAAATAATATGACTTTACATACATTTTGGCTTCATTAACACAAGTGTATCAATGCGTACACCCTGTGTCCATGCAGTTACTGCATCACAACTGACTCACTAATGTGATGAATATACTGTATGTGATGATTAATAAGTATCTCCAGAGCAACAAGGTTCTTTTCCAGAGATTTATTGAATCCCAGAATAGAACAGAGGTACAGGCAGGATAGATGATAGGGCACTTGTAAAAGGGAAGGAAAACCCTTTTCTGAGGATGCATTACATGTGAAATGCATAGAAACTGAGCCACCTCGCCATATGTGGTTTCACGTTCATCCAGCTTCTGCCTATTTGGAACGCAAGCCTATCCGATGGCCACGGGGAGTGTGCTGTTGTACCTTATTGAGCTGAGTTGTATGTGTTGGTGTCTCACAGACACCCACACAATGTGAGTACCATTTCTATTTGTACATTTAACCATTTTTATTAAATTACTGCACAATGATCTACTCCTGGATTTGTCTTGCT
Source organism: Glandirana rugosa (assembly GCA_018402905.1). Classification (NCBI taxonomy): domain Eukaryota; kingdom Metazoa; phylum Chordata; class Amphibia; order Anura; family Ranidae; genus Glandirana; species Glandirana rugosa. Next base: position 578,991 of record BLSH010010903.1, on the reverse strand, counting down.
TTATGTACTACTGCATAAGGAATAACTTCATACAAGATCCGCAGTGGGGCAGACCAGAGAAGTACAGTGGAAAACAGTGGATATACACAGAGAATTACTGTTGCACAGTGTTTAGGCTACTTTGTCAGCCACATCTTTCTGGTAAGCACACACTTCATTTGGGATATGGAAGGAGCACTTATCACTGATCCTAAGAGGTAGTCCACTGCAAGCAGTCACACATGGTAGATAAAGTGGTGAACAGGTCCTTCTCCTAGCAACTTATCATGTGGATTTATTTTATTGTATAGACTGTTTCTAGTTGGACTGTGTTGATCAATGACATATAGGAGCATTGCTACTCCAATTAAGTACTATATCGTACATGTATAGCCAATGAATGACCGATTGTTTTATTGCTGAAACCCCCAAATTAACTACTAAGGTGTATAACATAGATTGGATGTATATGCTGGATGGGAAAAATGTCTCTATGCTTGCCTTGAAAAAAAGGGACTAAGTATTTTCAATAGGACTGACCATTGTGACATTTACAAACACTCTGTTGGATTTGTTATCTGTTCTGCAAACCAATAAATGGCTCTTTCTGGATGAACCAAATTGCTGCGCAAAAATTCAGTTAGATTGAAGGAGTTCTGCATTGGATAGGTGTACTCCTGTTCCCATAGTAACACTAATAATAACAATAATAATTATTAGTTTTATATATATATATATATATATATATATATATATATATATACAGTGTCTCACAAAAGTGAGTACACCCCTGAGTGAAAATGTCCAAATTGGGCCCAATTAGCCATTTTCCCTCCCTGGTGTCATGTGACTCATTTGTGTTACAAGGTCTCAGGTGTGAATGGGGAGCAGGTGTGTTAAATTTGCTGTTATCGCTCTCACTCTCTCATACTGGTCACTAGAAGTGCAATATTGCACTCCGTGGCAAAGAACACCCTGAGAATCTGAAAAAAAAGAATTGTTGCTCTACATAACGATGGTCTAGGCTATAAGAAGATTGCCAAGGCCTTGAAACTAAGCGGCAGCATGGTGGCGAAGACCAAACAGCGGTTTAACAGGACAGGTTCCACTCAGCACAGGCCTCGCCATGGTCAACCAAAGAAGTTGAGTGCACATGCTCAGCGTCATATCCACAGGTTGTCTTTGAGAAATAGATATATGAGTGCTACCAAAGTTTAAGGGGTGGGGGGGTTAGCCTGTCAGTGCTCAGACCACACGCCGCACACTGCATTAAATTGGTCTGCATGGCTGTCTTCCCAGAAGGAAGCCTCTTCTAAAAATGATGCACAAGAAAGCCCGCAAACAATTTTCTGAAGACAAGCAGACTAAGGACATGGATTACTGGAACTATGGCCTGTGGTCTAATGAGACAAAGATTAACTTATTTGGTTCAGATGGTGTCCATTGTGTGTGGCGGCAACCAGGTGAGGAGTACAAAGACAAGTGTGTCTTACCTACAGTCAAGCATGGTGGTGGGAGTGTCATGGTGTGGGGCTGCATGAGTGCTGCCGGCAGTGGGGAGCTACAGTTCATTGAGGGAACCATGAATGCCAACATGTACTATGACATACTGAAGCAGAGCATGATCCCCTCACTTCAGAGACATGAACATGATAACGACCCCAAACACACCTCCAAGACGAACACTGCCTTGCTAAAGAAGCTGAGGGTAAAGGTGATGGACTGGCCAAGCATGTCTCCAGACCTAAACCCTATGGAGCATCTGTGGGGCATCCTCAAACAGAAAGTGGAGGAGCAAAAGGTATTTAACATCCACCAGCTCTGTGATGTCGTCATGGAGGAGTGGAAGAAGATTCCAGTGGCAACCTGTGAAGCTCTAGTGAACTCCATGACCAAAATGGTTAAGGCAGTGCTGGAAAATAATGGTGGCCACACAAAATATTGACACTTTGTGTTGAGTTATTTTGAGGGGACAGTAAATTTACACTGTTATACAAGCTGTACACTCACTACTTTACAGTGTAGCAAAGTGTAATTTCTTCAGTGTTGTCACATGAAAACATATAATAAAATATTTACAAAAATGTGAGGGGTGTACTCACTTTTGTGAGATAATATATATATGTATAAAACATAAAATAGGACTGCCTGTATGAGGATGCACATAATACCTGTGCATCCCTGTGCGTGTAAACAAAGGCCATGTGAGCAAGGCCTTTAACCACTTGCTTACTGGGCACTTAAACCCCCTTCCTGCCCAAACCAATTTTCAGCTTTCAGCGCTGTTGAACTTTAAGTGACAATTGCGTGGTCATGCAACACTGTACCCAAATGACATTTTTCTCCCACAAATAGGGCTTTCTTTTGGTGGTATTTAATCACTGTTAAGTTTTTTATTTTTTGTTTCATAGTTTGTTATAAAATTTTAAAAACAGGTCATTTTTCTCATTCATTGATGTCCGCTGATGAGGCTGCACTGATGGGCACTGATAGGCTGCACTGATGGGCACTGATAGGCTGCACTGATGGGCACTGGTAGGCTACACTATTGGGCACTAATAAGGTGGCACTGATGGACGGCACTGAAGGGTTCTGATAGGTGGAACCGAAGAGCATTGATAGGTGGCACTGATAGGCGACACTGATAGGTGGCACTGATGGGTACTGATGGGCACTGATGGGTGGCACCGATGGGAACTGGTAGGCACTGGTAGGTGACAATGATAGGCAGCACTGATCAGTGGCACTGATGATGAGGCACATATGGCCATTGATTGGCAGCACTAGTGAGCACTGGTAGGTGGCACTGTTGGGTACTGATAGGTGGCACTGGTGGGCACACATGAGGAAGCGGAGGCTCTCTGTGTGAGGGACCGATTTCCCTCTGGCAGAAGCTGGTGAACGCGCAAACAGCACATGCTCAGGAGGACGTCCATGGACGCCCTCCCGGCAGTTCAGGCCCACGCTGTAGCCGTCTTTCGGCTATAGCACAGGCGGGAAGGGGTTAATTATTGTTTTATATAACTCTTCCAATTGCAAGACCACCTGCAGCTATTAAAATTCATTTACTTGGACTGTAGGGGCTTGACAATCATCTGGATTAATTTACTATAGGAGTAGAAAATGTTAAAATAATGATCAAATTATATGCAAGGAAAATGAATCTTTTTTTTTTTGCTCCCTAGTGTGATTGGTTATTCAAAGTGAACATTGCTTCACTGAACATTCTCTACTACATTAGTAAGTCCACCCCATTCTGTGCTGTTTGGACTAATTTCTCCAGTTCTATATGTATAAAAGCCATGTGTATTCTTACTTGAATATTGGTGTGCATGTATTTCCAGATCTGTGCAGTAATCCAGTGTGTAAAGCTCCTTTCCACAAAAGCTTTCTGTTATCAAGACCAGCCACTGCTGCCCTCTGTTCTTGTGCAGGGTGACTGGTCTTGTATCCACCTCCACGTGTAGTTTTCTGCAGGCAGCCTGTAGTGGGTGGAAATTCTAAGTTCTTCCCACAGTTCTGCTCCCTACACAGACTATGTACAACCCAGTGATGTTGTCATTGCTACATTTTAAAGGTAATATCTAGGTTTGAAAAATGGAAAATGTAACAAAGAGTGGTGCAAGCTTAATGCTAATATCACTCTTCTAAATGTAGAAAATGGAGCAGATGCTGCCTCAAAATAACACAAGAGGCACATAGTCCTTTGGTAATTAGAAATGATCTAATATCTGTTCTATGGTAAGTCTGTGACAGACACAGCACAGAACAGTACAGAAGTGTCTGCATTCTGCAGATTCCTCTGTCTGTTCAACTCAGCAGAGAACAAGAGAAAGGCTATGCTGTGCAGGCTCTGTTCTCATGAGTGGAGCAAGGATTGTGAGCTGTCTCAGCGTCAGCTCATATACTGTACATCAGATTGGACCTTGTAGGGATCCCCAAAAAGAATTACACTCACCTAGGTGGATGCAGCATTGATCATTCAGACTGGATTTATATCCCTTGTGGCTATAAAGAAATATATTTCAAATTAACTGTTTTGTACCGGGAGTTTAACTGTGTTTTGAGAGTACAATGTACACTATAATGGGTTATTATAATTGGAGTGTAGAGAGATTTTGATGGGAGGAGTTGGCAATCTTTGACCTGCAGTACATTCCCTGAGTATTTCCATTAAACGTTCAAGTCTGAGTAGAGAGGAACATTTTTTTCAAGAAGCATTCCATTTAAAATAAATGTTTTATTTTGTTTTTATTGGATGCTGTTGACCTGAGCTTGCTGAAAAGTATCACTTACATTTTTTGAAAATTAAAAAAATGACTTAAATTACTGTAACTATCAAGCCCAGCCCCAATTACATAAGACAGCTTTATGTTTTAAAATGATTATTACATGGGTCGTTGAATTCCACCATAGTGTATTGCCTGACACCACAGGGGAATCTTGCAGTTATACGATCTAGAAGCCAATTATTCACCAACTTCAGTTGATACATATCATCCGACATTGATCCTGTTGTGTCCACGAGATAGGTAAGAGAAGATCCTGAAGATCCTGAAAGAAATGGTCATCATAATCTGTTTAGTATAATAAATGATAAAAACTGGGATTGCAAAAACGAATTTGTAAAGAATGACGTACTATATGAGATAAACAAGATGATTGCCAAAACCATAGTGGTGGTATACCATTGGGGCATCTAGATGATAAGTGGTCTGCTCCTGTGAGCTGAGGAACTGCCACAGTAACCTTGGAATAAAGAAGTATTATATGAGTATGAGGATTGAAGTGCCACACCAAGTCCAAAATGAGGTTTTATTTCAAATACAAAATAGGTGCTACAGCCCAAAGCATTTCAGGAACCACTTATTCCCTTCACGGGGGTTTAAAATATATGGAAACTGTAGGAATTAAACTGTTATATAAACTCTGTATTAAGAGCACTCAGCAATATTCAGCAGTCGGCGAAAACTCTTTGAAAATCTTTGAAGAGTACAGGATAAAGGCTCATCTAGATAAAATAGAAATTATCACTTAGAAATCTTATCAATCAGCTTCCTTCCACACATCAGCATAAGACACCTTCTGATATTGTCAGTTGTTCAATGTCAACACCTGTTGGACACTGTGGACACTTTTTGTCAAGTAAACCTAAATACATGCAAGGAAAATAATTCCACACAAAGTGCAATTTCCCTTGCAAAGTGAACAGTCTGTTTGCCTTTAGTAAATAAAACCCCTATGTTGGAAATTATGAATTTATAATATTATTTTGAATAATATTGGGCTCTGAAATATATTATATGTATAAATTAAATGTATTAAATATATGTTAGTTATATTTGTGAATGTATGACATATAATATATGTAAGGTTATTTCAATGTGCTTCTGGACAGAGAAAGTGTTGTATGTGCAATTCTATTTCAAAACTCATGTGAAGTAAAGGAGGGGTCATGTGTGTCTCCTTATGGACTAAAGCCATATAAGTAAAGTGTAGGTTGCTTTGAAACAGCTGACCTAAAGGTTTCAAACAGTATAAGAGTCGTGAATTTGTAATGTCAAGTTAGGAAGGGCAGGAAGAAAGATGGAGGACACTCTTGAAGACGTGACGTGAACACCTGTCAGAACCCTTCCTCCTCCTGACTGACATCTGAAGCCATGCCATGTCTCATTATAGATTTCAACTATGTTGCTACGTAAGTTTGTCTTATGTTATGTCTTGAAGAATAAACCCTTAAAGATTTTTCTAATGATGTCGTTCATGCAAGTTCTTCTATGGAAGCTGAGAAAGGATTTTCAACACCCTACATCATTTGTTCAATAATGACCAGAGCAATTCAGTTGGAACTGACCTAATTGACTGCCTGACCATCTTAAACCCAAGCTACAACTCAACAAAACAGACACTTAAAAGGAGTTTATCTGTCTTATCAGCCTTTTAATACAAGCTACAAAACTGATTAAACATGAAGTTAGGATTTGATTCAAGGTCCTTGAAGGTGCTATAAATCAAAACAATGATACATTTGTCTATAGACTATAACCTTACTCTAAAGCCTCGTACACACGAGCCGATGACTGGTCAACCGAATGTCCAACTTTTGTCCAAATTGGGCGACGGCCGTTTGGTTTAGCGTATTAACGTGAAACAAGTAATCGGCACACAAAGCTGAACGTAGTGACGTGTTCCGAGCGTATAACAAGGGAGTTCAGGTGAGTGTGATTTGTGAATTACGAACACAGGTTTACACGACCAAACACTTCCTGGATTCCGAGCATGCCTGTTTGCACTTCCAACTTTTGGTTGGAACCTGTAATGCAGGTTGCAGTGGTGCTACCCCCCTATCCATTCGCCCGGCCCCCTAATCTACATGCAGAGCATCGGACGCATGGATTTCAATAGGGTTTTGTTTTTTTAAGCACATGATTAGAGTCTGAGTTTCTAATTGGCTTCTAAAAAGGGTGGGCTCATCCACTTATGTGACATTAGCAAATTAATATTTGCTAATGTCTTCCTGTTTCTCATCCTGGCCAATCAGGAAGTGGCTCCTGAGACCCCATTGGCCGGGAGTCCTAAGACCCCGTTGGCCGGGAGGAGAAGACCCGATTGGCCAGGAGGAGAAGATGGAGGGGGGCACGGAGGCCAGGACAGTGAGGAGACGGACTTGGGGGAAGCCACAGCCAATGGATGCAAACACGGGGGGTGAGCCACTCTCCTCCTCCCTGCTCTGACCTGGTGCACAGTGGCAGGCTGGAGCGATGAGGGGGATCCATGGTCAGGTCCATCTGCCGCCACCTCCCACCGATGGAGCACCACCAGCCACCACTGGCCCACTGTCATACCCCCTGCACGCATCTCCTCACCTTTTAGAACTCTAGTAGCCCCTGGCGGTAATCCCGAGTGTGGCTCTGGGTTAATTTTCAGTGCCAAAAGCGGTAACCCCGAGCCACACTTGGGATTGCATTGCAGGATATCAGGCAATGTTACTTACCTTGTCCCCTGGATTCTGCGATGTCCCCCACTGTGTCCGTGGCTCTGTGTCCTCCGCTCGCTGTAGCGTGTGCAAGGCTCCGTTCCCTGCGATCGTCGTGTCGCATGGGGCGGAGCTTGGCGGCAAATTGAAAAAGTGAATCACACAGTAAGCATACAGTACTGTACACTGTGATTTGTAAGATTACATTACTGTATCAAATCATTTCACATCCCTTTTGTCCCTAGTGCTTTGTCCAGTGCCCTGCATGCACTTTTATATTATATATGCCATTCTTTTTGCCTGGAAACTTGAGAACGTCCATGGCATCCAAAAAGCATCCCTTTACGTTAATCAGCTAGAATACTGCCATAGTAAATAAGAATCATTTGCAGAATTGAGTGATAATGATTTGTGATGAAATTTAGAATCAGACACTGAAAGTGTGACGACAGCGACAATTCTGCAAATTAGCAAATTTCGGTGTTTTTGACTTGATTACATTATTGAATACATTTTATTATTATTATATTATTATTTTTGATAATTTTTTTTCATATATATTATAATTTATGATTTCGTTATTTCAAATTTTATCATACCCGGGATATCTACTAGACTCTTGTCTTAAGTGAATTATTCCTAAGAAATACAGACCTAAAATATAAAATGCCAAATTTCTATGTGAAAAAATGTACCGCTTTGAGACGCAAAAATCTGACATAATCCTACCGCCAGGGAGGTTAAATACAACCTCTCAGATTCAATAGCTTCCCAAGGGCTCCATATCTAAAATGGAACGGTTTCCACTACTGACTTTTTTTGCAGAGCTCCATAAAAGAAGACATTAGTGATAAACTTCCACTGCAATCTTCAGAGATTGAATGAGCACATGTCGTATCCAAACTTAAAAATACAAGCCTATAATACTACTCAGTTTGGGCAATTACATGAATTTTAACTGTGTGGAGATTATATTATACAGCTCATTGAATATTGAATACATATTTCATGCAACTTGTTTAGAGGCTGCATTCACACAGGGGCGATCCGAGTTCGGCACGACTTTGCTAGGCGATTTTTAACGCGACTTCAGCGCGACATTCCCCCGTGGCCAATCAGAGAAGAGGGGAGGGGTTACCTTCAAAAATTATTTTCTTTTAACTGTAAAGTCGCTTCAATATAGATGGGAGATCCGACTTGGAGGCGACTTCCATTGAACAAGTCGGATAGAAGTTGCCTGGAAGTAGTACAGGAACTTTTTTGAAGTCGGAACGACTTCAGTAGTGTACATTAAGACGGCTACCATTCACTTCAATGGGATTTCACATTTCAAGCGACTTGGGGCGACTTGGGATGAAACAAGTCTGAGCGCAAGTTGCCCCTGTGTGAACGGGCACTAAAGCCTACGTTTAGGAAATAAAAAAACAAACAAAAACAGAACAAGGGATTATACTTACATTTATTGAGAAGTGTCTCTTGTGCCGATGCTGGCTATCCTAGTTAAAATCCAAAGCCATCTGACCACCCCCTCAATAACCCCAAGGCTGTATTCTTCTTATGCTGCAGGGGTTAATATGAGCACTAAATAAATGAATAAATGGTCTGCCCCCTCCATTCATCGAGCTCTTTTCAATCATGGAAGCTATAGTACAGATTCTATGTACAGGGTGATGGGCGGAAAGTGTGGACATACTGTATTCCGCACTACTCATAAGTGTCTGCGACAGCTGCAGTTTTCATATTAACCACTTCCCGACCGCGCTATAGACAAAAGACGTCCACAGCGCGGTCGGGTTATTCTGACAGGACGTCCATGGACGTCCTCCAGAATATCGCTTCCCGCGCTCCCCCTGGGGCGCGCACACGGGAACATCCGTGACCGTCGGGTCCGGGGGACCCGACTGATCACGGATCGCGGTGAATGGCCGCTGTGAGCGGCCTTTCACCACGTGATCGCGCCGTCCAATGACGGCGCGATCACATGTCAACAAGCCGGCGCTTCCGCCGGCTTTTCTCTCTCCTCTCCGCACCGATCGGTGCAGTGTGAGAGGAGAGAGGGGAGGAAAGATGTGTGCAGTGCTGTGGGCGATGTGTAATGCCCACAGCACTGCTAAATGACAGCAACCCCCACCATCCATCAAACACCCACCCAGCCATCCACCCCATCCCGCGCTAGTGCACCACTTTCCGGCGAGTGTCGCCGGTAAGTGGCGCTAGGCACTAGTCAGCCCAGGGGGCCTGGGCTGCCAGTGCCTACAAGGGCACACGCGCGGGGTCCCCCTCGCGCCCT
>BLSH010010903.1:554775-568552 GCA_018402905.1 Glandirana rugosa | reverse complement strand
CAAAAAAAAAAAACTTCATTTTGCAAAGAATTGTGGGAAAAAATTATAACTTAAAAAAAATCACCATGCCTCTTACTAAATACCTTGGAATGTCTACTTTCCAAAAAGGGGTAATTTGGGGGGTATTTGTACTTTCCTGGCTTGTTAGGATCTCAAGAAATGACATAGGTGGTCAGTACATCCGGTGTGATCAATATTCAGTGATTGGCACCATAACTTGTAGACTCTATAACTTTCACAAAGACCAAATAATATACACTAATTTGTTTTTTTTTTACCAAAGATATATAGCAGTATAAATTTTGGCCAACATTTATGAAGAAAAATTACTAATTTGCAAAATTTTATAACAGAAACAAAGAAAAATTATTTTTTTTACAAAATTTTCGGTCTTTTTTAATTTATAGCGCAAAAAATAAAAAACCCAATGGTGATTAAATACCACCAAAAGAAAGCTCTATTTGTGTGAAAAAAAGGACGCAAATTTCATATGGGTACAATGTTGCATGACTGAGTAATTGTCATTCAAAATGTGAGAGCACTGAAAGCTGAAAATTGGTCTGGTTAGGAAGGGGGTTTAAGTGCCCAGTGGTCAAGTGGTTAAACTCCACACCACCGGGAGTTAGGTATGGGGGGGCAGAGTTTTCAGCATTCAGCTAGGATATCCAGCATCAGCACAAGGGACACTTCCTAGTAAATATAAGTACTGTCCCTTGTGCTGAGATTTTAGAAAACAATACCTAAACTTAGGCTTTAGGTGATGGTATTGTTTGAGAATATAAATCGATTTTCACAAGCAAGGCAAGTCCATCACTTTTACCCTCAGCTTATTTAGCAAGGCAGTGGTCATCTTGAAGGTGTGTTTGGGGTTGTTATCATGTTGGAATACTGCCCTGCGGCCCAGTCTCCAAAGGGAGGGGATCATGGTTTGCGTCAGTATGTCACAAAGCATGTTAGCATTCGTGGTTCCCTGAATGAACTGTAGCTCCCCAGTGCTGGCAGACCCAGACCATGACACTCCCACCACCATGCTTGACTGTAGTCTTTGTACTCCTCACCTGGTTGCCACCACACATGCTTGACACCATCTGAACTAAATAAGTTTATCTTGGTCTCATCAGACCACAGGCTTTCTTGTGCATCATCTTTAGAAGAGGCTTCCTGGGGCATGGTCTCGGTATGGCGGCGAGAGGACGCATCTTTACAGAGCTCCCGGCCGGAGAATTCCCTGCAGCCATCTACCTCTAACATACCTCACATTACCAGTGCTCAGCAGGTCCCTTGGATGAACAAGAAGCCTGACCAACATCCCGTTACCCTGGCCTCCACCCTGGATCTCAACAGCTGGCGGCCTCCATGCCGGCGGCTTCCAAGATGGTGCCAGCTCACTCGATCGCTCTGAACACACCAAAGGACGCCTCAGTGCCTGGTCCATCCCTGCAGCAGCCAGACGGACACACAATGCTGCCCTTCTCTCCCCCCAGTGATCTATCTCCCAGTCTCCCCAGATCGCTGGCAGTCTCCACAGACTTGGAAGAGGATCTGCTTAGTATAGAGCATGCTGTCTCCTCACCAGTCCCAATCCCATCCAGCGCTCTGTGCTTCAGTCCAGAGCTCATGGAGGAGCAAGGATAGATGGATCCACAACAGACCACAGTCAGTACTCTCAGTAATCCACTCCAGTCTCCAGGTCTCCCCCTAGACGCCAACTCTGAGGGCAGGTTGTGGGCATTTTTAGAGCAGCTCCCCACTAGAGCGGACCTAGAGTCACTCATCCAGAGAATGGAGACCGCTCTGAAGGGCGAGGTACAGACTCTAAAACAGGAGGTATCAGGACTGGACACCAGGGTTGCAGCAGTGGAGCAAGAACAGAGTTCAATGTCTCAATCCGTAAAATCCTTACAAACTTCTAACTCTGATCTCAATAACCAAATTGCTCCTTGATGACTTGGAGAATCGCAGCCGCCGGCAGAATATATACGGCTGAGGGGGGTTCCAGAATCAGTCCCACAATCTGAACTGTGCTCGACAGTGACCAATATCTTTAACCGCTATTTGGATCGTCCGCCAGACTCTGAGATCGTCATTGACAGAATACACAGAGCCGATCGGAATCGGAAGTAACTGACAGACCCAGGGATGTTCTATGCTGCCTACATTCATTTACCCTCAAAGAAGACATAATACAGCAAGCCTGGAGGGTGGGGGTACTGGAATTTGATGGTTCAGCTGTTCACCTTTTACCAGGCATTTCCAGAAAGACTCTTCTGATGTGGAGATCCCTCAAACCACTCCTAGATGACCTGACCAAGAAGGGTCTTTCTTACTTACAAGTGGGGGCATCTATTCCATCTCATTGTCCATAAAGGCACAGTTACCTTCTCTTTGTGTCACCCTTCGGAGCTGCCGGACCCGTTTGCCTTTGCTGAGATGGATCCGATTCCAGTTCCAAATTGGCTTACGGTGCTTGTCTCGGGGGATCCCCGGTGCCCAGTCCCCCCAGGCAGGTCACAAAGGGCCCGTTATCATTGTCGTGGCTGGGGAGGCCTTTCACGAGCCCGAGCATCTGAGAACCCCATATCCCCACCTTGGAATGAAGAAGCGGCTGGTTGAACCCATGAAAGCGGACTGTCAGAATAAACCCAGCTCTACATTTTTGTTTTTCCTGATGGATCTATGGGAACAACCTACCCCCCCACCTTTTTTATTTTTTATTTTATTATGCAGGGCTATATCTGGATCACAGTGGGAATGCCCAAGTGAACCCAGGGTCTGCCTGAAATGAACTATATTATGCCCTGGCTCGCTGTAAAGCAAAGGCCTCCCTTATGTTGCCAAGAGTTTATGTAGCTCCTTTATTGAATATTGTAACATTGTACTATTTGTTTGATGATATTACACTTCACTGATTGCTGCTCCCCTATTTGTGTATCTTGTGTGCACGGGGATGGGCTGTGAACTCTATACACTCTGGAGTTTTGGCCCCACCTCGAGACACGTCCAGTAACCGTATATTCTTGAGGCAGTATGGCAGTATATTCTTGAGGCAGTACTGCTGGCTTGCTCCGGGCCTAGAACACTGGTCCCTCCCCCTTTTTTTTTGGTTTACCCTGTTTCAATGGCATGATTTCTAGCAAGCTCGGGTTCGCTGCAAAGTGGAGACCTCCTTTATGTTATAGAGAGATAATATATTTCCTTTCTGCTTTATAAGTTGACTGTTACATAGTATTTTATATCCATTGATGTTACAATTTACTGGCTAATGCTATCACATCTGGGTGCCCTGAGTGCTCCGGGTTGGCCTGGGAGGTCTCTGCCTTGGGACATGCCCGGGGAACGTACATCCCCAGACTTCTGGGGCTGTCCTGTCGCATTGTCCCGAGCTCGAAGCACTAGGCCAGTATTGTTTACAACTTCTCCTTTGAGAGGGGTTTTACTTTTACTTTTTTAAATTTTCCATTTACTACCAATGTACTTAATCTGTGGTATATGTTTGTTGGTTAACATCCATCATTTCACTTGGTTTAGGAAATGCTAGCGCCCCAACAGAGTTCTATGTTGGTTGCGGGGGCCCCAATGGTTAGGGCTTTGTGCCTTACCACTTCCCCTGCTAGGCACACTCTGCTCTGGTGGCAGTAGATCCTCTCTACAGAGTTTCTTTCTATTACTAGATTCCTCCTTCTTTATCAGCCTTTTCTCTTAATTTCCAATCTCCCCCCTTTTTTTTTTTACTTTTCTTCACTCCCCCCCCCCCCGCACCACACTCTCCAGGAGCGGGTGGCAGTAAAGGCGGAATCTTCAGCAGAATGTCTGTCAAGATCCTTTCCTGGAACGTAAAGGGGTTGAATTCCCCAGAGGAGCGCACTAGTTGTCTGGCCGAACTCTGGAGACACAGGGTGCACATCGCATTTCTCCAAGAGACTCATTTTAGGGCAGAGAAGATACCCAGACTATCCAACAAACCATTTCCAATGGCCTGCCATACTCCATCCTCAACCTCTAACTCCAAAGGGACGAGTATCCTCATATCCAAATCCCTCCCATGGCAATTATTGGGTGAGCTCCGTGATCAAGAGGGTAGGTTCCTGCTATTGAAAGGAAACATTTTCTCCCAGACCTTCACTCTTGCGAACATTTATCTTCCAAACTCTAGCCCACTCCCAACCCTTGAGACCTTTTTGTCCACCCTGGATACTTTCCTTTAAGGAGCCCTTGTCTTGGGGGGGGGGGGGGATCCATTTAACCTTGGATCCACACAGGGATTCCTTTTCAAAATTATCCTCACTACCCTGGGGAGCCCAACTCCACCTCAAAAAGCTTTTGCACACCCATCGATTGGTCGATATATGGAGGCTATTTTATCCACAGGAGCGGGATTATACTTTTTATTCTGACGTTCATGACTCTTACTCCAGAATTGACTTTGTTTTTTTAAGACATTCCACGATCCCACTGGTCATCAAGACGGACATCAGTCACATCACGCTCTCTGACAATGCTGCAATTACTATGGAGCTTGCTCTTTCTCTGGCGTCCCTAAAGACTATTACGTGGCGACTCAACGAGTCGCTTTTGAAAGAACCTGAAATCCTCAAGGAAATCACCTTATATTTCTCTACCAATTTAGGCTCTGTGGACAATCCAATTTCTGTGTGGTCTTCACACAAATGCTATATTAGGGGCGTCATACTTAAAAATGGCCATGCGGCCAAGCAACGTCGCAACAAAACCTTGTTCAACCTTCTGGCTAGACTCCATTCTTTAGAATGTCAACACAAGTCCAGACCAGACCATCTGATGGAATTGGAACTGGTTAGACTCCAGGAGGCCATAAGGGATCATTCCCTATACGAAGCAAAACATGAAGGCCTGTCGCTCCTAATATGAATATGGAGATAAATGCAGCCGCCTATTGGCCAATGCCTTACGCACTAAGCGCTCACAGACATACGTTCCAGCTCTACTTTTGTCATCCGGTTCAAAAGTTCATTCTTCTCTGAACTGACAGAGACTTTCCGCAAATTTTACACTAAACTGTATAATTTAGACCCACTTCTGATTCGCCATCCCCGAGTTCTCCAGACATCTGCGACTATCTCAGAGAATCTAATCTCCCTATGCTGACTGTGGAGGAACGAGAGGAACTTTCTAAACCCATTACAGTGGAGGAATTTGCATCGGCCATAGCTGACACACAGCTTCCCTGCAGAAATGCAACAGGCCTCGATTTCAGTGATCCCGAAACCACGTAAGGACCCATTGCTGTGTGCCAGCTATAGGCCTATCTCCCTTCTAAAACGTGACATGAAATTATTCACCAAAATTCTGGCGTCTAGGATAAATGTCTTGCTACAAAGTTGCGGCATACGCCGATGACCTCTTATTCTATGTCACTGAGCCTCTTACTTCCTTACCGTCCTTGTTACAGGAGATGAAATGCTATAGTAGCTTGTCTAAGTTCAAGGTCAACCTACAAAAATCAGAGGTCTTAAATATCTCCATACCAGACGCTACCAGAGTGAGCTTATGCCCTTTTTTTTAATGTTCAAATGGGCTGCCCACTCGATTCAATATCTGGGAATAAAAAGTCCTGCAAACCTAAATGCCATCCTTCCCCCAACTACCAGCCTTTCCTGTCAATGCTAACCGCAGACCTTAAAAAGTGGGACTCTCTGGCCCTTTCTTGGTTTGGCCGCTGTAACGTACTCAAGATGAACACAATGCCCATACTCCTATACTTATTGCAGGCACTGCCGGTAAAAATACCCCAGACCTTTTTTCATGCGGTACGCTCAGTGTTTATCAAATTCATCTGATGAGGCAAATACCCACGTCTTGGCAGAGCGTTACTGTTAAGACTTAACCCTGTGGGATTTCCGGACCAGGCCCTGTATTATGCTGCAACACACATGCACAGGGTGGTGACCTAAAACTATGGATATCGCTGGAACAGGAGGCTGCCCAGGCCCCGTTTCCTGGCCTACCTTGGGCAGGGAAAATCTACGTTACCCATTTAACTACATCCTACAATTGGCCCCACTTTAACGGAATTGGATAGGTTTTTCCGACTATCTTCACTAAACAGTTTCCCTTCCCCAATGACTCCGATCATAGCGCATCCAGAGTTTATACCCGGCCTCTCCGATCCAGCCTTTCTCTCGCAGAGCTCGGAGGGACTTCTGAGGGCCTCTGAGCTCCTGCGATCACCCGGCTGGATATCTATAGAGGCTCTGCTCGCTGGACGGGTCCCTCTTAAACTGGACCACTGGCGGACTAATCAATTGTTACACTTTATAGGTTCGCTGTCTAAACTGGCCCTTTTCGCTCGTAGGCTCCACTCTATCGAGGAGCTTTGCTTGGGAGAGGGCCCGATCCAAAGTTCATTATCGATCTCTTATAAATCTTTGCTGGATATTCCACCACTGAAGACCCCCCATTCTTAGTGAAATGGGAGAGAGACCTGCAAGTTACTTTTACTGAACCCCAAAAAGAACGCACACATTTTTTTGCCCAGAAATCCTCCCTATGCAGCAAATACCAGGAGACCACATACAAGATTATGACACGCTGGTATAGAATTCCTCAGTTCTGGCAAAGATATTCCCTCATCAGACAGATCACTGTTGGCACTGTGGCCTTCATGCGGGAGCCATCCTACATATTTTTTGGGAGAGCCCTATGCTCGCCACTTTTTGGCAACCAGTGCTTAAGTTGATATATAAATTCACAGACATTTCTTTGCAAGATAACCCAGTTGTGGTCTTGCATAACCTTACCCCATTGTCAAGGAAAAGCTATAACAAATCTCTTCTAAAACATCTCCTGAATGCTGCACGGGCTTGAATTCCACCTTTATGGAAGCAGCAGTCCGCCCCAATGGTGGCCCAGTGGCTCGCAAGAAGGACATATCTGACCTCGCCTTGCAGATGGTTTTATTGGAACCTCTTCCGCTTCTCTGATGAATTCCTCCAATATATTTAGTAGGACTCAGTGGTCCCCACTGCCTGACTAGTGCAGTTGCTGCCTGCTCCCTGGAGTGGACTCCTCCACCCCCTAATCCCCCCTTTTTATCCCCTTCTGTTTGTATTTTTTCACCCCCTCGCTCTCCTTTCATCTGCTTCCTTTCTATTCTTTTTCTAATATAAATGGATAAAAATATGGTGTGCACAAACCTGTGTTATCTACCCCACTTTAGACCTCCTCGTATGACATGATAGATTACCCTGGCAAAATGGGGATACTCCCAATCCAACAAGCCTGCCTTTAGCAAAACTGCTTAAATGGATGCATACACATAGACTTGAATGTTTTATAGTTTTAATTGCATCTAATGCATGTTTCGACCTTTCGCATTACAATGTGTAGTCTTGGTTGTACCTCCCTAGCATGACACAAGATTGTTTGTACCGAGAAGTTGCCTTTTCCTTGTACCTGTGACACATCCTTAAATAGAGATTTTTTTAAAAAAAGAAGAGGCTTCCTTTTGGGATAACAGCAATGCAGACCAATTTGATGCAGTGTGCGGCGTAAGGTCTGAGGGAAAATGGATAATTGGGCCCAATTTGGACATTTTCACTTAGGGGTGTACTCAGCAGTTTAAACATTATTGCCTGTGTGTTGAGTTATTTTGAAGTGACAGCAAATTTACACTGTTGTACAAGCTGTACAGCCACTACGTTACTTTGTAGCAAAGTATCATTTCCTCAGTGTTGACACATGAAAAGATAGAATAAAATATTTACAAAAATGTAAGTGGTGTACTCACTTTTGTGAGATATTGTATACAGTATAAAAACATGCACTTTTACCTTTGCTTTCAGCACAGTCTGGACTCCCTGTAGACCACGGCATAATGGTTGTGGGAAAATCTGAAGTAGGTGATAATATAATATAGAGGGTCAATTATTTCATTTTAAATATCCAAAACATATGCTACAGTCAGGTCCATAAATATTGGGACATTGACACAATTCTAATCTTTTTGGCTCTATACACCACCACAATGAATTTGAAATGAAACAAACAAAATGTGCTTTAACTGCAGACTTTCAGCTTTAATTTGAGTATTTACATCCAAATCAGGTGAACAGTGTAGGAATTACAACAGTTTGTATATGGGCCTCCCACTTTTTAAGGGACCAAAAGTAATGGGACAATTGGCTGCTCAGCTGTTTCCTGTGATCCTTGAAGCAAGATCTACTCAACTTCATGCCTTGTTGGATCACCTATAATTTTGGGCCTAACGATCTGGTAGGAGGATGTGGTTTTAGCGGTGGTGGAGGCACTGGCTATACACCGTTGGGTTTAAAGAACAAGATGGACACAATTTCTATATATGCTTATGAACATTTAAAGTGATTGTAAAGGCTCATTTTTTTTGTTGTTTTTTTAAAATAACAAACATGTTATACTTGCCTCCTCTGTGCAGTTGGATTTGCACAGAGCAGCCTGGATCCTCCTCTTTTTGGGTCCCTCACTGGCTCTCCTGGCCCCTCCCTCTGGTAAGTGCCCCCTCAGCAATCAGCTTGCTATAGGGGGCACCCGAGCAGAGTCAGAGCTCTGTGTATCCATTCAGACATGGAGCCCTGACCTGGCCCCATCCCCTCTCTCCCCTGATTTGCTGACTGATTTTGATTGACAGGCGCGGAAACCAGTGGCGCCGCTGCTGTGTCTCAGCCAATCAGGAGGAGTGTCTGGGACAGCTAAGACACTTGTGGACATCACTGCAGAGAAAAGGGGTTCAAGTAAGTGAATAGGGAGTGCTGGGGAGGCTGCTACACACAGAAGGTTTTTTATCTTAATGTATAGAATGCATTAAAATAAAAAACCTTCTGCCTTTACAACTCATTTAATCTATGTGGACTTTATAATTGTTTTCACTGGTTCACAGTTTTGGTTTAACACAATAATTTACACTTAAAGGATAAGTTCACCTTTGGGAACATGTTACATGTTTCACCCGGTTTTAGGGTGGAGCATGTAACACAGTGGTTCTCAACCCCTGTCCTCAGGACCCACCAACAGGCCAGATTTTAAGTATTACCTTGGGGAGATGCAGACTAGAATACTGCAATCACTGAGCAGCACATGATATCACCTGTGATGCTTTTCAGTTATCCTGCAAACCTGGCCTGTTAGTGGGTCCCAAGGACAGGAGTTGAGAACCACTGATGTAACATGTTCACTATGCTGAAGCTGCTACCCACTAACCCCCCCCCATGACTGATTGTCACTTTTTAAAATAAGCACCGTCGTGCAGGGCTCTGCCCATACATCCACGTCATTCATTCACACGGCTCTGTGTGTGGATGAACTACAGGCCACAACATCCTTTGCAGTTGCCGGCTTGTAGCTCTCAATGAACTACCATAGTGCTGTGGAGCGCCATGGTAGTTCATTGATTCTTCCTGTCAGATTGCATCTGCCTGCCCGTATGAGATTTATGGACACGTAGATACACTGACAGATCTGCAGGAGACCTGCAAGGCACCAGTGATCTGCTGATCTCTGGTGCAATGCTTTACAGGCTCCCCAAAAAAAGAATGCATGCAGATTTTTTACCTGCATAACATTTTTTTTTTCTAAAAAGTGAACTTATCATTTAAGGAGAACCCCCTGATAGAGACACTGGGCTTGATTTACTAAAGGTAAATCCACTGTGCACTGCAAGTGCACTTGGAAGTGCAGTCGCTGTAGTTTTGAGGGGAAGATATAAAATTAGGGGAAGCTCTGCTGATTTCTATCATCCAATCATGTGCAAGCAAAAATGCAGTTTTTTATTTTCCTTGCATGTCCCCCTCGGATCTACAGCGACTGCACTTGCAAGTACAATTGTAGTTCATTTGTAGTGCACAGTGGATTTGCCTTTAGTAAATACACCCCATTGCTTTATATTTGTTTGCATCATTTTTGGATATTCACACAGAGCACAACAATATTTGGTTTATATTATCTGAATGGCATCTGTGCCAAATGGCAAACCTCTTGTGTTGCAGCAGGGCAGCCACTTGGTGCAGAACCCAGAAGCAAGTCGAGATCACTGAAGTAGCAGTGTCTACTACAGTGATTTTCAGACTCCCTATGTAACTATAACCATACTTGGAATTCTTCTTCAACTACTTGCTGCCCAGCATATGTCCTTGGCAGCAAGCGGTTATACCAGGTTTCGTGATCCTAGTACCATTTCTTAGCCACTTCAGGCCCAGAAGGTTTCCCCCCTTAATCACCAGGCCATTTTTTGCGATACGGCACTGCGTTATTTTAACTGACAATTGCGCGGACGCGTGACGCTGAACCCAAATAAAATTGATGCCTTTTTCCCTCCCAAATAGAGCTTTCTTTTGGTGGTATTTGATCACCTCTGCGGCTTTTAGTTTTTGCGATATACAAAAAAGTGCAACAATTTTGAAAAAAAAAAACAATATTTTTTACTTTCTGCTATAATACATATCAAAAACAAAATGTAAAAAAACTAATTTCTTAATCAGTTTAGGCCAATATGTATTCTTCTACATATTTTTGGTAAAAAAAATCCCAATAAGCGTCAATTGATTGTTTTACGCAAAAGTTATAGCGTCTACAAACTATGGGACAGATTTATAGACTTTACATTCTTTTTTTTGTTTTTACTGGTTATGGTGGCGATCAGCGATTTTTAGCGGGACTGCGACCATTATGGCGGACAAATCTGACCCTAAGTGACACTTTTTGTGGACTAGTGACCGCAATACAGTGATCAGTGCTAAAAAAAATGCACTGATCACTGTATAAAAGACACGGGCAGGGAAGGGGTTAACATCAGGGGCGATCAAAGGGTTAAGCGTGTTCCCTGCGAGTGTTTTCTAACTGTGTGGGGGGTGGACTGACAGGAAGAACACAGAGATCGCTGTTCCTGATAACTAGGAACAGAAGATCTCTGTGTAGTTCCCTGTCAGAATGGGGATCTGCCTTGTTTACATAGGCAGATCCCCGTTCTGCCTCTCTGTGGAGTGATCGCGGGTGGCCAGCGGACATCGGGTCTGCTGGACCCGTGGATTGGCTCCCCCCGTGCAGTGGGTGCACGCACGTGCACAGTATCTTTTGCATGAAACATACAGGTATAGTAGAGCTGCCCTGCCGCAGTATATATGTTAAGGGTGGTTTTTTTAAAGCAGAGATTGAATTTCCTGTAAAAGTGATCCAAATTGATCACTTTCACAACACTGTAGAGGACTCCAACCACCCCCCCGGCAGTCACCTGCCACCATTCTTGGCCTCTCCTGACCCACCAGGGAGCCCAAGTGGGGGGGTAAGCAGTCGAGCTGACTGCCCACAGAGGAGATGAAGGAACATCCATTGCTTCATTCCAACATCAATGATTTTGGCACTTCTAATCAAACACAGCAACAATTATATAACAGCGATACCTAAATGTCCGAGAATCTAAGCAGTGTCACATCCCAATGTATACAGCAAGAGAGAATAAAATTGGAAGGGACTTTGAGGGCATCAAGCAGGCACTCGGAAATGAAGTGATGTAAAACAAATTTTTATTAATATAAATGTTAAAATTGATTAAAACAAGGCATATTGCATGCCAGAACAGCAAAAGTACATAAGGAAAAATTGTGTCACATAAATATTAGGTACTTTATAACAGCCAACTCATACACTTTTCAACATAATCTGTCTTCCTCAGGGACTTTTGTTGCCGAAAGGTTTACCTGAGGAAGACAGATTCTGTTGAAATGCGTAGGAGTTGGCTGTTATAAAATACCTGATATTTATATGACACAATTTTGCCTTATGTACTTTTGCTGTTCTGGTATGCAATATGCCTTGTTTTAATTAATTTTAACATTTATATTAATAAAAATCAGTTTTACATCACTACCAAGTGCCTGCTTGATGCCCTCAAAGTCCCTTCCAATTTTATTCTCTCTTGCTGTATACATTGGGATGTGACACTGCTTAGATACTCAGACATTTGGGGTCTCGCTGATATATAATTGTTGCTCTGTTTGATTAGATGCTTTGAAGGGCAGGGGAAACATAATAACAATATAATACCCATTTATTTAGAACTAGAGTTGAGCGAACCTCTGGAAGTTCGGGTTCTGCTGGTTCGGCCGAACTTCGGGACAAAGTCCGGGTTCGGGTCCGGACAGAACCCGAACTTTGACACGGACCCCGAACCCCATTGAAATCAATGGGGACCCAAACTTTTAGGCACAAAAATGGCTGTAACAAAGTCCTGGAAAGTCCTAGAGGTCTGCAAAAGGAAGGAAAATGGGGGTAAGAGTAGGGCAATTGCCCTACAAAAAAATGGGGATAGGGAAATAACTTAAAATAATTTTTAAGCTAAAATCACATAAAAAAAAAAATGGAGGTGGATGTGGAGTTGGAGGTTGAGGAGGCGGTGAAAGTGGCGGTGGAGGAGGAGGAGGTAGCCAACACTGTTTTTTTTATTTTTGGAATTTTTTGGGGTTTTTTTAAACCAGCAATGTAGATGCACTTTTTAATTTTTTGCAAGAAACAATAATCTGTCCCTTTAAGCAACAGTAGGAACCTCTCCCTATAGGACTAGGAGATGATTTTAGATTCTAAAATCATGTCCAAGTTGTACAGGGAAAGCCTCCAGCTGTTGCTTTAAGGGAAAGATCAGTGTTCTAAAATCATCTTCAAATTGTGTGGGAAACCCCTATATCAGCCGCAGGGAGCCATATTAGTGTTCTAAAGTCATCTTCAAATTGTGTGGGAAACCCCTATATCAGCCACAGGGAGCCATATTAGTGTTCTAAAATCATCTTCAAATTGTGTGGGAAACCCCTATATCAGCCGCAGGGAGCCATATTAGTGTTTTAAAATCATCATCAAATTGTATGGAAAAAGCCTATCTCAACAGGAGAGAAGTCATATTAGTGTTTTAAAATCATCATTAAATTGTATGGAAAAAGGCTATTTCAGACGGAGAGAAGCCATATTAGTGTTTTAAAATCATCATTAAATTGCATAGAAAAAGGCTATCTCAGACGGAGAGAAGCCATATTAGTGTTTTAAAATCATCATCATTAAATTGTATGGAAAAAGGCTATCTCAGACGGAGACAAGCCATATTAGTGTTCTAAAACACACAATTTGAAGATGATTTTAAAACACTAATATGGCTTCCCTGCGGCTGATATAGGGGTTTTCACACACACTTTGATGATGATTTTAGAACACTAATCTTTCCCTTAAAGCAACAGCTGGAACCTTTCCCTGTACAACTTGATGATTTTAGAACACTAATCTTTCCCTTAAAGCAACAGCTGGAACCTTTCCCTGTACAACTTGGAAATGATTTTAGAAGAATAATATTTCCCTTAAAGCAACAGACTCTACCTAGTCCAGTCAGATCGTTCTGTGCAGCAGGATGAGGTGTGAAATCTGTCTCTCAAAGCACCAGTACTAGTATCTCTCCCTCCCTCAAAGCAGCAGTACTAGTATCTCTCCCTAGTCCACAATCAGATCGCTCAGTAATGCAGGATGAGATGTTCTGCAATCTGTCCCTAACAGAGCCAGCAGTATCCTCTCCCTAAACTATCCTGAGAGCATATGACATGCAGCACGGTAACTCCAGCCCCACATAGAGGCTGGGTCACATGGTGCACTGGCCAATCACAGCCATGCCATTAGTAGGCATGGCTGTGATGGCTTCTAGTGAAAACCAGTGAAACACCTGTTGATTGACTGCCCTTGGCAGCTTTTCAACACGTGGAGTAAAATACCAGAACCCCGGACTATGATCATGACCACG
>BLSH010010903.1:543139-554765 GCA_018402905.1 Glandirana rugosa | reverse complement strand
AGTAAAATACCAGAACCCCGGACCCGAACCCGGACTTTTTTTGAAAAGTCCGGGTTCGGGTCCGGGTCCCGGACACCCAAAAGTTCGGTACGGACCCGAACTTTACAGTCCGGGTTCGCTCAACACTATTTAGAACCATATAAAAGATGATGTTGTGCTGAGTAAATAGATACCAAACATGTCAATATTTTAAATTGCGCATGGCCATGAAATAATGACAAGCTACAGTACCTTTACAGTTTATCAGTTTAGAGCAGACCTGGGCAAATTGCGGCCCCTGGACCACATTTGACCCTTTAGCTGTACCTGTTCGGCCATAATGCCTCCACTGTTAGCATGCCTCTCTGAGCCGTTCAGCTTCCTCACTTAGAATAGTTAATTGACAGGCTCAGAGAGGCATGCTGACAGGATTATATGTGGAGAGCTGTAAGAACTGGAAGGAGAGAGCCTCTGGGGTTTATTGGTACAGCATGGAGGTTTGAGTCTTGCAGGAGAGCATTGTCCTAGAGATGTCTTGAAGCTTTTCCAGCAATGCTCTTCCTCTGTGATCACCTGTGTGCTGCAAACAGCAGGTCAGGATCTGCAGAAATCCCCGCTAAGAAGCCCCCTTGTGATAGCATTGGGTAGGTAACAGATACTCTTTATGGAGACATTAGGGAGCTGTTGGAATGATGTCTCCCCTGTCCTTCAAAGCAACTAATCAAGTACAGATTGTGTTTGGCTAGTTGCTTCCCTGGCTGTAACAGGCAGGGAATGACAGATCTGGAACCAAAAGTGATGAAATCATTGTATCAATAATCACAGAGGAGATCAGGGAATGGATCTTCCTCTATCTCCTCTGTGGGAAGCCATCACAGTGAAGGCTTTGGATGCTGGTGGCTCTTCCAGGTGGTCCCCTGGTTTGGGGAATGGAGAAGTTTTTTGTTTAATATTAGTAAATTAGTAATCTTTATGGATAATATATATTTACATCCCCCCCCCCCCCCCAGTTTGTTTTCCTGTTTGCCTGATTTCCTCAAGATGGATAGATCACTACTAATTTTGAGTAGTTTGATATAAGTATAGTTTTGAGAGATGTATTTAAATTATGTTTTAATATCATTTACAGTTGCTCAATATGAACCTGACCAATTGAGGTCACTCAATGTCCGCCGGTGACCAGCGATCGCCTTCTACAGAGGCAGAACAGGGATCTGCCAATGTAAACACGGCGGATCCCCGTTCTGTCAGGGGACATGACACTGATCTACTGTTCCCAGTGATCGGGAACAGTGAGATCTATCATGTCCCTGCCAGCCCAGCCCCACACAGTTAGAACACACCCAGGGAACACAGTTAACCCCTTGATCGACCCCTAGAGTTTAACCCCTTCTCTGTCAATGACATTTATATAGTAATAAGTGGCTATTTTTAGCTCTGATCGCTGTACAAATTTCATTGGTCTCAAAAAAGTGTCAAAAGTGTCCGATCTGCCTGCCACAATGTCACAGTCCTGATAAAAATCGCAGATCACTGCTATTACTAGTAAAAAAAAAATAATAATAATAAAAATGTCATAAATCTATCCCCTATTTTGTAGACGCTATAACTTTTGCACAAACCAATTGATATATGCCTATTGCGATTCTGTTTACCAAAAATATGTAGAATATATATCAGCCTAAACTGATGAATAAATTCGTTTTTTATATTTTTTTTGGATATGTATTATAGCAAAAAGTAAAAAAAAAAAATTTTTTTTTTCAAAATTGTTGCTTTTTGTTTGGTTATAGCACAAAAAATAAAAACCGCAAAAGTGATCAAATACCACCAAAAGAAAGCTCTATTTGTGGAAAAAAAAGGATGTCAGTTTTGTTTGGGTACAGTGTCGCACGCCCGCGCATTTGTCGGTTAAAGAGACAAAGTGCCATATCACAAAACATGACCTGGTTATTAAGGGGGCAAATCTTTCTGGGGCTGAAGTCGATAAATTATCACCACACTGGTGGTGTTTTTAATATGATGGAATAAAGCTCTGTGTTTCCCCATTTTGAGACACAGATTAGGGTCCCATTATCATTGTCATGATTGGCTACAACATGCCATATTATTCAGCTTATGAAAGATAGCTCTACGTGATTTTGGTGCAGACACGATTTTACACTGTCACCTCTTTTGCTACTGATAAGAATGGTTAAACCCCCCCCCCCCGCCCCCCAAAGAAAAACATTTTCTCTTTTTCAGTTTTTCACACTCCACTGCTTGAGTTTTGGAATTATATTACAATGCATGGCAGTAGAAATTACTGATTCCTCAGTACGATACTGCACACAGGTCCTTTTACACCAACCTACAAGCCATTAGCCATGGAAGGATTAGTGAGCAGCATTTATTCTGATGGGATGAAGATTGGTTGAAATTTGATTTACCCAGAACTATAGAAGAAAAGATAATAAAAATTTGCTGAAGGTGAATTTTGAGGCAAATTGCATTGAAATCATTGATGCACATTTTATTGGACAATTATAACCTCTTGGGGGTGCTGGACAAGTTATTTCCAACACATAGCATGGAAAATTGAGCACTACTGTGGGGGGTGTTTGTCAATGCAAAAAAATACAGAAAGAAATAAAATAAAAAACATAGGGTATCAATAAACTAAAAGGAAAAAAGACTGTGCATTTTGCAAATGCAGTTGCACAATTTTCCACAGATGTTATGAAATGTAGTGAAGCTTTAGGCTGCGTTCACATAGGGGCAGCTGCAGTTTACAGCATGGGGTCTGGTGCATTTCTGTTCACCGGTATGGTGGGAATCAGGGGCAAATATTTGCTAGAATTCGCACCTGTACTGGACCTAAAAAATGCACTTTTGAAATTTGTACCGCAGCACCCCAGACTTGTGAACTGGCTCCATTGATGGCCGGCCACTCTCGCATGTCATGCGAATTAGAAAACTGCATCCAAATGCAGAGAAAACTGCAACCAATTCTCACATATGTGAACCTGGCCTCACTTGGTAAAGAATACCCAATCAGGTGCAAGGAAAAAAAACAGCATTTTTACTTGGAAATGATTGTGTGATGGAAATCAGCAGAGCTTCATCTCATTTACCAAACCAGAGCCAAATTTTATTTAATTTTCAAAAAAATTGTGACAAACAATTACAACTTGCCATGCCTCTTACTAAATACCTTGGACTGCCTACTTTTCAAAAAGGGGTCATTTGGGGGTATCTGTACTGTCCTGGCATTTTAGGGCCTCAAGGAATGAGATAGGCCGTCAGGACATCAGGATTGATCAACTATATCAATTGATCATATACTGTATACAATAGTTTGTAGACTTTCACACAGACCAAATAATATACACTGATTTGGGTTATTTTTACCAAAGAAATGTCTTAATGGTCATAGTGCCTCTGGCCTTTAAAACTACCCTTGTTGTTGAACATTGTAGCCTATTTTTAGGTAAGAGTGCTGGGATTAAGTTATGGTTCCCACTCTTTCTGTTATTTCAGCCACTATATTATTTGGCATTTATATCTCATTACTTATGTCGCATTTTGCTCCTGATGAGTGGAAGTTAACGACGAGAGCTTTCCACTGATGTATCGTCAAAACTATTATGTGTCCACCATGAAACTACCTTGAGGAATCTTGAATCAATCTTTATAATATCACGTGTGCAATTTATTATGTCTATATGCACCTTGGGTTACATTCAATACATTTTTTAATATATTTAATATATCATGTAACATGTAGTAACACTTTTATATGTGTGTGTGTGTGTGTATATGTATTTATTTAATGTTATATGCTATTTGTTGTCCAATTGCATCCATATGCACCATTATATAACATATACTAATTAAATCAATTGGTTTTCGTTGTGTGCTTCATACAAAGTCCCAACAATTCCCAAACCCCCTCCCTGCCCATTTATTCCTAACTAACCTAAAATGGCACTGGCAGGGAAGGGGTTAACATTAGGGGTGATAAAGGGGTTAAATGTGTTTCCTCACTGTGTGTTCTACCTATATGTGGGATGGGCTGCCTGGGGAAACACACAGCTCTGTCTTCCTGCTTAGCAGAAAGACCGGATCTGTGTGATCTCCCCTGTCAAAATGGAGATCTGCCTTGTTTACACTGGCAGATTCCCGTTCTGTCCCTGCGGGGAATGATCGCGGGTGGCCAACGGACATCGACTCCACCGGACCCGCTGATTGCCCCCCCCCCCCGGCCAGTGGGAGCATGCGTGCGCGCCCACAAAACCGAGATCCCGCGCAGACGTACAGTGACAGTGATTAGCGGGATCATGTCGACCTGCCGCAGTATAATGATGGTGACTGTTCAGCAAGTGGTTAACGTAGCACAGTGCTGAATAGCAAAAAATGCTAGGAGGTCAAGTGGCTAACAAGGAGCCAAAATGTAAACAACAAAATTCAATTTGAAATTGCTTGTTTTAGTTTTCATTTACTGCATTACAGATTTCCGCCAACATTTCTGAAAATGGAAGGAAATGGGAAAATAAGGGAATGAAATGAAAGAAACATAACTGCACAATCTACTTACCAGAATTCAAAGTACAGGATTTGCAGATGATTAAAAAAATAAATGCCAGAAACTTTGGATTCGTTCTCATCATATTTCTAATGGTTTCCAGAATTTTGTAGAAACTTGGAAAATATAAGCAGAATCAAAACCTGCAATTCAATATAATTGAAAACGCAAACTAGGAACACTGAGAACCGTATAGTGAACCACAACGCAAAATATAAATAAAACAAGGAAATGCCACTGTTTTTAAATTGTCCCAAGGAAGAACCACCTCTACTTGGCATACAGGACATTTTACATTTTTTAATGGTCAAATAGATTTGAACAATTAATTATCATCTGTCCTCTGTTCAAATATTTTATTAGCTTCAAATGGAGCATTGCAGCATACTAGAACAACAGTTCACACCCTAATGCCCAACTTTAAAGTGTATTTCCAGTGTATTTCCACTTTTGCAGCCAAATTCCATATAATGATCCAATACAAAAGTTATACAAGCTAGGACTTAACCCTTGGGTGGATCAGTAGATATGCAGTTGGCTAAAGAATGGATACCAGAGTGTGGTTGTAAATGGGGTTCACTCAGAAAAGAGAGAAGTCACTAGTGCTGTACCACAAGGATCTCTACTGGGTCCTGTTCTATTTAATCTATATGTAAGCGATATAACTAAAGGTTTGTTGGGCACGGTATGCATTTTTGCTGGTGACACAAAGGTGTGTAATAGGGTTGATATCCCCGAAGGAGTCTGGAATATGGAACATGATTTGGCATTACTGGGAGAATGGTCAAAGCAGTGGAGGCTGCAGTTTAGTGATTTTAAATGTAAAATAATGCACCTAGGGATAAATAATCCCCTGAGAGAGTAACACATTGGGAGTACAGTGTTAGCCAGCACTTCAGTGGAACAACATTTGGGGGTACTTAAAGCCAGCACTACAGAGGAACAACGTTTGGGGTTACTTAAAGTATTTCAGATGATTGCAAAATGAGAAAAAAGTGTGACCCGGCAATGGGAAAAGCAAATAGAATTCTAGGATGTATCAGTAGAGGGATCACCAGCAGGACGAAGGAGGTTCTGATTCCCCTATATAGATCTTTATATCATAAGAGGGATCACCAGCAGGAGGAAGGAGGTCCTGATTCCTCCATATAGTTTTGTATATTACTAGATGGAACACCAGCAGGAGAAAGGGGGTTCTGATTCCTCTATATAGATCTTTATATCACTAGAGGAATCATCAGCACGAGGAAGGAGGTTCTGATTCCCCTACAAAGATCTTTATATTGTGAGAGGGATCACCAGCGGGGGGAAGGAGGTTCTGATTCCCCTGTATACATCTTTAGTGAGACTTCATTCAGAATTCTGTGTCCAGTACTGGAGACCTCACTTACAGAAAGATATTGATATGATAGAACGTGTTCAGAGACAGGTAACAAAAATGGTCTGGGGGATAAAATATATTGAGAGTGACTTCAGGAACGTAATATGTACAGTCTGGAGGAAAGAAGGGAAAGAGGAGACATGACTGAAACACAGCAAGGGTAAGAATAAGGTTCAGGAGGGCAAGATTTTCATTATGAAACTAAGATAAAGTATAAAAGGGACATGACAGCAAGGGGAGTTGATGCTTGAAATAGACTTCCGGCAGATAGAGTGTCAGTAAGGTGGTTTCAAACATGTCTGGGACAAATATAGATCTATACTCAAACAAAAAAGTTAATGATTTTTTTTTTTTAAATAACCCCCCCCCCCCCCCAAAAAAAAACATGAAAAGATACAGAACTTATATATAATTAAAAAAAAAAACAAAAAAAAAAACAGGCAGACTCAATGGACCACTTTGTGTCTTTTCCTGCTGTCACTTTGTATTTTTCAATGTTTCTATGTTTCAACTTGGCATAACACCTACTTTATATTTTTACATGCTTCTGTACACACAACAAAACTGCGTTTACTTAATAAATATTTATTTAAACATTTTTTTTATTTAAACATTTAAACCTACAGTATCTCACAAAAGTGAGTACACCCCTCACGTTTTTGTAAATATTTTATTCTATCTTTTCATGTGACAACACTGAAGAAACATCACTTTGCTACAATGTAAAGTAGTAAGTGAACATCTTGTATAATATTGTAAATTTGCTGTCCCCTCAAAATAACTCAACACACAGCCATTAATGTCTAAAGTGCTGGAAACAAAAGTAAATATACCCCTAAGTGAAAATGTCCAAAATGGGCCCAATTAACCATTTTCCCTCCCCAGTGTCATGTGACTCATTGGTGTTACAAGTTCTCAGGTGTGAATGGGGAGCAGGTGTGTTAAATTTGATGTTATCGCATTCACTCTCTCGGACTGGTCACTGGAAGTTCAACGTGGCACCTCAAGGCAAAGAACTCTCTGAGGATCTGGAAAAAAGAATTGTTGCTCTACATAAAGATTGCCTAGGCGATAAGAAGATTGCCAAGCCCCCAAAACTGATCTGCAACACGGTGGCCAAGACCATACAGTGGTTTCATAGGATAGGTTGCACTCAGAACAGGCCTCACCATGGTTGTCCAAAGAAGTTGAGTGCACATGCTCAGCATCATATCCAGAGGTTCTCTTTGAGAAATAGACATATGAGTGCTGCCAGCATTTCTGCAGAGGTTGAAGGGGTGGGGGGTCAGCCTGTCAGTGCTCAGACCATACGCCGCATACTGCATCAAATTGGTCTGCATGGCTAGCATCCCAGAAGGAAGCCTCTTCTAAAGATGATGCACAAGAAAGCCCGCAAACAGTTTGCTGAAGACAAGCAGACTAAGGACATGAATTATTGGAACCATGTCCTGTGGTCTGATGAGACCAAGATAAACTTATTTGGTTCAGATGGTGTCAAGCGTGTGTGGCGTCAACCAGGTGAGGAGTACAAAGACAAGTGTGTCTTGCCTACAGTCAAGCATGGTGGTGGGAGTGTCATGGTCTGGGGCTGCATAAGTGCTGCCGGCACTGGGGAGCTACAATTCATTGAGGGAACCATGAATGCCAATGTCAGAGATCGTTCCAGCAGCACAGGTTTTCTCCATTGGCATGGAGGTATGCGCCAGTGCACATGCGCGGAAGAACTAGAACTGACGGAACGTCCCGTAGGCTCCGAACATTAGTGCGCACGCGCGCACGTTCGGTCGTACGCAATGCGGCAGACATTGGCGCCCAAAGCCCTATTTAAACCCGTGCAGAAGAGACATTAGTTGCTGGATTATCTTCAGCTTCCTGCTGTGCTCGCTTACCTGTTCCTGATCTTGATCCTGAATTGTGGCTTTGACCCTCGGCTTGCCTGACTACTCTGCATCTCAGCCTTTACCTGTGTTTGACCCTCGGCCTGGCTTTCACTCTGCTTCGGATCTTCCCATTAACCAGACGTCTGACTCTGCCTGCCTTCCTGTGTATGACCCCCGGCTCGGCCTAGATCCTGATTCCGGTTCTTCCTGCGCTGTCTTCAAGTGTTCCAGCCTTTCCAGGGGACTCCTGCCCAGCTGCTTATCCTGGTCCCGGCAGAACCTTCCAAGTGACTACGCAACTGGCCAGCGCTACCGGTAACCCCTGCCTCTCTGGGCATAGCTCCCCCTCTTTCATCCTCAGGGAGGTGCTCTGCACTTAGCTGCAAGGGAAGCCCTCTCAGCACTTTGACCTCCAACCAGGTAACTGACAGCCAACATGTACTGTTATATACTGAAGCAGAGCATGATCCTCTCCCTTCGGAGACTGGGCTGCAGGGCAGTATTCCAACATGATAACAACCCCAACCACACCTCCAAGATGACCACTGCCTTGCTAAAGAAGTTAAGGGTAAAGGTGATGGACTGGCCAAGCATGTCTCCAGACCTAAACCTGATTGAGCATCTGTGGGGAATCCTCAAACGGAAGGTGGGAAGCAGAAGGTCTCTAACATCCACCAGCTCTGTGATGTCGTCATGGAGGAGTGGAAGAGGACTCCAGTGGCAACCTAAGAAGCTGTGGTGAACTCCATGCCCAAGATGGTTAAGGCAGTGTTGGAAAATAATGGTGGCCTCACAAAATATTGACACTTTGGGCCCAATTTGGACATTTTCACTTAGGGGGGACTCACTTTTGTTGCCAGCGGTTTAGACATTAATGGCTGTGTGTTGAGTTATTTTAAGGGGACAGCTAATTTGCACTGTTATACAAGCTGTACACTCACTAATTTACATTGTAGCAAAGTGTCATTTCTTCAGTGTTGTCACAAGAAAAAATATAACAAAATATTTACAAAAATGTGAGGGGTGTACTCACTTTTGTGAGATACTGTAGGTTGTCTTTAAAAAATTTTAAATAAGTAAAAAAAACACAAAGTATAAAAACGATACTGTGAAGACATGACATTTGTTACCATATAAAAGGAGTACCAATAAAGAGTCACTTCAACTACACTGAGTGAATGTTATTAATAAATTCAGACCTGTGATGAAAAGTCATGCACAGGCAGGAAAAGGACAGGGTAGGGTATTACCCTTGTAAGTCTCATGATGGGATCCGATGTTCACAAGAATTTGGGCCAGAAATACCAGTCACATTATTTGAATGGTTAAATAGGTTTCAACAATTAATTACTGTATTATTTTATTTGCGTCTTATGCAGTATTGCCAAATACCAGAATAGTTCACACACTATTGCCCAACTTCAAAATGTATTTCCTCTTTTGCAGCCAAATTGGGATAACATCTACTTTATATTTGTTACATGTTCTCATTCACATAGATTAACTTAAAATATAAAATTGCTGCTTAAAGCAGTAGTAAAACTTAAAAAAAAAAAAACCTGCAAAGTAAAAGGCATAATGTGCTAGGATGCACCGTTTACTAACACATTATGAAAGACTTACCTTGAAACTAAGCCTTCTAGCTGTGTGCTGTCCCCACTGCAGAGGCTTTCATCTTCACCCGGTCTTCCTTCCAGGTTCACGGGCTGCAGCCTCTTGAGTGACCGAGCCACAATGACATCACTCCCGCGCATGCATGCAGGAGTCACAGCCACGGCACAGAGGCTGAAGGTAGGCACGTGTATGTCGTTCCTTCAGCGCACATGCGCCGGTGACATGCTGCTGCTACCTAGAATATCTCCTAAACGGTACACGTGTAGATATTCATCTAACCTACAGGAAATCTTTATTATAAGCATACCTGTAGGTTAATATCAAAATGCAGACTCTGCTACCACTCTGCTACCACTTTAATTGTGAGTGACATGATGAGTCCCATAATGGGGAGATATGATGTTTACAAAAATTTAGGCCAAAAATGCCCATCACATTAATTTAATGGTTAAATAGGTTTGAACAATTAATTATTGTATGTCCTGTGTTCAATAATTTTCTTTGCCTCAGATGCAGCATTGCACCATATCAGAACAAAAGTTCACACACTAGTCTCCAACTTTATTTCCCCTTTTGCAGCAAAATTGGGAAAACACCAATTTTACTGTATATTTGTCACATGTTCTCATTCATATTGCATAAAAATATAATAAAAACTGCTGCTTACATTTTTTTTATTATTAATTGTATTAATATTATAAAGTGTATTGGTACAGGCTTACAAAATGCAATACATATAGAATTAGAGTTGGTATAAATCACCATTGTGATCTGGGGATGTTTAGCTCAGCGGTGGATGTGTTTTTACAGTGAGTCCACAGCAGTCGGCACTTTGGTTTAAGGTTGTGGCAGCCCATTTTTATTAAAAAGAACCAGAAAGGGGTTCTTCTTCAGCAAACATAACTAATGAAAAATACCAAGCCACATGGCTCTTAGGCTCACTCAGCCTGGATTGCAATACCTTGCTGCACGGGTCCACTCCTGGCCTCCAAATATGATTCTCCAGCCCCCTCCACCCCCGGGATTGCTCAATTTCTCTGAGACTTCTGGACTTCCGCCAGCCTCCCTGGACTCTCTAGTTGCATTGGCACTCCCAGCCTCCCAGACCCTCTCATGGTCTTCCCAGTTCTTCAGGAAATAATCCCCCCTCACTAGGGATAAAGTCTCTGACAACAATAACGAGGTTTCCTGACAGAGGTCTGTCTCCTAATGGCAGTAACTGCCCTGAGCTATACTCAGATTTGGCTTATAACAATCCTTATAATGAAGATTGCATTGAACTTTGTTCCCTCTAGTGCCCAGCATGGAGATTATGACATAATTTCCTGATGGTAGGAAGAGAGAGACCACTACTAAAAGCACAGGATCTTGGAGTATGTAGACCAGAAAGCTGGGATTTCAATGGATCTAAAGCTGCTGCAAACTACAAGTTCGCTCTCTTGGGACACAAGACCAGCAGCTACAGGCAGGGCCACTGATAGAAATCATGGGGCCCCTACAGCCTAGATGACGGGGCCCCCTTCAGCCCCACACCTGGTCACGCCCCTTACCCCACCTTCAGCCCCACCCCTGGCCCCTCCCCAGATCCCGCCTTGAAAAAAAGTGCTATTTTCATTTGGATGCTTCACATATTTTTTAGAGTTTAAGTTTCAGTAATAGAATCATTATTGTCAGTATTTGATATTTGCACATTGTCACTTGTATTAAGGTGCATAAACAATTTGCACTAGCACACAGCACTAGTGTTGAGCGAACCCGGACTGTAACGTTCGGGTCCGTACCGAACTTTCGGGTGTCCGTGGCACGGACCCGGACCCAGACATTTCAAAAATCGTTCGGGTTCGGTCCGGCCCAAGCGAGTTGTGATCACGACACACGATCACGTTTAACAAATACGTGGAATTATGTTCACTGTTACACGTTTATAGTTTATGACTGTTATTACTAAGATAATGACTTTGAATTTGAGATTTTTTATACACTTCGTAGGTTTACTTTTATCGTGAAAAAAAGTTCCGCCCTAGACCCCTCCCCGGTCCCCACCCCGACTTCCACCCCATTCCCCGCACTGGTCCACACCCCGACTTCCCCCGGGGCAGTAGATCCGACATCCCCGGGGTACTAAAGATAGTCACCGGGACGGACATCGACGACCAGAACACAGGGTTCTCTCGCTTGAACATCAAACGTCGTCGAAATCTAGGTAAC
>BLSH010010903.1:517994-533629 GCA_018402905.1 Glandirana rugosa | reverse complement strand
TTTTTAATACTTGGTTACAAATCCTTTGCAGTCAATTACAGCCTGAAGTCTGGAACGCATAGACATCACCATACGCTGGTTTTCATCCCTGGTAATGCTCTGCCAGGCCTCTACTGCAACTGTCTTCAGTTCCTGCTTGTTCTTGGGGCATTTTCCCTTCAGTGTTGTCTTCAGCAAGTGAAATGCATGCTCAATCGGATTCAGGTCAGGTGATTGACTTGGCCATTGCATAACATTCCACTTCTTTCCCTTAAAAAACTCTTTGGTTGCTTTCGCAGTATGCTTCGGGTCATTGTCCATCTGCACTGTGAAGCGCCGTCCAATTAGCTCTGAAGCATTTGGCTGAATATGAGCAGATAATATTGCCCCAAACACTTCAGAATTCATCCTGCTGCTTTTGTCAGTAGTCACATCATCAATAAATACAAGAGAACCAGTTCCATTGGCAGCCATACATGCCCACGCCATGACACTACCACCACCATGCTTCACCGATGAGGTGGTATGCTTTGGATCATGAGCAGTTCTTTTCCTTCTCCATACTCTTCTCTTCCCATCACTCTGGTACAAGTTGATCTTGGTCTCATCTGTCCATAGGATGTTGTTCCAGAACTGTGAAGGTTTTTGTTTGGCAAACTCTAATCTGGCCTTCCTGTTTTTGAGGCTCACCAATGGTTTTCATCTTGTGGTGAACCATCTGTATTCACTCTGGTGAAGTCTTCTCTTGATTGTTGACTTTGACACACATACACCTACCTCAATCTTAACCACTTGACCACTGGGCACTTAAACTGCTTAACAACCAGACCAATTTTCAGCTTTCAGTGCTCTCACATTTTGAATGACAATTACTCAGTCATGCAACACTGTACCCATATGAAATTTGCGCCCTTTTTTCACACAAATAGAGCTTTCTTTTGGCGGTATTTATTCACCATTGGGTTTTTTATTTTTGGCTATAATTAAAAAAAGCCGAAAATTTTGTAAAAAAATGAATTTTTCTTAGTTTCTGTTATAAAATTTTGCAAATTAGTCATTTTTCTTCATAAATTTTGGCCAAAATTTATACTGCTACATATCTTTGGCAAAAAAAAAACAAATTAGTGTATATTATTTGGTCCTTGTGTAAGTTATAGAGTCTACAAGCTATGGTGCCAATCACTAAATATTGATCACAACTGATGTACTGACGGCCTATCTCATTTCTTGAGATCCTAACAAGCCAGGAAAGTACAAATACCCCCCAAATTAACCCATTTTTGGAAAGTAGACATTGCAAGGTATTCAGTAAGAGGCATGGTGAATTTTTTGAAGTTGTAATTTTTTCCCACAATTCTTTGCAATAAGAAGATTTTTTTTTCTTTTTTTTTCACAAAATTGTCATATGTTAACAGGTTATTTCTCACACCCAGCATATGTATACCACAAATTACACCCCAAAACACATTCTACTACTCCTCCTGAGTATGCCGATACCACCTGTGTGAGACTTATACACAGCCTGGCCACATACAGAAGCCCAACATGCAGGGAGCACCATCAGGCGATCTAGGAGCATAAATTACACATATAATTTCTTGACTACCTCTTGCACTTTCTAAGGTCTTGGAGCACCAAAAAATGACCCCATTTTGAAAAGTAAACACCCCAATGTATATTCTAGGAGGCATAATGTGTCTTTTGAACATGTCATTTTTTCCACAAGTTTTTGGAAAATGTGGAAAGAAAATGAAAACGCTTTTTTTTTTTACACAAAGTTGTCCATTTATACAATATTTCTAACACACAGCATGTATATAGCAAAAATTACACCCCACAAAATATTCTGCTACTCCTCCCAAGTATGGCAATACCACATGTGTCACACTTTTACACTGCCTGACCACATACAGAGGCCCAACATGCAGGGAGCACCGTCAGGTGTTCTAGGGGCATACATTTCAAATCTAATTTGACTATCTTTTACACTATTGTGAGGCACTGTGGTGGCATGGATAGACACTGTAGTGGCACAGATAGGCAGTGTAATGGCATGGATGAGCAGTGTAGTGGTATGGATGGGCAGTGTAGTGGCACGGATGGGCAGTGTAGTGGCATGGATGGGCACTGTAGTGGCATAGATGGGCCGTGTAGTAGCACAGATGGGCAGTGCAGTAGCACAGATGGGCACTGTAGTGGCATAGATGGGCACTGTAGTGGCACGGATGTGTCACGGATGAGAACTGATGTGGTATGGATGAGCATGAATGAGACACAAATGAGCCATGGATGGGGATAGATGAGCACGGACGGGGATGACTGAGCACGGGTGGGGATGACTGAGCACGGATGGGGATGGATGAGCTTGGATGGGGATGACTGAGCATGGATAGGGATGGATGAGCACGGATGGGGATGGATGAGCACGGATGGGGATGGATGAGCACGGATGGGATGACTGAGCACAAATGAGGATGGATGAGCACGGATGGGGATGACTGAGCACGGATGGGGATGGATGAGCACGGATGGGGATGGGTGAGCACGGATGGGGATGGATGAGCATGGAGGGGATGACTGAGCACGAATGAGAATGGATGAGCAGGGATGGGGATGGATGAGCACGGATGGGGATGACTGAGCATGGCTGGGTGGGTGAGCACGGCTGGGTGAGGATGGCTAAGCATGGATGGATGGGTGGCTGAGCATGCATGGATGAGCATGGATGGGTTGAGGATGGCTGGGTGGGTGAGCATGGATGGATGGCTGAGCATGGATGGGGTGAGGATCTCTGGGTGGATGAGCATGGATGGGGTGAGGATGGCTGGGTGGGTGGTGGATAGATGGGGTGAGGATGGCTGGGTGGGTGTGGATGGATGGTGGGGGGTGCAGCCTGTCCCCCATTGTCACTTAGCCACACTGTGGGCATTACACATCTCGCACAGCGCTGCACATGTCCTCTCTCCCCCCTCTCTCCTCTGACACTGCACCGATCGGTGCGGAGAGGAAAGAGAAAAGCCGGCTTGTTTACATGTGACGATCCGTCATTTGACGGAGCGATCACGTGGTGAAAGGCCACTCACAGCGGCCATTCACTGCGATCCGTGATGCGCCGGGTCCCCTGGACCTATCGGTAATGGTTGTTCCTGTATGTGCGCCCTAGGGGGCGCGCGGGAAGCGCGATTCTGGGAGGACGTCAATAGACGTCCTCCCAGAGTCAAGCAACCGCCCTGTAGACGAATTTTGTCTATGGGCCGGTTGTTAACTGGTTAACAAAAATCCTAACTCTAGCACCTACACTACTAGAGGGTGCTACACTTGTTTTTCCCCGCATTATATAGTCTATATTTTCACTCTCAACTTGGGTTCTCTTTCTTTGTTATTGTTGTAATTTCCAAGTTAACACTTTATGCGTTGTGGTTTTGCACTTTGTTCACTCTTGGATGATTCAAGCAAGACCGATTGTAGGCCTTATTTTTGTATGTTTATGTCTACCTTTTTAACCTTTGTAAAACACTTTCAATAAAAACCATTGAAACAGAAATGTAGCAGAATAGTTTGGCCTAAATTTATAAACGAAGATTATTTATTTGCAAAATTTTATAACAGAAACAAAAAAATATGTTTTTTTTCAAAATTTCATACTTTTTTCATGTAGCAAAAAAATAAAAATCCCAGTGGTGATTAAATACCCCCAAAAGAAAGCTCTATTTGTGTGAAAAAATGATAAAAAAATTTCATATGGGTACAGTGTTGTATGACTGCACAATTGTCATTAAAAGTGTGACAGTGCTGAAAATTGACCTGGGCAGGAAGGAAAGTTTTTAGGTATACAGTATTTGTATGTTGGAACAATATGACTAGATTTACCAATGATGTGTATCATATATACTGTATATACAGGGTGGGCCATTTATATGGATACACCTTAATAAAATTGGAATGGTTGGTGATATTAACTTCCTGTTTGTGACACATTAGTATATGTGAGGGGGGAAACTTTTCAAGATGGGTGGTGACCATGGCGGCCATTTTGAAGTTGGCCATTTTGAATCCAACTTTTGTTTTTTCAATAGGAAGAGGGTCATGTGACACATCAAACTTATTGGGAATTTCACAAGAAAAACAATGGTGTGCTTGGTTTTAACGTAACTTTATTCTTTCATGAGTTATTTACAAGTTTCTGACCATTTATAAAATGTGTTCAATGTGCTGCCCATTGTGTTGGATTGTCCATGCAACCCTCTTCTCCCACTCTTCACACACTGATAGCAACACCGCAGGAGAAATGCTAGCACAGGCTTCCAGTATCCATAGTTTCAGGTGCTGCACATCTCCTATCTTCACAGCATATGGTTTTTTATGGTTTTTATGGTCAGCAAAAACCAATAACGGGTGAGCTGCTCCTTCCAGGAGGTACCGCCATTCCTCCAAAGCCGACTTGATAGCCAGCAATTCCCTATCACCGACATCATAGTTCCAGCAAGATGGTGCACCACCACATGATGGGTGTCAGGTCCGAGCATTCCTAGATGAACAGTTTCCTGGAAAGTGGATTGGTCGTCGTGGGCCAGTTGAATGGCCCCCAAGGTCTCCCAATCTGACCCCCTTAGACTTTTATCTTTGGGGTCATCTGAAGGCAATTGTCTATGCTGTGAAGATACGAGATGTGCAGCACCTGAAACTACGGATACTGGAAGCCTGTGCTAGCATTTCTCCTGCGGTGTTGCTATCAGTGTGTGAAGAGTGGGAGAAGAGGGTTGCATTGACAATCCAACACAATGGGCAGCACATTGAACACATTTTATAAGTGGTCAGAAACTTGTAAATAACTCATGAAAGAATAAAGTTACGTTAAAACCAAGCCACACCATTGTTTTTCTTGTGAAATTCCCAATAAGTTTGATGTGTCACATGACCCTCTTCCTATTGAAAAAACAAAAGTTGCATTCAAAATGGCCAACTTCAAAATGGCCTCCATGGTCACCACCCATCTTGAAAAGTTTCCCCCCTCACATATACTAATGTGCCACAAACAGGAAGTTAATATCACCAACCATTCCCATTTTATTAAGGTGTATCCATATAAATGGCCCACCCTGTATACATTTCAACTGAATCAAATCAGGTCAAGTCAATGAATATTTATATTTGCATATCTGCCTGGAATAAATTCAGCCTCATCTGATTACCAAATTACCAGGAAATTAAAGTGATATTAAAGTCTTGTTTTCTTTTTCTATAAAAATAACAAACATGTTACACTTACCTGCTCTGTGCAGTGGTTTTGCACAGAGGAGGCCGGATCCTCCCCTTCTCGGGCCCCTGGCTGGCGCTCCTAGCCCCTCCCTCCTGTCGAGTGCCTCCACTACAAGCAGCTGGCTATGAGGGCACCCGAGTCAAGCTGCAGCTCCCTGTGTCCATTTTTCTCATTGGCTAACTGACTTTGATTGACAGCAGCGGGAGCCAATGGCGCCGCTGCTGTGTCTCAGCCAATCCTGGACGACCGAGGCACTTGTGCAACATCACTGGATCGAGATGGGGCTCAGGTAAGTATTAAGGAAGTGAGAAGGGCTGCTACACACATAAGGTTTTTTATTTTAATGTATAGAGTGCATTAAGATAAAAAACCTTCTGCCTTTACAACCACTTTAATACATTTAGCCTCCCTGCTAATATTTTAGCCCAAATCTTCACATCAGTAGTAATTAATGAAATTGATCTAAAGTACTCACAATTGAGAGGATCCTTATTCAACATAAAGATTAAAGTGATGCCTCCTTTTTTTTGTTGAAAATAACAAACATGTTATACTTACCTCCTCTGTGCAGTGGATTTGCACAGAGCAGCCCCGATCCTCCTCTTCTCAGGTCCCTCTTCGGTGCTCCTGGCCCCTCCCTCCTGTTGAGGGCCCCCACAGCAAGCAGCTTGCTATGGGAGCACCCGACCCGCAGCTCCCTGTGTCCATTCAGACACGGAGTAGTGGCCTGGGCCCGCCCCCTTTCTCTCTTCATTGGCTCACTGACTTTGATTGACAGCAGCGGGAGACAATGGCGTCACACTGCTGTCTCAGCCAATGAGAAGGGGAGTCCCGGACTCCTGGTTGCCAGATCGAGATTGAGCTCACGTAAGTATTATGAGAGCTGAGGGGGGCTGCTGCACACAGAAGGCTTTTATCTTTTTTTTTCAATACAAATGCTTTTATTGAGGTTTTAAAAGCATAACATAGAAAAAAATCAGTAAACAGGATGTAAATTGTACATAAAAAAATTTCAATTGAGTATAACAAAAGTACACGGTGCAGGGTGGATGGGGTAGATAATCATTAGAGACCATAGAATAAGTGTGGATTCGGTCCAGAGTCATGAGTATCCACATGACAGTATATCTGAAATATTCTACAGTCCAACCTATAAATTCCAAAAGGGGTATCCGTACCAAAAGCAGTTACATCAATGTTTGCTGGTTCAAACACTAGGAAAGTAGGAAAGATAACCAAGTAGGCTTCCTACTAAAGCATTCTAAAAAGGACAAAACTAAAGAATAGTAGAAAAAGATATAAAATAATGCAATGAGCTGTGTATGATGATTATATCTTGTGCCACTCGGGATATTATTGTAAGGTTTTTAATCCTGCTCTTTGACATTACCAAATGATTCCCAGCTTGCCCATTTACAGTCAAAGACATGCATTGTATCATGAATGGTATGATGCACACACTCCATTGGTCTTATGGTTCCATTCTCTGGTGTACTTGATTCCAGGGTACTGTAGGGGAGTGCAATAGTGCAATAGCCCAGATGAGTGCACAGAAAAGTATATGGGCTAATTTTTGGGACAGGGCTGGAACCTCTGGGAGTGGGGTAAAGAGTAGGCACATTGGCATAGTCAATGTGATAAGTGAACCCAGGGGCGTTGCTAGGTCTACAAAAGATCTGGGGCTAGAGCCCATAGCAGCAAAGTAAAGAAAGTCATACGCTTGAGTGGGCATACACATGTATATAATATACATGTGTGTGTGTGTGTGTGTGTGTATATATATATATATATATATATATAAAAATATTGTTACATACCTGAGTGTGGATTCCCCTTACATCAGGGTCCCTAGAGAGACATACTTGCTAATTGCAGAACTGCACCCACCCGGTAAGAGACTCGGGCTATGGGCCCCAGACTCTGGGCTATAGCCCCAATAGCCACCCCCTAGCAACGCCCCTGAGTGAACCTGTTATTGGGCCAATCTTGAGGCGGCTTTACACCAGATCGGTTGAAGGCCAGGGCAGCTCCAAAATGTATATAAAAAGCTGCCTATGGCTTGGCACCCCCTAAAGCAATGTTCCGGGACACTTGGGTGAAACAAATGTACCCTATTAGGAGTCAGGTACCATCTAGCATGTAGTTTCCTTAAGGGACATGGAGCAAGTACATTTGTGCATGTTTATAAGCATGTTAGACCACTCCTTTGTGGTAAATTCTTGCCCAATGTCAGTCTCCCAACGAACCATGGCTGCAGACTTCTATGGTAAGTTCGTCCCATTGAGATAACTGTATAACCTAAATATGACCCCTCTATCTCTGGAGGAATTATAGCAGATGCATTTGAATTCCGTGAATCTAGATCTAGCATTGAGGGAATATAATGACTCAAAAAAATGTCTGATCTGAAGGTATTTATAGAATTAAATTCTTGGGATATGATATGTCTGCTGGAGATAAGAGTAGGAGCAAAATTGTACTCCTTGTGTTAGGGAGTTAAGAGTAATGAGGGTGTTCGACTCCCACCAAAAGAAGTCAGTAGGTGTGTCAAAAGCTTGGGAGAATCTGTTATCCCCCAGAAATGAGGATAGGGGGTCTAGGAGAGTGTCATTTACTGTAAGTTTCTGGTGATATAGGGACCATGAATGTAATGTTTGGGAAACAATGCCATCTATTGGACCAAACTCTCGGGGGGTTGAACCATGACATACCATAAGAGGCCTGGCAGGTAGAACGGGTGAATTGATGTATTTTCGAATTGAAGCCAGGGAATCAGGGTTTGAGAAGTGTTTATTGGGCCATTTGAGCTAGTCTAACAGCCACATAGTAGAGCCATGTATTTGGTAGACCTATACCTCCTTGGGAGAGGGGTCTGTGTGTCAACAGTTTACCATATCTTGGTTTCTTCCCTTACCAGA
Organism: Glandirana rugosa; assembly: GCA_018402905.1. NCBI lineage: Eukaryota > Metazoa > Chordata > Amphibia > Anura > Ranidae > Glandirana > Glandirana rugosa. The sequence goes on along the minus strand of BLSH010010903.1, from coordinate 525,472 downwards.
TAAATTTATTAATGTCTCTTTGTATTTGTTCAATGGTCCGATGAGAGACATAGACAGACAAGGCTCTGAAGTAATAAAGGAGCTTTGGCAAGATCAACATCTTTATAGCTGTGACTCTCCCCAATTGGGAGATGGGAAAGGTGGACCACAATCTTGACCATTGTTTAACTGTTGAAAATGCTTGTGGATAATTAGCATTATACAGAGCCTGTAGTGAGGGAACTAGACGTATCCCCAGATACTGCAGAGTACCACTTGATAGGGAAAAGCCAAAGGAATCCTTGATAGTAGTTATAATATTGTGGGGGATAATTATTGGTTATGCAGAACATTTGGTCAAATTGAATTCACGTAGAATCGATACTAGACTTGGAAGAGACACCATTGGGACAAGTGAGAACATGAGTACATCATCAGCGTACATGCTTATTTTAAATTCCTCTTCTCCCTTTTGATAGCCCTTAATATTAGGGTTAGCCTTAATCCCTCTTGCCAAGGGCTCTATGGCAAAAGCAAAAATTAATGGTGACAGAGGGCAACCCTGCCGTGTTCCTCTGCCTATAGCAAAATTATCAGAAAAACAGCTAGGAAGCTTAATGCGGGTTATGATAGAGGGCCTTAAAACCATGTAAGAATTCATTGCAAAACCCAAATTTGGCCAGAATGTTATCCATATATGGCCACAAAACGCTGTCAAATGCCTTGTGTGTCAAGGCCTGAGAGTAGGACTCTGCGAGAGAAGAGATTGGCGTCTTGTATGATGTTGGAAGCTAGGCGAATGTTGTCTATAATCTTACTGGAGGGGATAAAGCCTCCTTGTTCTGGGGCAATTAGTGATGAAATAATAAGTGCGAGACAGTCTGCTAAAAGCCTACCCAGAATTTTTAGGTCATTATTAAGGACTGAACTCAGCCTGTAGCTTTGTGGTTTGATCCAATGAATCCGCGGGGTCCAAACCTACATTCCGTCGTACGACCGAAGGTAGGTTTGATTCATTGGACCAGGGAGCACATAGTGGGATCAGAGGCAGGCCATTTTCTGGACCCTGGCACCTAGTGGACGGCACTCCTTGTAAGGATAATGTCCCATGTCCTCTCCACGGGATACTTTTCAACAGTCACTTTCTATTTGGAAGAAACATCCTATTGATTATTCCTTTTGGATTTTGCACCGGTCGTTGGATTGCGGTTTTCCTGCTGTCCCGGTGCGATGGGAAGTGTACTGTAATAAGACCCTTAATACACCATTTTATTATTATGGCGGTATCATTCCCTGAAGAAAGAAATGATACAGATTACACTCTGAAACTTGTTGGATGAACCCACCCAGGCTAGGTTACTGTTTGAAAATAGACTCCCACCTGGGTTGGGGGATACCACCATATTGTATGAACTGTCCATATTTCAATTTGTACAAATGTGTATTTTGTGCCTTTTTAACAATGGTTGGTACTTTTTTAGCCTTTCTAAAATAAAAATGAATATTTTAAATATTTTTTAGCTTGTTTAAAATTGCCTTTAAAATCCCAATCCTTAGGGGTATTTTTGTTCTCTGAATATTCTAGATCATTTAACTGAAATTTAACTGAAACACTCCTGCAATCTATCTGTTTTTTGCAAGACTATTTCTGGGTTTTTAAGTAGGGAGTCGTTTAGTCCCCAGGTGGCTGTCTGGGTGGCTAGTCCTATATAAAAGGCCTGAAAGGAGACCGCTTGGTGGTATGACCAAGTTCATGTATGGATTGTGGCAGAGGTGGAGTTAGCCAGTAATATAGGAGTGCTAAAAATGTAATCTAACCTAGAGTAGCTATCATGGGGGTGCGAATAATGGGTATACTCCCTTACACCCAAGTTCACAGCCCTCCAGGTATCAACTAGGTGGTGTGACTCCAAAGAGAAAAAGAATACTAGAACTCAAAAGACTAAGGAGCCAGAGGTGGAAGACCCACCCTGCCATGGCAATAATTTTCTGTGGACTAATCAGTCCAGTGCCTCATACTCTTTACGTAGATCTATATAAGCCAAGTGGAGCTCATCATGCTTTGTTTCTAGAATGTCAGTGCGGCCTCCTAGTGCTATCTCCTGTGTCAGTGTACTGGTGGATTTATGCCGCTCTGCCTGAAATTTATGAGCTAATTTTTTATACATGGTGGAAAGGCTACCCTCCAGGTTGGCTTTAGTGAGGTGAAGAGTGTACTGTTGGATCCAGATGATTTGCATGTGCCTGCAATGGCCGGGCGGCAACTTGGGAAATTATTGTTTTTGTCCCCGAACGTGAAGCAGTTAAGTTGTAAGGGACGGCTGGACAGGCTTCCTCTTGTGATTCTTGGAAGTCAGCATACACCATCAGGTCCCGCAGGGGTGCTAGGATATAGTAGCGAGGAAATCTATGCAAAATGGTCCTAGAGAGCAAGTTAGAGTCTCCGCTTCCCTCAGAGCTCCTGTGACTACCATCCGTCCAGCTTCACGCCATGCATGCGCCCCAGAAGGCTTTTATCTTTATAGTAAAAAAAGGTTGCGCTAAACAGTGCTATAATATATATTAATTCTAATACATAAATCTAAAACATTCATCACAATATCATATCACATATGCAGTGTGCAAAAGTGCTGGATAATAAGGAAATATGCAAATGTGCAGTCCAGAAGTGAAAAAGTCTGTGATAGGTCTCAGTTTTAATAGTGTTCTAGCATAAAGTCCGGAGAAGGTAGGAGAAAATTGAAGAAAGAGAATAGCCAAGGGTATATGAAGGTATCCGCAATTTTAAACCCAAAACAGTCCGCCACCGGAGGCATGCACACCATGTGAGGATAGGGATGGGTACTCTTACCGCAAGGTATGGACTCACTATCTCTAGTGGGTCATATGAGCTGCCAGATAACACCTTCTGCAAGGTATATGGAACCAATCCTCTCCCCCTCCGGACTGTCAGGTAGGTGCACAGCTTGTGTGGGTGACTGCCTAAAAGGTTAATCTCAGCAGCAAATACAGATGAAAAAATAAGGAAGAGCCCATAGTGTGAATCCGTATAAACCGCTTTATTAAAAACACAGATGGGAACTCACATAGAATGCATTAAGATAAAAAACCTTCTGCCTTTACAACCACTTTAATACAATCAGGATGGGGGGATTTCTTTTTTGAGCAGGTCATTATACAATGCTAACAGAAATATGATCAACTAATTCTTATACAGAACAAAACACGGTATGGAGAATGAAAAAAGAGTATGTCCGATCCGCTCTGCAGTGATTAAGGAGATGGTACAAGTTGAAGGACTCTAAATAGGTTAGGAGATTGGCAGGGTCATATTGAGTCTGTATTTTATAAAGGTTGCTCTAGAATTGAAAAAATGTAGCCATAATCTCTTTATTAGTTGTCAGTAGGGTGTGATTTGCATTGTACATCCTAAGTACAGAGTCAAGCTGCAGTGCAAGTTTGACCACAAAGGCCAGTAGGTGGCCATTCTGCTAGCTAAACCCAAAGATATGTTGTGCCTGATATAGGAGTTACTGTTAAAGTGAAGCTCCACCCAAAAGGGAAATCTCAACTTGTCTGCCTCCCCTCCTTTGCTGCCACATTTGGCACCTTTTAGGGGGGAGGGTACCCGCTCCCACTTCCGGCTCAGTCCACCACAGTGAACTAAGCTGGAAGTTCGCCCCCCCCTTTCTAGGATGCTTTAGAGGACCCAGAAGACTGCAGCCCATTCACAGAGCATTGTGCGGTAGGTAACTGGCTGTAAAGCTGAATGGCTTCACTGACGCTTTCCCTTAGTCAAGATGGTGGCACCAGCACCCAATAGCCAATTGAAGAATCAGCTCGGTTGAGGACACTGCTGGATGCCTGGACAGGTAAGTGTCCTAATTATAAAAGCCAGCAGCTTTAATTCTTTTTTGGGGAGCCTGGAGCTCCTCTTTAAGTTCCCTCAGCAAAGGCAATATGAAGACCTACCCATTGCGTTTCCACCCCTGAAAAGCATAAGGGGATGGAGTCTGTGCTATGGTCACTGGATGGCACTAACGATCATTGGAAATCACTGTATTAAAAAAAAAACAGTCAAGGTCTTGGCTAATGGTGGTCACAGTCATCCAAAAAATTGTTTTTATTAATAGACCTCTACATCCTTCCTTTTTATGACATAATTGATTAAAGTGAGCAGACTGATGGGTGGTAGACAGTAACCTTTGGAAAAATAACATGTGAACTGCAGCTTGTGACAAAAAAGGAACTTATTTGCATACTTTGATTATGGAAAGTACATCAGCATTCTTTTTCTGTTGCAACCCTTACAGAATATTTAGGACACATGAACTGCTGCTTTTGTTGGCAAAGAGATGTACATATCTGCATACTTTTATTAAGTACAAAAATATTCTTTTGACAGTTAGCTTAGGTTCACACTGTTGCACTCTGTTTTTGATCTGACATTCAGTGAGATTATGTAGTGTAACTTGGATATAGTTTTCATACTCTATGGGGCCAAAATTGTGCTGAAATCACAAAAAGTAGTACAGGAACTGAGATTTACAATGTCCAGCGACTCTAGTCGCATCTGAAATCGCACTAGTGTAAATGGAGCCTTACAGCACTTTAAGGACTATTTGTGACATATTGGCATACATGTCTCAAGTTTTTAAAGCTTTGGATTTTTTTCTTTTACAAGACATCATTATTATTTTCATCTTCATCTTCAACAGGAAAAACAATAATAACTATTGAGTGTCTCAGAGGGAGCCTGAAAAAGTCCTGTTCAGGGTTTACCCATCCCCCAGACTTCTCTCATATAATTTTGAAGATCTCTGCTCCTCTGTCCAGTTTGAGTTTTGCTCCTCTCTTCTGTGGCAATTTAGACTCACCTGGAACATGCAGTCAGTGCTTGAGCCTGGGGGAACAGACAGGTTGTGTCTGTTAGAGCTGCAAGGTTGGTGTGTGTGTGTGTAGGCCAACAAGTGTTAGGTTTGGATAGCTTGATAGACAGAATTTGAGTATGTAGTTAGTGCCGGGACACGACTAGGAATTTGTTTTTGGAAGTTTTTAACCTTTTCTGTTTACCTCACTGTACAGCACTTGTAAATAGACTTAAAAATAGCACAAATATTCACACCACTGTTTTTTACTACTCCATTGGACTGGTATCTGTGCCCGGAAGTGTGCTGACCCCAGGGAACTTTGTACCTGGCTGCTACCTATCCCCAGCTCACACTATGAATTACTTTTACTACTACTACTACTACTACTACTACTAATAATAATAATAATAAGTTATTCTTATCATCATCATCATCATGTGATGAATGAACAAGCCCTAGTTTAGAATACAATTAATAATAATAATATATTTTTATTATCATTATCAACATTTTGTATCGCAGACCCCCTGATTGGTCCCACTGTTTTGCCTCAGATTCGACACTTGCACAGTCTCTCACAATAACCATATAAAATCATGAGCTGCCCTCAACCTTATTTGCTATGACGGGAGCGAATAAGGTTATCTTATGGGACTCCAAGCAGGGAAAATCCCAGTTTAGCAGCACTACCGCAGTCACACAAGGGGTTAAACAGCAAATATTCACTAGGATCCCACTTCCAGGCCTCTACTCGCTGTGTCTCTAAATACTTGGATACCTTCTGTCCAATATTGGCTAGACACTGTACCGCAAATCTACAGGCCAGATCTTCAGTGCACTCCTTGACTTGGCTCAAAAAACGGTTCCAGGAACAATATGCCCACCAGCTCCTCCTGAGGTGGGACCTCAATGAACTTTCTGTGACAGGCCGCCAAGTTCCACTGAGCTGGGGCCTAGGTGAGCTCTTTGTAGGCTTCAACTAACCTGCCCTGAAGGGCAGCAGCCCTTTGGGCTACGATCTGCAAGAACCCTGCTGCTTCATCTTCTGGTTACACCTTCCAGGGATTGGCTAGAATCCCATAAATATTCAAGCTCAGGGTCTGCCTCTCCCAGCCCACTACATTCTAGAACCTACTAAAAGGCAGGCAAAGTAGTTGAGCCTGCAGCTAGTAATGCCCAGAACAGCCAAAAACAATCACACAATGCTCCCCTGACTACAGAGTAGCCTAAAAGTCTAAATTCACCTTAACCACTCTAGAAACCTAATCTAGGAGGTTTCTACAATTAAATAAAAATAATAATAATGTTATCATCATAATCATCTTATTATTATGTAATGAATGAACAGGCTCTATTTTGATTTACATACAGCTTAAGGAAGCATGCCTAAAATCTGGCATGACGTCTAGGGGAGCATTGTTTTTATTAAATTATGTCAATTAGTAGGACTAATAAGCAAGATTCAATACAAAAGGCTTGGCTGCTAAAAATGTACCACATCCATAAATTCTGTCCTAGCAGAAACCAAAAATGTGATTGGACTTTACTGGTACAAATAGGACAAACAAATCAGTAAATAAAAAAGTTTATTACATTTAAAAACACATTAAAAATAACTTCCAGGCACTGGGAGGAACCCACCAAAAACATACTGTATATACTACTCAATTATTATATAAACCCCAAGCGTTTCAAGAAATCAGAGGTCGGCATGTTTCATTTTATTTGCTTCCTCTGGACCTTTTGTTCTCAGAGTGAGCAGTCTAAACACTCTACACTCAAGATGTGGAATATGGCAGAAAACATAATCCCGCTCCACTCTATACAAAATTACAAAAAAAAAGTTTGGCCTTTTGCGATACTTCAGGATAGAATTAAATTTGGACCACTCACTACTTGGAACTTCGAGCATGTCGCATCTTCTAAAGCTTACACTAAAAGGGAGGAAGGGGTTGATGCCTTAATCTCAAATGCTAAATGAAGCTCATTGGTTAACTTTCCTTTATATTGTGTCAGTCCAGGGGCACAGATAGATCCAAATGCAAAAGTCAGACTCGGATACATTGCTGGAAAATTGCTTATTTATTGATTTGATTTCTTATTACAGGTTATAGTATAATGTGGGTAAATATTACACATTTACTGCATATGTATTTACTTTATAAATCATGTAGAAATCAGTCATATTTACAATAATTATTTTTCAAATCTTGCATTTAACTAAAGCTTGTAGAATAATAAAAATGTGAATAAAATTCAAAAACACAGGCATCTAACTTTATATGTTTTAGATCAGGGTTTCTCACTTTTTATCTTGGAGGAACCCTTGGCAAAAAGTTTGATATCTCGGGGAACCCTTGAAATAAAGTTCAGCTCACAGAATATTGGTGTGATCAGGGAGCTGTTGGACTAGATTTTGTATATTTCAATCTACGGACACAAAAACTTAAAATAAGTGTAAAAATAATAAGATGTTCGAAATCAATTTACGTTCTAAACTTTTTATTAATAACATTTATACTGACTAAAGATGTACTAAATATTTCATTTATGTATACGTCATTTACACATTATAAATGGGTGTAATATGATATTGGACATTATTCTTTAGTTTAGTTATTTATTCGT
>BLSH010010903.1:465869-516640 GCA_018402905.1 Glandirana rugosa | reverse complement strand
GCATTCTTTACGTCTAGAGGAAAAAAGATTTAATCTACAAATACGGAAAGGTTTCTTCACAGTAAGAGCTGTGAAAATGTGGAATAGACTCCCTCCAGAGGTGGTTTTGGCCAGCACAGTTGATTGCTTTAGAAAAGGCCTGGATTATTTCCTTAATGTAAATAATATAACTGGGTACTAACATTTTTAGGTAAAGTTGATCCAGGGTGAATCCGATTGCCTTTCAGGGAATCAGGAAGGAATTTTTTCCCCCGTTATAGCAAATTGGATCCATGCTTTGCTGAGGTTTTTCGCCTTCCTCTGGATCAACTGTGGGTAAAGGATTGTATATGGGATTATTTGGTTGTGTATGTGTGTATATATATATATATATATATATATATATATATATAAATGTTTTTGTTTTTTTTTGGTTGAACTGGATGGACTTGTGTCTTTTTTCAACCTAACTATGTAACTATGTATGTAACCATATTGTCTCCGGCATATACAGCAGAGTGTGTGACGGGGGGGGGGTAAATATTTCAAAGGATATGGGATACCACCAGTGTAGGACCTTTTGGTATTGGTAAGGATTTTATAACTTAGAACAAATAGTTTTTAGTATGTATCTATAGTTTCAATGCTTGTAGCATGTTATGCATAAGTTCTAGCCCCTTTGCCTAAAATAGCTTTTTTGTCTAGAAAGCACTAGGTTAAGCTCAGCCAAAAGCTTGTAGTAGCGCAGGATCAATCTCACAACTATTTGTCAATGTGAGCATGTTCTTCAAATTCAACATGTCCTATTTGTTCTGCTTGATTAAACATAACCTTGTTTGAAAAATATATTGAATTGTACTTTGATATGCTACATTGAAAAAAAGTGCACCTATATTGTAATTCATTAAGCTCATGTCACAACTAATATATTATTCATTAACTCATGTATGCACCCCTGAATGTACAATATAAAATAAGCAAGACTGGCTAATAAAGAGAGTTCAGACCCTTGGAAAGCCTTGTGTCTGTCTGAACTCTTATCATTCCTTATAGATAACCATTTAAGACAATATCCTTTATGGTACAATTCTCAGTGATTGATACAATGGAAAGCCTTATAGGTTGTTGCAAATTATTTTTAGGGGGGGCTAGGGTGAGAAAAATCTATTTAGCAGATTATAGAAAATCATGATCCCCTTCCAGGTAGATTGCTTATCAGAGAGGAATGAGTAGATGTGGGCATCTATTTCGATATGGGAAGGTAAAAGGTTTTCACCAAGAAAGTGGAGTATATGTATATAAGAGAAGTAGTCTGAAGGTGGTAAATGAATTCTATTGCGAAGGGACTCAAAAGTGTGTATAGTATGGTTGCTATACAAATGGGTCAGAAGGGTGGATTTCCAGGATTGGAGATGAATATCTGGGAGCAATTGTTGTATAATGCCTGTTGGTAAGAAACTCTGTTTTAGATCAATTTTGACTGTAGTTTGTTACTGATCTGTGACTGCAACATAACCCAACAGCTTCATTGTCCTACATAACAATCTGTTAAAACACATGGAGACTGTACATGACAAGATTATATGTATATGTATGACATAAGGAAACTTCCAAAAATGAAAATAGTTGGTAAAAGATGAACAGCGCAAGTAGGCCCTGAAATAGAATGAAAAAACAGAAATTTGTGTCAGAATAATAATAGTAACACAAATGTTATAAATTAATTGCTTTTTATTTGCTGACTCTATAAAGTGTAAACTTTTGAAATGCATGTAGCACCCTCCTAGATATGTGTTAGGTCTAGATAAATTTAGTTCTGGCTCACTGCATCCAGTGAAGCTGCTGTTTAGTTGTAAGGCAAATTTAGTTTTGCTCACTGAAATCGGTGTAACTGTGTTGATTTTTCTGGCCTGTTCAGTGTTTTACCTGATGCCGATTTGATTGCTCTCTCTGCTTTCTGGAGAACTGTGAATCTCTCTAGATAGAACATAGGTGTGAAGCAAGGTAAACGGGCAGCATGAATACTTATACAGCCCTGGCAAATCCCTGGAATGGTGACTCAGATGGCTGCTGGGTGTCTGTATAAATACTATTTGAAACAGAGCTTTCAGGTCTTTTCCTGTAGGTGAAGATAGAGGAGGAAATCCCTGATGCCGCACATACACGTAAGTGTTCAGTGGTGAGATGACGACCCAGAGAGCTCAGCTGCTTTCCCCCATGGGCTATCCTGCCATGTGGAAATGTAGAGAAAAGTGGTACCGCACTATGGATTTAATTTTTAGATAGGAAAGTAATGATACTAAGCTGCTGCCCCCATCAAAAACACCTGCAAGCAGCAGATGTCCAATAAAAAATAAATGGATAAGAAGAATGGGCATGGCCCTGCTGATAAAGTGCAAAAAGTATATATGTGCAAAAAAATGCAATGAGGTATCAGACAAAAAATTGTAAATGTGCAAAAAGTTTTATGAATACATGTGTTAATATTACACCAATGCACGAACATGTGCAAATAAGCAAATTAAAGTGGTCGCACTCATGCAAACAAACTGCAAATAGTCAATATAAAGTATAAAGTGCAAGTAGATTTGATACAAAACACTCCAATAATTCATATGTAAAATAATTACTCAATGTTCTTATCTATAAAACACAATATAAAATGTTCTGTGTATTTATAAAGTCCAATGGTGCCAGTGAACAGGAAAAAAATGTCATGACCTGTGAGTAAAAAAGTTTCTGGAAATAAACGGGCGAGTGGTGCCTGTGTATCGCTCGTGCTCCTCCTTATGTGATTGCACTCACCAGCTGTAATTTACCATTCAAGGGGTAGCGCGCTCTCACAGTCATTAAACAGCTCTCTCCACGGATGTCTGACTCTTCTTGTCCGTTGAATCACATAGATTTCATGTAAGGACAATAAAAGCCTCCAGTGTAATACCATAGGTTGTTTATTGAATAAAAGAGTATATCTGCACTTACATCCAAGTAAAATAACACGCATGGAAAGACCAGAAAGTCTGGCGCTCATTTGCGGCCGCTTCTGATGACCTCTTGATGACAAAACACGTAAGGCGGAGCTAATGCATCATTACGTCACTTCCGGTTTTAGGTTCATGGAACGCAAACGAGCACCGGACTTCCTGGTTTTTCCATGTGTGTTATTTTACTTGCATGCAAGTGCAGATATACCCTTTTATTCAATAAACAACCTACGGTATTACGCAATGGAGGCTTTTTTTTTTTGTCTGATATCTCATTGCATCTTCTTGCACATATATACATTTTGCACTTTATTAGCAGCGCCATTCCCATTCTTGTTATCCGTATATTTTATCCTGCCATGTGCTCACTGTTCGTGAGGCCTCAGCTGGAAATTGCTAAAAACTGACTGAGGGGCTGTTGTCTGAGGATCTAGTCTGGTATCACAGGAAAATGGGGTCACATGAATTTTGGAAGGAGGCAACCAACATACAAGGACAATTTGTGAGTGCAGATAGTAAGAGAGATCTTAGAGACTTTTGAGCTGCTGTCACCCCCTGGTGTTAGAGAGTCAGCTGTGAATATCTGCACAGATATTCATAGGCAACCCTGCATGGCTTAACGCTGGTATTGTACAGAAACCAGTGATGTGGAGAGAAACCAGCACACCAAGTAGATTCTGAAGCAGAATTTACTAATGTTTCATATCAGCAATATTGGCATAGCTTTTTTTGCTTGCTTCAGAATCTACTTGGTGTGCTGATATGTCCAGGCCTGTCTGGCCCTCTAGAAAGAATTCCTAACCAAATTGATATATTGCATATATGCCAGAGTGGCACTGTCTAGAAAGTGAGATGGTGCTAGAACTGGCAAAGATCCTACCCAAACCAAGCTGGGTGACCAAATAGGGGCGTTGTTCTTTGATTTGTGGCAACAACCTCATATGAGGGTAAACCTAAAGCAGTCTCTTTCAGTTAGACTATAGCATTGAAAAGTTCACTACAGTTAATATACACAGCTATAAAATCCAAATGCTGATAATCTGCAAACAATATTTCCTTATAAAGGTAATTCACCTTTTCCCGGGTAGCCTTAATCAATGATCTAGTGAGAACTCAACCAAGATTTGACCCTTACAATAATAGAATAGGTCATATGGAGTAGGTCATTGATCTCTAAAATAATCACCTATGTGCATAAAAAAGTATATTCTTATAAATGTAATCCTTAATGTGCTTGTTCCACTTTCCCAGTGAGCTACCACCACCCCCATGATAGGCCATTAACTCACCCAAGACGTGGCTCCTCAGTATTGGAGTGGGTCAATATACTTGTCTATAAACAATGAATATCCTTTTATATTCGTCTTAACTACTCCAAGGTGCTCCCAAATGGACAGTAATAGAAAAAAAAGAGCTCTCCATTGAATATATTTTTTTTACTTTTAAAAAAATAAAAACCTTGATGAAGTGCTTGTGACAATACATGTAGGGAGGAGGCAGAAACATCATCATGCATTCATATCGCAACTCTGAAGTTTGGCTGCTGCTGAGTTTAAGTGAGGTCTGTGTGCCAACACATGACAATGCCATACTATAGCTTTTATTTTTTTAAAAATTAAAAATGTTTTCACAATATGAAGTCCTGTTTCTTTCATCCATAAGTGTCTGTTTTGGGAAAATCTTGGAACAGTTTATTTACCCATCAAGTCAGACATGAAAGGATATCAATTGTATCAATAAAACCACACTGAGCTACTCAAGAACTGAGGAGTCAAATCTTGGATGAGATCTTATCCTATCACTGGTGGAGGTCCACTGGGAAAAAGTAGAACAAGCACATTGTGGATTACATTTAAAAGAAAGGACTTTTTTGTACTTGGTGATTATTTTATAGATGTATTTTTTATATTTGTGTATAAAATATTTTCAAATGTACATATATCAAATTGAGCACTGTCACTACAAAAACTGAGGATATTATTGTAAATATACAGGTAGGTCCATATATATTTGGACACAGGCACAATTTTCATACTTTTGGCTCTGTATGCCACCAGAATGAAATTAGAATGAAACAATCAAAATTAATTTGATGTGCAGACTTTCAGCTTTAATTCAAGGGGTTGAACATAAATCAAGTACAAATTTTAGGAGGAGCTGCAACCATTTTATACATAGCCCCCCCCCCCCCCATTTTCAGGGGCTTACATGTAATTGGACAAATGAAAATAATCATAAATAAATTGATCATTTTTAATATTTTGTTGAGAATCCTTTACTGGAAATGACTGCCTGAAGTCTCGAACCCATGGACATTATAAAAGACTGGCTTTCCTCCTTTCTAATGCTTTGCCAGGCTCTCCAGTTGTTCTTTGTTTGTGGCTCTTTCTGTCTTTAGTTTTGCCTTTAGCAAGTGAAATGCATGCTCAATTGGGTTTAAATCAGGTGAGTGTCTCGGCCATTGTAGAATATTCCCCTTCTTTTCCTTCAAAAGCTCCTGGGTTGCTTTTGCAGTGTGTTTTGGATCATTGACCATCTGTACTGTGAAGGGCCGTCCAATCAACTTTGCTGCACTTGGCTGAATCTGGGCTGACAGTATATCTCTAAACACTGCAGAATTCATCTGGCTGCTTCTTACTTCTGTCACATCATCAATAAACACCAATGACCCAGTGCCACTAGAAGTCATGCATGCCCATGCCATCACACTGCAAGCTCCACCATGTGATCACAGATGCTGTTGTGTCCTTTGGATCATGAGCTGTTCCAAGCCTTCTCCACACTTTTTTCTTCTTGTCATTCTACTACAGATTAATCTTAGTTTCATCTGTCCAAAGAAAGCTTTTCCAGAACTGGTCTGGCTTTTTTTAGATGTTTTTTGGCAAAGTCTAATCTGGGTTTTCTATTCTTCAGGCTTATGAATGGTTTTCACCTTGTGGTGAGCCCTCTGTATTTGCTCTTGTGAAGCCTTCTCTGGATTGTAGACTTTGACAATGATACACCCACCTCCTGGAGAGGGTCCTTTACTTGTCTGGATGTTGTGAATGGGTTTTTCTTTACCATAGAGAGGATCCTGTGATCATCCACCATTGTGGTCTTCCATGGACTTCCAAGCCTTTTTATATTGCTGAGCACACTATTGCATTATTCTTTTCTCAGAATGTATCAACGTTTTGATTTGTCCACTTGCTGCTATCTCTCTGATGGATTTGTTTCATATTTGAAGCCTTACAATGCCCTGTTTCACTTGCATGGACAGCTCCTTTGAACACATGATGTAGGTTCACAGCAATAGATTCCAAATGCAAATATCACACTTAGAATCAATTCCCCTATTACTTTTGGTTCCTTGAAAAAGGGGGGATGGCTATTCTTAAAAGCTGCAATTCCTAAACCCTTCCTCCGATTCGGATGTACATACCCTCAAATTAAATCCAAGAGTGTGCACAGCCCAAATCCATTATATAACTATAGCTTGAATATGTTTTGGTAAATACCTAAAAAAAAATCTAAAATTGTGCCTGTGTCCAACTATATATGGACCTAAATATATATTTTTGTAACAAAAGGGAATTTTTAATATATTAGTTATTTAGTTATTATTATTTATGTGAATATGCAGTTTTTGGATACAGCATTTGTGTGTTTGTATATAGGATTTTAAGGTTAAAAGCATAAGGTAGATAGTATTTATCTATAAGTATTCTCATATACTACAAATGACAACAAACTACAGATGAGTTTATAGAAAAATGTTTTACCAGCTGCGTTGGAGGAAGCTGTGAAGAAAAAAAAAATCAGTTACAGTAATTACTTATAGGATATCACTAGAAATGTTAAAACATTCTAATTGGTTTACATATAGGCTAAAGTGACGACAGGAGATTTGATAGCGAGAATTCCAGCATTATTAATTATAAGATAAATAAAATATTTACACATTTACTGAAAAAAAAATTATATAGAATATTAAAAAAAAAAAATCAAACTATGTACTCCTGTTTTTTTTATATTAACCAGACCTTGTACTATCTAGCATGGTCTGCTTTTTTTCAAGTTTCCCCCATGCCAAAACACTTTAGTAAAATAAAAAAAATAAAAAAACAAAGCCTGTGGGAAAAAAGTTAATAAATATACTTACCAAAGAACAAACACTACACTACTACTATTTAACAGAGCTTTAATTGCATAACATTTGCAAATCTATGTTCAAGCTGCACCGCCTTATCAATGTTAAGCTGAGTAAATAGATTCCACGCTTTAAAAATATCCATAGGGACCCTTTTTTTTAAATTATAATGCTGCCTTTTATTTGTCCTTTATATTTTTATTGTTATTTCACATTCTTTTATGCACATGTATTACATATACTTAAATACAGCAACACCTTTTTTTAAGATAAACCCCTCCCCCCCATACCCCACTTAAAAAAAAGGAAGAATCAACCCCTCCCCAGATCTTGCCCCCCTATCACAGGTCTGCTTTGTCTTTTACATCAGCTTCAATTTCAATGGTCTAGCGACTCTTATACCCCCTATGCCCCTGTACCTTTATCCGCTCCATCCACAAGTCTCAGCTCTCTAGCATCTCTATGTATTCTATGGATTTTTTAAAACCCAACCATTTCCACAGATGGTGTGATATATCTCTAAGGAATCATCCTCCCTATACATTGTTTCTTCTATAGATCTCACCTAATTGACTTTTACGATCCACTTGCCTATGCTTGGTATTCTTGATGTCTGCCAGTATCTCTGTAACAAGCCTTTAGCCGCATTTAGTAAGCGTGGCACTAGTGTACTCCTGTATTGGGCTACCTTTTCTCCATGTCATAGAACAGGCAGCTCCATGGTTCTGCCTGTATATGATCTCCTGTGACTTGATGAATTATCTTAATAATCCTTTCTCAATACCATATAAATAAACTTGCGCTATGATAAATGTAAAAAGTGAAAATTATTGCAGCAGCTATACAAAAAGTGCTAACCACTCAAAAAATTGATACATGAGATATACAATTAAAAACACAGTGCCAAAAAAATAATATATATTGCTATCAATGTCCCAAAATAAAGTGCTGATAAAAAGTGCTGTGTGCTCAAACCTTCATTAAAGTGCAATAGTGCTCATATGCTTCAATCTTCATAAATTTGCTGAATGGTGCTCCAAACCTTCACTCAGTGATGTGACACGCACCCCTCCTGTATCTCTACTCACTAGAGATAGTGGACTCCCAGCTTTTTAGTCTGGGGGTCAATCAAGCTTAAATCTGGTAAAGAGCAATGGATCATACAGGTCCGGTTGGGTTTCACCCAATAGAGTTCTCAATGGATCACCAATATAAATCACATATGGACAAGAGTTGGAAGCCAATAGTGAAGTACTGTAAGGTAGCTGAATTTATTGTGCATAAAAAGACAGGTACTTACAAGACAGTATTAAAAGAAAAGCATGGATAAATCGTGTAAACTCTTCCTGGAACGCCGTAACCAGCGTGCTTTCCACCACAACAGGAAATGACGCCGTTGGAACTCAGGACCAAAAATTACGTCAATGCATTTCACCCTCCCACAGGGCATCATAAAAGGACCTCCAAAACCCAACCATTTCCCCCAGATGGTGTGATATTCCTCTAAGGAATCATCCTCCCTATACAGTACATTGTTTGTTCTATAGATCTCACTCATTGGACCATTGCAATCCACTCACCTGTACTCTGTATTCTTGATGTCCGCCAGTATCTCGGTAACAAGCTTTTAGCCACATTTAGTAAATGTGGCACTAGCGTATTACTGTATTGAGCTACCATTTTCTCCATGTCATGGAACAGGCTTCTCCATGGTTCTGCCTGTATATGATCTCCTGTAACTTGATGAAATATCTTAATAATCCTTTCCCAATATGGCTGTACCTTTGTACATTCCCACCACCGATGCGCGAAGGACCCCAGGGCATCGCATCCCCTCCAACATGTTGAGGGAACATCTGCTCTGAACCCTCGCGCCCTCTGTGGTGTGACATACCATCTGGCGAAGAGCTTAAAACACATCTCTATTGTGCTAACATCAATCAATGAAAAACATGCCAGTCTCAAGACCTTCTTCCTTTTTTATCTCATCTTGAATAGGCCCCAATTCCTGTTCCCTTTTTCTAGGTATGGCGGATATACAGGTTCAGCTTCCTCTACCAATATCTTGTAAATTTTAGATATACTCTGCTTTGTGCATAGGGGGAAGAAAGCAGTTTCTCTATTGGTTTCAGATTCCCATTTCCCCCGAGTGGTTGTGGTAAGGACTGTGACACTTATATAATCTACAAAGGTCATTCCATACTCTAAAAGTGTTACTGGTGAGTGAATTTATGCTATTAGCTATTTCTCGATAGCTTAGTGGAATCCAAACCATTTTAACTAAATCCTCCTTGCTTTGTGCTAATCAATCTCTACCCAGTTTTTAACTTGCTTACTATGTATCCAATCTGCTACTTGTGAAATGACTATTGCCTGATAGTACTTTTTAAAATCAGGTACTGCTAATCCCCCATTCTTCTTCCCCTTCACCAGCACCGTATAAGAGATTCTTAGGCGTTTATGTGCCCATATATACTTTAATACAATTGATCTCAGTTTCCTAAAGTATTCCTGGGGTATGGTAATTGGAAGCATTTGGAAAGTATATATTAGTTTAGGAAGGACATTCATTTTTAACATGTTTATTCTCCCTAACCATGAAAGGGGTCTATGTCTCACCTTGCTCAACTGCTCCTTAATCTTATTTAAGGTTGGAATATAGTTGGCCTTTATACAAAGTCGTTGGGGAAGCTGTTAACTTAACTCCAAGATATCCCAATTCTTCCCTACACCATACAAAGGGGAATTTAGTTTGCATTGCCTGTTGTTCTCTCTTTGAGACTGTTATATTCAAGATCTTTGATTTTGCTGTAATCATTTTAAAATTTGAAAACTTCCCATGCCAATCCAGTTCCTCTAACACAGTGGTTCTCAATTCCGGTCCTCGGGACCCCCCAACAGGTCAGGTTTGCAGGATAACTGAAATCCATCCCAGGTGATCTCATTTGCTGCTCAGTGATTGCAGTATTCTAGTCTGCATCTCCCCAAGGTAATCCTGAAAACCTGGCCTGTTGGGGGGGCCTGAGGACCGGAGTTGAGAACCACTGCTCTAACACAATCGTAACACAAGGTTAACCTAGGGTTCAAGATATAAAAAAGTACATCATCTGTATACACAGCTACTTTATACTTCTTGTCACCTATTCTCAACCCCCAGGGGGAAACTTTAAAAGCCTTTACAGGTTACCAGTTTAGAGTTACATAGGAGGTCTGAGGTTAGAATTATTGATCGCACACTGACATTGGCAACAATACTTCACATGTGCAGTACGATCGCCATTTACATATATATGCAGGAACTATGTACAAGCTTGTATTTGCGTGTGAGCATGGGGAAGCTTTACATATTTTTAAATTATTTTATTATTTATTTTGTTTAAGAAAATATTTATACACTGTACCTTAAATTTCTTTTTACAATGAAACTTAATTGCTATCACAAGGGATGAACAGCATCCCTTGTGATAGCATGGGTCATGACAGGTCCTCTTTATGGAGAGATCTGACCTATTCTCTGAGGAGAGATCTGGGGTCTACTAGACCCCATATCGCCCCTCTGCTCTCAAACGCACCCGATCAAAGAGAGACTGGTTTGATCAGATGCTTTTACAAGCAAGTAACGACTTGTCAACAACAAACTGAAACCTGAAGTAACAATCTTTGTTGCTTTCGGTTTCTGACACCACAAAGGGGAGACAGGTACCGATGTACCCCTCCCTGTGCTTCACAGATCCCAGCGGCAGTGGTACCGGGAGTCTAATCGCTCAGTACAGCCATACAGTATGACAAAGATAATATAACAACACATTCAGGGATTCATATAAGCAAAATGTCAGTTGAGCATCTCAGTTGAAGGCTTATTCAACCAATTGCTGACTGCCTTCTGTCTCCTGATGGCGGCAAAGTGGTTCGATATTAAAAACCGGCGTCAACTGAGGGTGGCTGCGAGATCAAGGATCGTGAGCGTGTGCACACAGCCGGGTGCACGCTCGTGCACTCACTGTGTTCCGGGGGAGCCAGGGAGCGGGTAGGGCAGACTCAATCTCCGTTCTGACAGGGGGAAGGAATGTGATCGCAGGCTCCCTGTATATGGGAGCCGCGATCACTCTCCTCCCCCACTCAGCCCAGCCCCCGTACAGTTAGTAACACACAGGGAACACAGTTAACCCTTAGAGCGCCCCCCCAGGTTAACCCCTTCCCTGCCAGTGACATTTATACAGTAATCAGTGCATTTTCAGAGCACTGATCACTGTATAAATGCCTATTGTCCCAAAAAAGTGTCAAAATGGTCCGACATGTTCGCCGCAATATCGCAGTACCGCTAAAAATCGCAGATCACAAGTAAAAAAATAAAAACCCCATACATGAATTTTCACCATTCGTAAATGCAACAACTTTTGCGCAAACCAGTCAATATACGGCAATTGTGATTGTTTTTACCAAAACTATGAGGAAGAATATAAATTGGCCAAATCTGAAGAAAAAAATGTTTTTTATATTTTTTTTGGATATGTATTTTAGCAAAAAGTAAGAGATATTTTTTTTTTTGTAAAATTGTCGCTCTTTTTTTGTTTATAGTGGTGATCAGAAATGATGCAGAGGTGATCAAATACCACTAAAAGAAAGCTCTATTGGTGGGAACAAAAGGACGCAAATTTTGTTTGGTTACAACATCGCACGACTGTGCAATTGTCAGGTAAAATTACGCAGTGCCGAATCGCAAAAAGTGCTCTGGTCCTAAAGGGGGAAATCTTTCGGGGGCCGAAGTGGTTAAACCACTATGCAAATAGCCATCAATCTCCCTATGCATGGTTCGTGGGGATTATTTATAATCTTAAATCAGAGTAAGATAACTAAGAGATCAGAGCATAGAAGCAGAAGGAGAGAGGGGATAAAAAAATTTAAAAAAAAGGGGAGGGGAGGGGAGGGGTGGGGGGGAAGGAAGAAAGGGCAAGGGACCAGAAGGGAGGGGGTAAGGAGATTGAGATACCGGGACTTGCTGTGCCTGCTCCCCCCTCCCCCCCACCTGTCAGCTCGATTTGGACTATCTCATTCTCCACAAATAGCTTATGTGACAATCCATCATCTAGGATCCATAGGATTGGAATCCCTTGGTGGTTTTAAAGTGGGTCCAACATGTCCACGTACTTGTAAATCTTTGTTTCTGCTCCTAAGAAGTATAGATGAGTTCCTCCTTCTCCTCTATTTTAGAGAGTCTAGTAAACCATTCACTGATAGTCGGAGGGCATGTTGATTGCCAATGTATCGGAACGCAGAGTCTTGCCGCATTCACCATGTGCATAGCCAAGGATTTGTGATATTCTTTTTAGACAGGGTCATGTGGTGTAGTAGGTATTGCACTGGAGTGTAATCTAAGGTAAATGTGGTGACATGTACAATGATATCATGTACTTCTTTCCAGAAAGGTAGGAGGGATTCACAATCCCGCCAAATGTGAAGCAGAGTCCCTTCTGCTTTGCCACACCTCCAGCATGTATTAGGTATAGATGGGCAGAATTTGTGGAGGTGAGATGGAGTCCTATACCATCGGGTTTCAATTTTGTAGCAGTCTTCTTGGATGGCTACATTCAGAGAGCCCTTGTGTGTGCATTCATGAATAGCCTCCCACTCCTCATGGGAGAAGGAAACCTGTAATTACCTCTCCCGTGCTATACATGCAGGATCCAGGTTGGTGTGAGACTCTTCCAGGAGCAAGGCATATTTGGAGGATAGTAAGTGTCTTTGTGGGGTTTTCCGCGTGCATAAGGATTCAAATGGTGTGAGTTGTCTTGTCCATGTTGATGATGAGGCCTGTGTGGATAAAATGTGCCATACCTGTCTATACGTCCAGAAAGGAAAAGAATTGGTGAGAGAGATGTCAGTCAAGCTCTCATATGAGCGATGTGCCAACACATCTTTGTAAGGCCATTTGTGGCCCTAAAACAAGCTTATGTTGCCCGGAGGAAAGTTGGGGTTTCTTTTTAATGTGGTTAGGGGTCCCGGGGTGGAAGAAAAAGCTGTAGATTTTGCCGCCTGTGTGAAGGCCGACAGGGAGGGTTGAATGAGTGGGTGTGTCAGGATCTCTCTAGGCCAGTGTGGAGGGGGTAGCCAGGGCAGAGTATGAAGTGGAAATTGCACTAATGAGGTTTCTAGATATACCCAGGGTTTCCTGGATTCGTGGATATTCCAATCCATGATCCTTGTGAGGTACAGGCTAGATAATATTTGAAAAGATGCAGTAGGCCAATCCCTCCCTTAGTCTTTGTATGTGTCAGCCTGGTATGTTTGATACGTGGTGTGGAGTTTCTCCAGATGAACATCAAGCAGGCTCATCGGTATGTCACAAAGAAGGATGCCGGTAGGTGGATCGGAATGGTCTGCATTAAGTATAGGAAGCGCGGGAGAATGATCATTTTAAGCAGAGCAGATCAGCCAAATTACGAGACATTTAAGCCCGCCCAATCCTTTACGTTCGATTGGGCCTTATTCAGCGCCACTTGAATATTACGTCTGTATAGATTTGGCAGTTTGGTGGTAATCTGTATTCCTAGATACGTTATCGCATCCCTTTTCCACAGGAATGGGAAGGAACTTCCTGGGTTGTGAGGGAGACATTCAATGCGTGTGATTTTGCATAGTTGATTTTGAGGTTTGATAGGGTTCCAAAGTGGTCTATGTCGTTTAATAAATTTGGTAAGGTAATGTGAGGCGACTTCAGGGAGAGAAGGATGTTGTCTGCAAATGCAGCAACCTTGTACTCTCTATCCCATATCCGGAGTCCCTTAATGTTGGGGTTCAAGCTTAATTTGTGGAGGAAGGGTTCCAGGGTAAGGACGAAGATTAGGAGGGACAAAGGGCAACCCTGGTGGGTCCCATTGCTGATGGTGCAGGCG
Source organism: Glandirana rugosa (assembly GCA_018402905.1). Classification (NCBI taxonomy): domain Eukaryota; kingdom Metazoa; phylum Chordata; class Amphibia; order Anura; family Ranidae; genus Glandirana; species Glandirana rugosa. The sequence continues at coordinate 502,655 of BLSH010010903.1, read as the reverse complement.
TCTGGCAGGTGGCTGTTAACCTGAACATTCGAGGAGTGAAGTAGAGTGATAAAATATGAGTCACCATGCGCGACTGGAGTCCAATCGCTTTCAGAAACTCATGCATATAGTCCCAGGCCACCCTGTGGAATGCCTTCTCTGCATTCAGCGACAAGAAAAAGCCTGTGGTTTTAGATAGATGATGTCAGCCAGTGATGAAGGTTTAACGCTCGGATCGTGTTGTCCCTAGCTTCTTTACCTGGTATAAAGCCTACCTGATCGAAAGATATGAGGTCAAGTAGGAGGGGCAACAGTCTATTGTCCAGTATCTTTGCATATAGTTTTATATCCACGTTTAGTAAGGATAGGGGTCTATAATTGGAGACTTGCGTGGTATCCTTGCCCTCTTTAGGAAGGACCATTTTATAGGCACCTAACATGCCTCCTGTTGATGTATTAGGGTTGGAAAGGGCATTGAAAGTAGAAAGTAACCTAGGAGACAAGACTTCCATGAAGCATTTGTAGTACTGTAATGTATACCCATTGGGCCCTAGACCCTTGCCTGGTTTCATCTGCTTCATGGTAGTCTGCAGTTTAGAGGGGGCTTTCCATCTCTTTGGCCAGTTGGTCTGGAATTGCCTGTGGGCCATACTGGAATAGAAACTCTCTTCTGATCAACTCCATTCTAGATTCCGGGGGTATCGGGTCCGAGCCGTCTGATCTTAAGTTATAAAGCTTAGAATAATAGTGTTTGAAGCCTTTAGCCATATCCTCATTGGTCGAGTAGAGTGTGCCATGTCGGCCGTGTAAGTGGTGAACCGCGAGAGAAGCTCTAGAGTCTTGCACTGCATGTGCCAGAAGTCTTCCACTTGTATTGCCATGCTCATAGAAAACCTTCTGGCAGAGCACATATTGGTGTCTTGTACATTTCCCCAGTTCCTCCAGTAAAAGTGAGCAAGTATGTAACAATTCTTGCAGGAATTTTTGTGAGCAAGAATGTATTTTTTTTTTTTTTTACAACAGTATTGCTCTTTATTAAGAAATTGCAGCACAGGTAATAAAGGTGAATTATCATGCTGATACAGTGCAGGACATATGTGTTGCCTCGCCTTTACAAGTCATTAGGTCACAATGTTACTACAGGAATAGTGTAGATATCATTATAGTGCTAACTCAGTTCAGCAGAAGTCATTAAGCAGAATATGTCTAAGAATCAGCCACCCAGGGTTGCCAAATTTTGTCGTATTTCCTAGGACAATTCCTATTAATATAGGTCAACTTGTACATCGGTAGCATGGCATCAATAGCTTTCTTCCACAAAGAAATTGTGGGAAGAAGAGGGAAGACCCATTTAAATAGAATCTCTTTTTTTGCATAATACAAAAGATATGATATCAAAAGCTTGGTATAGCTAGGTCTTTGATCATCTTCCTGGATACCCAATAGTGCCAGCTCGGGAGTACAGGGCAATGATAGTCACAGACGAGAGTCTATGACATCAGAGACCGCACCCCACACCTGTTGTAACCTTGGGCAAATCCAGAACATATGCAGATACGTTCCATCATCTGTATGACATCTAGTACAGATCGAGGACCTCTGTAAGAAGACTGTGCAGTCTCTGCGGAGTGTAACAGACTCTATGCAGGAATTTGGTCTGAATTAGCTTGTCTCTAGAGGCTATTACTATCCTTGAACTATCCTCAAAACATTCCTCCCAGGTTTCTCTGTCCAAGGAAGGGATGTCGCGCAACCACTGTTTCCAGAGTCTATCTTAGGAAAGCTAACTCTAAGGCTGGATTCACACCTGTCCGGTGCGAATTTCAGCCTGTCTGCTGTCGGGAAGGGGCGGAGCCACCGTTTGGTGGCTCCTGTCCATTCCCACAGTGCAGCAGCTGCGGGGGGGGGAAGAGATGGCGATCTGCCATGAGCAGGGGAAAATATCCCGTTCAGTGCGGAGTGCATCTCCGTGTTAGATGCGCTCCCATTGAACACAACGGGCTGGAAATTCGCACACGTTTTTTGTGCAATATGGAGTGCGAATGCACCGCACATATGTGAACCAGACACATTGAAAACAATGTGTTTTCAAGTGTCCTGCGAATTGGATGCAGTTTAAGCCACATCCAATTCCCATAGGTGTGAACCCAGCATAAGAAGTGCTAAATAGAGTACCAAGAGTGGTTTAGAGAGCATTTCCTGGGCCAGAAGGTCCTCTATTGGGTCAGCTTCAAGAATGGGGGGTCATCCGGGCTTCTGGGCAGCGAAAGGGGTCAAGAGGCTAGACCATCTGTTAGTGGCTGGCCACTTTCCCTCCTTCGATTCCTTTAAGGAACTTTTCGGGCTCCTTAATCAACACTTCTTTAAATACTTACTGATCCGTCATGCCTTTAACTCGCAGTTCGGCCCCAGTCCTCCGTCTCTACACCGTTCAAACTTAGAATCTGCTCTCCAAGATGCCTCCTTGGCAAAACCTACCTCCTCAATCTACAAAGCCCTTCTACCTTCAGTCCACTTCGGAATGGAGAATTTATTTAATAAATGGAAGAGCGTGTGTCCTGAGCTGGAGGCGGAGGACTGTGAGGACATGTGGGAATATCCATTCACACAATTGGTCTCAGTCAGGGATCGTTTGATTCAGTTTAAAATACTACACTGTGTGTATATGACTCCGTATAAACTATCTAAAATATATCCTAACTCACTCATGGTTTGCTGGAAATGTGGGAGCTCTGGAGCTGATTTTGTTCACATGTTCTGGACATGTCCTGAAATTCAAAGTTTCTGGAATGAGATCACCGCTTATATTAAATCCCTCACTACGATCCATATTCCCTCAAAAATAGAGGCCTGCTTGTTGGGCTTGGTAGGTGATTTGGCCCATCGCCGAGCAACCAGGACTCTCATTGGATTGCTCCTCTTTTACGCCAGGAAAGCTATACTCCTGCGTTGGAAGCAGGCGTTGGCCCCCTCACTTAACTCTTGGAAATCTTTAATCAACTCCATGGTTCCTTTTTATAAAGCTACGTATGCTGCCAGGAGGTGCCCGTCCAAATTTGAAAAGGTCTGGCATATATGGTTGGAATTGGAGTCATCTAATGCATCTCAGTGAATCTCTTTTAGGTATGCCTAAAAAAGAATAGTGGTTTAGAGATAGTTACTTATAAGGTCCTGTTTCTTCCTTAACCCTTCTGGAGGCTGTGTGGCTTGGTCTGCATGATTCCTCTGAGAGTCCCCTTTTCGATTGTAATACCCTTCAATTCCAGGGTGTGGGTAGTTGTGAGCACTTTTAGTGATTTAAATTGTTTTAGTTTTTTATGTTTCAGGTGGTATGTTTTTTTTTTTGTTTGTTTTTTTTTCTTTCTTTGTATTCTCTAAGCCTGGGTATGCCCAATAGGCTTTGTTTTGTAAATGAAAAGTTAAAAAGTTTTTCAATAAAAATACATTTTCAAAAAAAAAAAGAATGGGGGGTCAGGAAATTGATGCCGGATGGCATGTCGTAGCTGAATATATCTAAAATACATTCATTCTGGTAGTCTGAAGGCTCGTGCAAGAGCTGTGTAAGTCAAGAGTGTTCCCATATGCATAATATCTTTCAATCTGCACACCCCGTGTCTAGCCCACACTTGAGGACCAATGTATTGTTCTCAAATGTGGGAATGTTGGATTACCCCACACCGCTGCATTGTATTTTGGAACCCGTCACCCACCACCTAACAGTGACAAGGACTGCCGCCCAGAAGTAGACCCGAAAGTTGGGGAGGGCCAGTCTGCCATAACTAACTGGTAGTTGGAGTGTGGATTTTGCCAATCGTGGAGTAGCTCCCGTGCATAGGAATGAACTGATATATCCTTCTATTTCCTTAAACAGAGTCTGCTTAAGCACAATAGTGCAATTGTGAAATATGTAGAGAAACTTTGGGAGAAATATAATTTTAAGGATATTAATATCCAAGAGATTCAGTGGAAGTCTACTCCAAGATGTGCACCTATCTTTTAATTGTAAGACCACAGGATGAATATTTAGATCTGGATACCTCTGTAAATCCTTGGATATGCTAATGCTCAAGTATTTAAATTCTTGTACCCACAATAGTATGGTGTGCGCTGCTGGATTTCTGGCCTTCAGGTCTAGGGGGAATAAAGCAGATTTGTTCCAGTTTATCCTCACTCCAGAGAAGAAACCAAACTCGTCAAAGATTTTTAGGGTGGCCCGCAGGAAGGTGTTCACATTGCTAAGATATAGCAGAGTATCATCCGCGTATAGCGAGATCTTTTCCTCTAAGGGGCCAACCTTCCAACCCTCCACCAGTCAGGAGCTCATAATAAGGCTAGCCAGCGGCTCCAGCACCAAAGCAAAAAGACTTGCTTCCCTCTCCCACAGTGGCCTTCTCTGGACTCACTCCCCTAGGACTAATGGACGCAAAGGAAGTGGAGTGGGATTCCTCCTATCCCCACAGAGCACCTTTCAGGTTCTTCACTCTCCTCCCTCTCTTTCCCTATCATCATTTTAAGCCCACTGTATATGTCTATTCTCTCCAAGGTCCCTAAGAATTGCTGTGATCTACCAGCCTCCTGGACCACTGTCAGCTTTCCTTGATGGATTTTCTGCCTGGCTACCCTACTTTCTCTCTTCTGAAATTCCCACAATCCTTCTTGGTGACTTCAAAATTCCAATTAACACTAACACTACTGCTACTTCTAAACTTCTTAGTCTTACTTCCTCATTTGACCTGAAGCAATGGGTACAGATTTCCACTCACACTGATGGAAACGCCATCGACCTTGTCTTCTCCTATCTATACACTCCATGCAACTTCTCCAACAATCATTTTCCCTTCTCTGGCCACTACCTTATTAGTTTCTCTCTATCCCTGTCTTGCACCACCTTCCCCTCCAATTGCCTAACCGTCACCCGTAGAAACCTTTGCCAACTCAACACTTCTCTCCTTTATTCTGCTGCCTACCACCTCTATGAAAAAATCTCACCCCTTTCCTGCCCCCAATCAAGCCACTGCCATTTACAATAAATCCCTGTCCTCCACCCTGGATAAGCTAGCTCCCCTCACCACACACAAAATCAGACCTCGACCCCTACAACCCTGGCAAACAGACGACACCAGAAATCTCAAAAAACTTAGCCGCGCCCTTGAGCGTCTGTGGCACAAGACTAAGTCTCTCAAAGACTTCAACCAATACAAATCTGCACTCCATAAATACAAATCTCACCTCCACACTGCCAAGCAGACCTATTTTACCACTCTTATTAACACCTTCTCATCCAGTCCCCGTCAACTCTTCTCTACTTTCAACTCCCTACTTCGTCCTCCACCACTTCCGCCCACTAACACACTCACTGCCCAGGAGATTGCTAATCACTTCAAAAGCAAGATTCACACAATTTGTGATGAAATCTCCACTCTACAGGCATCTTCCCCAGTTAACACCCCATGTCTGCAAGCACAATTGACACTATCCTTATTCAAACCTGCTACTATAAATGAGGTTGCTAAACTCCTTTCTAACGCCCACCTAACCACCTGTCTACTGGACCCTATTTCCTCTCAAATACTACGTTCACCCTCTGACTCTATCCTGCACTCTCTGACCCACATCTTCAATATCTCCTTCTCTTCTGGCGTCTTCCCCAATGCTCTAAAACATGCATTGGTCACCCCCATACTCAAAAAGCCATCCCCGGACCCTACCAATCTTAACAATCTACGCCCTATCTCCTTGCTCCCCTTTTCCTGCAAACTCCTCGAACGCCTAGTCTACAACCAACTGAGTGACCACCTTGTTAAGAATAACCTTCTTGACCCCCTTCAATCTGGATTTTGCCCTCAACACTCCACAGAAACTGCCCTTCTTAAACTCACAAATGAACTACTAACTGCTAAAACCAATGGACACTACTCTGTACTCCTACTCCTGGACCTTTCAGCTGCCTTCGATATTGTCGACCACCCCCTCCTCCTCAAAAAACTTTACTCCCTCGGTCTCCATGACTGTGCTCTTCAGTGGCTCTCGTCCTACCTATCCCATCGCACCTTCAGTGTCATGTACAATTCTACCTCCTCCTCTCCTCTTCCTTTCTCTGTTAGGGTCCCCCAAAGTTCTGTTCTTGGACCTCTCTTATTTTCAATATACACCCCTTCCCTGGGCCGGCTAATAGCCTCCCATGGCTTTCAATATCATTTCTACGCTGACAATACCCAAATCTACCTCTCCACCCCCCAACTCACTCCATCAATCTCCTCATGCATCAATAACTTATTAACAGACATATCTGCCTGGATGTCACACCACTTCCTCAAACCCAACTTGTCCAAAACCGAACTCATAATATTTCCTCCCCCACGTGCCGTTTCCCCTGACTTCTCTGTCAAGAGCAATGGCACAACCATCCACCCATCCCCACATGTTAGGGCGTTTGGTGTTATCCTGGGTTCTGAACTCTCCTTTTGGCCCCACATCCAATCACTTTCTAAGGTTTGCCGCCTCAACCTCCGCAACATCTCTAAAATGCATCCCTTCCTAACCAATGAAACCACAAAGCTTCTGATTCACTCCCTGGTCATCTCTCGCCTCGACTACTGCAACTCCCTCCTTACTGGCCTACCTTTAAATAGACTATCCCCCCCCAATCCATCATGAATGCCGCTGCCAGACTCCTCAACCTTACAAACCGTTCAGTGTCTGCCACCCCCCTCTGCCAATCCCTCCTTTGGCTGCCACTCGCCCAACAAATTAAATTCAAAATACTAACAATGAGCTACAAAGCCATCCACAACTCTGCTCCCAGCTACATCACCAGCCTAGTCTCAAAATAACAACCTAATCATCCTCTTCGTTCCTCCCAAGAGCTCCTGCTCTCCAGCTCCCTCATCACCTCCTCTCATACTCGCCTCCAAGACTTCTCCCATTCTCTGGAACTCCCTACCCCAATCTGTCAGACTGTCCCCAAATCTATCCACCTTCAGGCAATCCCTGAAAATGTTTCTCTTCAGGGAAGCCTATCCTGCCACCACCTAACAACTATACTTCTTATTTTCTCAATCAGCTCATCCCCCACAGTTATTGCCCTTTCATATAATTTAACCCTCCCTCCTAGATTGTAAGCTCTAATGAGCAGGGCCCTCTGATTCCTCCTGTATTGAATTGTATTGTAATTGTAGTGTCTGCCCTAACATTGTAAAGCACTGCACAAACTGTCGGCGCTATATAAATCTGGTATAATAATGATAAATAATAATAAAGACTGGGGGATTGGGGCAACCCTGTCAGGTACCTCTGGCCAGGGAAAATGGCTCAGAGATCCTATCATTTGTGCAGACTCTAGCACTGGGGGACCGATACAACATTTGTATCCATTGGAGAAAAATTTAGGACCGAAGCCGAATCTTCTTAACACACTCCAGAGAAAAGGCCATTCGACAGAGTCAAAGGCCTTCTCTGCATCTAATGAGGCCCCTACTCTTTCCCCCGCATTATCATGGTTAGCAGATAAGTTAAGAAAAAGCCGTCAGATATTGATGTCTGTGCCCTTGCCCGGCATAAACCCAGCCTGGTCCAGTATTGGGCTGCAGGGAGCAGGGATCTCAGCATCTCCTCCACAAACACCGCAGGGTTCCTACCCTCCATCCCCTCTGCCAGGCCCACGATCCTTAAATTGTTACGCCTGTTCCTTTTTTCGGCATCCCCGCTCTGTATTCAAGGGCTCACAGCTTAGTCTGTATGGTGCATACCACATTGGAAGTTTCTCCCACCATGTCTTCCACCTGACTGACCCGATGCTCCGTCGCCATACGGGATCTGATTTTATCCGGATCCTGACAGAGCAGTCCCACGTCCAGTTGAACCGCCTCAATTTTTGAAGTCAGTGCTGTTTGGCAGGCAGTAATAGCAGCACCTGTGAGGGACACCACAGACAACGTGCTGCCCTTTAGCAGATGCACGGCAGTGCCATTAATTGTTAATGACACCCTCACGCACCTGCTGAGACATGCATATTCACATGCACCAAAATTCACAGTGCTGTGGCACCATGTTATTTTGAAAAAGGGTTCCACCTCCAATTTGCTTACCTTTGCAGAACAGGCTGATGTTAGGCTTCATGAGTTGTAGGCATAACTTTCCAGCATGTGCCTTTGCCTCCCCAGTGAACAGCGTTCAGCAGAAGTGATGGTGGATATAACCTCAGGGGAGCATGATATATATGAATGCCGCCTCTATTTACATATCAATGCTGCCGGGACATGGCCATTTACATATTAATGCTGCAGCTATTTACATATCAATGCAGTTTATTTAAATGTAAACACAGGGTCTGCAGGTGAGTCATCTGTACAAGGCAATAGGGCGCTGGCCAGCATTAGTAGCATCACTTCACACTGAGATATTGGGACAAAGCACGGGACTAAGGGAATTTAAACTGAGATAGTTGGCAAGTATTAGGCTGCTGCTTTGGGCCCTACAACAATGATGTGGCCCAGGGCAGCTGTCCCCTTTTGCCCTGTCTTAAAGTCGGCCTTGAGTGCCCTGCACTTGTCGGATAGCCTCCGCATGGATATGTGTGGTCTGTTCCACACTTGTAAGGCATTGAGGTAACGTCTGTATGTCCGATTTTAGATCCGAAATTGCAGCTGTGAGGGTACTCTTTATGTCCAGGGCCCCAGTTTGCAAGTCCGGAAGGCTTAAGGGCTGAATCAGGTGAGGGATGCTTGCGTCTCCCCTGTCTGCCTATGTGTCAGAGCCACTGCTCAGAGAGAGCATTGTGAAGGCCTGTGAAGCCACAAGCTTGCCTGAGCGCTTTGTCTGGAACAGCTCCGAATATTGTGACTGAGCTTGTTTCAGTCTCCTCCCTTATGCGAGGTGTGGAGGCACTTCTGCTGGGCTTACTCATGCTGGATTGAAGGGTGGATGTCCCCTGAAAGCGAATATAAGTCCCCTATATGCAAGAGCTTTCAGCTTAAGCCGCCATCTCGGGTCTCGTCCAGGCCACGCTTCAATTTTCTTTTGCTTTGTAGGAAATTCGCTCCTTTAAAAAAATGATATTTTGGGCATCGCTTCACAGTTTCCCAAGATCTTACCCTCTCTGTCCGAGGATGTATATATACATATGGGGATGGGAAGCAGTTAAAGTACAATATATTACCAAAAGTATTGGGACGCCTGCCTTTACACGTAATGGCATCCCAGTCTTAGTCCATAGGGTTCAATATTGAGTTGGTCCACCCCTTGCAGCCATAACAACTTCAACTCTTCTGGAAGGCTGTCCACAAGGTTTAGGAGTGTCTATGGAAATGTTTGACCATTCTTCCAGAAGCGCATTTGTGAGGTCAGCACTGATGTTGGACGAGAAGGCCTGGCTTGCAGTCACCGCTCTAATTCATCCCAAAGGTGTTCTATTGGGTTCAGGTCAGGACTCTGTGTAGGCCAGTAAAGTTCCTCCACCCCAAACTTGTTCATCCATGCCAACTATCAATGCCCTTCAGTGCCACCTATCAGTTTCCTTCAGTGCCACCCACCAGTGCCACCCAGTGCCACCTATCAGTGCTGCCTCATCAGTGTTCACTAGTGCCACCTATCAGTGCACATCAGTGCAGCCTCATAAGCGCACATCAATGAAGGAGAAAAATTACCCGTTTGCAAAATTTTATAACAAACTATAAAACTGTTTTGTTTTTTCTAAATTGTGGTCTTTTTTTGTTTTTTAGAAAAAAATTAAAAAAAACATCGGTGATTATATACCACCAAAAGAAACTATTTGTGGGAAAAAATTATAAAATATCATTTGGATACAGTGTTGCATGACTGCGCAATTGTCATTCAAAGAGTGACAGCACTGAAAGCTGAAAATTGGCCTGGGCAGGATTTAAATGCCCAGTAAGCAAGTGGCTAAAGTAGTATTTTGGATAGAGTAAAGGAGGGTTATAATCCTTGTAATTTATTTTTTGACATTTGTGTCCCATTAGGGAGACTTCCCTTGACTTCCTGTCTCATAGTCAAAACAGGAAGTGATAGGAAATCCCTCCAAAGTGAGGGAATCCCTGGTTGTCCCCAGAACTAGTGTCCCTGTTGGAAGATTTCCCCCTTTTTGTTGTGAGGATAACCCAAAATTTGAGATTTGGCTTCACTTTCACTCTTGGTGATAATAGTAAACAGGACAAATAGAGAGAGGAAATCTCCCTAATGGGGCACAAACAGCAAAAAACCCTGACAGTCATTCTAATCCCTTTTCACAATATTCAAAGGACTAGAAGTCCCAGACTCCCATGCAGCGTTTCCCTACAAGAGGTGCACACCATATTCCACCAGCTATCCCACTGTCATGGACCAATTATGGGAATCTGTAGATCTACCGACCTGTAGTTCTAAAGCAGGAGCGTTCACAACAGGGTGGCGACACTCAGATATTTAGCCGCACAGCAGATCCAGCATTGTCCAGCTGAGACCATTTTCTCTTCTGGCAGTCATCAGTCTTGTGCCGGCATGTTTTGGTGTAACGCCATGAAGAGGCTGTGGCTGTTGCAGGTTCAGCTGGTGCACCTCAAAATGACACACACTGCTTTGCCTCTTGGGATATGTGACATTCATATCCCAGAAGGCAAAGGGAGGACAGTGCACATCATTTGCCTAGGCAAATGACGTGCAAGCGGGGGGCAGGGCCAGACAATTTACAAAAAAAGGTATATTAACCACCTGACCACTGGGCACTTAAACTCCCTTAACAACCAGACCAATGCTCTCACATTTTGAATGACAATTACTCAGTCATGCAACACTGTACCCATATGACATTTTTGTAATTTTTTCACACAAATATAGCTTTCTTTTTGGTGGTATTTAATCACTGCTGGGTTTTTTATTTTTTGCGCTATGAATGAAAAAATCAATTTTTCTTCATTTCTGTAATGAAATTTCCAAATTAGTAATTTTTCTTCATATATTTTGGCCAAAATGTATACTGCTACATATCTTTGGTAAGAACCATTTCTTGAGACCCTTACAAGCCAGGAAAGTACAAATAACCCCCAAATGACCCCTTTTTGTATTTTTTTCCCACAATTCTTTGCAAAATTAAGATTTTTTTTCTTTTTTTTTTTTTTTTACAAAATTGCCATATTAACAGGTTATTTCTCACACAGCATATGAATACCTCAAATTACTCCCCAAAATACATTCTACTACTCCTCCTGAGTATGGCAATACCACACGTGTGAGACTTTTACACAGACTGGCCACATAGAGAGGCCCAACATGCAGGGAGCACATATAATTTCCTGACTACCTCTTGCACTTTTGAAGGTAATGGAGCACCAGGACAATGGAAATGCCCAAATAAATGACCCCATTTTAGAAAGTAAACACCCCAATGTATATTCTTGGAGGCATAATGAGTCTTTTGAACATGACATTTTTCCACAAGTTTTTGGAAAATGTGGAAAGAAAATGAAAACACATTTTTTTTACACACAGTTGTCCATTTATACAATATTTCTAACACACAGCATGTACATAGCAACAATTACACCCCAAAATATATTCTGCTACGTGTGCTGAGTATGGCAATACCACATGTGTGACACTTTTCCACAGCCTGGCCCCATACAGAGGCCCAAAATGCAGGGAGCACCATCAGGTGTTCTAGGGGCATACATTTAAAATCTAATTTGACTACCTATTACACTATTGTGAGGCACTATAGTGGCATGGATAGGCACTGTAGTGCAACGGATGGGCAGTGCAGTGCCACGGATGGGCAGTGTATTGGCATGGATGTGTCACGGATGAGAACTGATGAGCCATGGATGGGGATGGATGAGCTTGGATGGGGATGACTGAGCATGGATAGGGTGACTGAGCATGGATGGGGATGGCTGAGCATGAATGGGGATGGCTGAGCATGAATGGGGATGGATGAGCAAGGATGGGGATGGCTGAGCACGGATGGGGATGGCTAAGCATGGATGGGGATGACCGAGCATGGATGGGGATGGATGAGCACAGATGGGGATGGATGAACATGGATGGGGTGACTGAGTAGGGGTGGGATGACTGAGCATGGATGGGGATGGATGAGCATGGATGGCATGACTGAGCACGGATGAGGATGACTGAGCATGGATGGGGATGGATGAGCATGGATGGAATGGCTGACCATGGATAGGATGACTGAGCACGGATGAGGATGACTGCGCACAGATGAGGATGGGTGATCACGGATGGGGATGGGTGAGCATGGATGGGGATGGGTGAGCATGGATGGGGATGACTGAGCATGGATGGGGATGGCTGAGTACGGATGGGGATGGCTGAGTACGGATGGGGTTGGCTGAGCACGGATGAGGATGACTGAGCATGGGTGAGCATGGATGGGTGAGCATGGATGGGGGTGACTGAGCATGGATGGGGATGACTGAGCACCGATGGGGATAGGTGAGCACAGATGGGAATGACTGAGCATGGATGGATGGGTGAGCACAGATGGATGGGTGAGCATGGGTGGGTGGATGAGCATGGATGGATGGGTGAGCATGGCTGGGTGAGTGAGCATGGCTTGGTGGGTGAGCATGGATGGATGGGTATGGATGGATGATGCAGATTGGCACATAGCAGTGCTGTGGGCACTACAGATCCTGCACACAGTGCTGCTGCATTCAATCTCTCCCCCTCTCCTCTTACACTGCACCGATCAGTGTGGAAAGGGGAGAGAAACGCTGAAACTTCCGCCGGCTTGTTTAGATCTGATCGATCCATCATTTGATGGAGCGATCACGTGGTAAAGGGCTGCTGTGAGTGTCCGTTTACAGAGATCCATGACGGATACTTGCGGGTGCGTGCCCAGGGGACGTGCGGGAGCGCGATTCTGGGAGGACGTCATAGTACGTGCGGCCATCATTTTATAATGGGGCGATGGGCAAGTGGTTAAGAAAAAAAAAAGAGCATTATTCTTGCAGAAGACTGGAGGAGGAATGGAGAAATAACGTATTTAAGGGTAAAGATGTACTTTAACATCATAAAAAAGCGTGTGCTACTATATGCAGGCCCAAGGGGAGTTGTTTGAAAGGCTAAGTCCACATTTAAGGCTTTCTTCACATTGGAGGCACTGCTTAATGCCCTTTTATATAGATCTGAGGTGGATCACTTTTTAGATAACAATATAGCAATAATTGGCAGGTGTTAAGGAGGCAATTCTGCTACCTCCGAAACATCAGCCTTTTTTTAATCCCAGAGGAGATTTTTGAAAGGCGGTGCCAGCTATTAGGGTGCAATTTAATTGAAACATTCACAGTTAAATTTAGAATTACGATTGACCAGAGTGTAATAATCCTGGTGGCAGAATTTAATTTGAAGGCCTGAGCGTTTTGCGGGCTGACCCGCTTCATCAGGACCATGGATTGGAGTATTAATTTGTATATAAACTGTGAGAATATACAAATGACACAATAAGTGCAAACAAGAAAAAAAGAAAACAAGAGAAACATGCAAGTGATCATAGGATATTAAAACAGTATATCAAAACACATATATAGAACCATTTAATATATTTTCCAATTTAAATATAATAAACATGATAAACAGCTTGTTTTTATGTGCTATGACCAAAGCATGAAAAAGGTAAGTTGCATATCCTGAGTCCAACGGCAATTGGAAAAACCCTTGCGTTAGAAGGTCTCAACAAGAGGGTATCCATATATATCCCAATTATAATGCGAGAATATTAATGCAATAAAAATGTTATTGAAAAAAGTTCACCTGTAAAATGGTTGGCAACAGCCTGGTGGAAATCAAGCCTGGTGAGCCCGTGGGAACTGAGACTGTTGCCATCAAGAGGAGTTAGTTCCTTCAGAGTTTCAGTGAAATAAGGTATGTTCTATAGATCACAGAAGCCTAAAAAACATGAATATATAATGTTTCCTATAGGGGACAAGGGGGAATGGAAAAGAGGAGAAAAAAAAAACTGCAGCATGGTGGCCAAGACCATACAGTAGTTTAACTCAGAACAGGCTTCGCCATGGTCAGCCAAAGAAGTTGAGTGCACTTGCTCAGCGTCATATCCAGAGGTTGTGTTAGGAACGGTTTCACCTGTTGGTGGCACTGTAGCCCCCAGACCTATGGGCCGCAGATCTGGTGTCCACCAGCGCGTGTCCCTTAGCAGTCAGAGGCTGAGCAGTTCCAGTGTCCATCAGCAGGTGTCTCTCGGCAGTCAGGACCTGACATCATCTCCTGCAATCAGGCATCACCTGAGACTGTTTGCAGGAAGTGTATTTAAACCTGGGAGTGCTGTGTTAGCTCGCCTTGGTATTGCTTCCTGGTGCCTCTGCATCCTGAAACCTGCATCTTGCTACCTGAATCCTGTTTTGTCCTATTCCCTTTGACTGATCTCCCGTGTATTACCCTGGCCTGGCTTAAAGATTAAGGTTTGAATCTTCCCAAGTTATTTCACTAGTTATATGCTTTTGCTTGGCTTCACTATTGCTATTTTGGTTGTGCGTTGGATTACTGTTGCGTACCTTGTAAATAAATTATCTTATTTTCACTTATGCTTATGTTTGGTATTTTCTGTGCAGTTCACACCGTTCTGATCACACCAGTTTCTGAAATAATACCAAGGCCATTCCTGAACAGAAGTGGCTGCACAGAAAAGCAATGTTGGGTCTGCTGGTTGTGATAACATGCATTCGGAAGACGTTATTTATTTTTCTCTACTGCTGACATAGGATTGTGACTATTGCTGCCAGACATTAAAGGAGTGGACCAGTGACCAGCTATTAGAATGTATATGTCTTGCTCATTCCCTAGTTGATCAGGGCAGTATGACTTTTGGAGAGGTTCAGCCTTTGAATCAGGTGTGTGCAGAGTTTGCTTTGTCAAGTACTTCTACTGGCGGCGATGATTATAATCCGCCCTTCGATGTCTGTCAGTTGGTGTTGCTTGTCTGGCTCCTGTAAGACGATAGAAGTTATTTTTTTGAACATTACTCTGCATTTTCACAAGAGGCTCTGTTAGAGTGTATCAACGCAGTAAACTCTTTAGTCAGACGAGGAGATTGTAAATTGACATTTTTTCAGCCTTTACTCCAAGCTTGGTCAGATCTGTCCTCCTCAGTATCTGTTGACATGCAGCCATCCATTAGCCACCAGTTTGTTCAGAGGTCTCTCTCTCTCCTTCACCTACAGCAACCACAGTTACAGCCCAATATACATTGCTACCAACCAAATATCAGTACTCCACTTCCACTTGCTGCACCTACCCTGCCTTTAACCACTTACCTCTTCTTCGCTGCCTACAACCAGTCCACAAAGATCCCCCTTAGCGACCGCTCCTTCTTTCTTACCATACTCCAGCCATACTCTCCCATCAGCTGCACCCCTACTTACAGCCCTGCAGCCACGTACAGAACTTCAAAGGTTGAACCTAAAAAGAAACTGAAGTTTTTTCCAAGCCGCACAATTCAGCCACTATCCAGTCCTGCCTCCACACCAGCCGATCTGTTCCAGTCTACTTCTACGCTGGCTGATCTGCTCCAGTCTGCCTCCACACCAGCCGATCCATCCTGGTCTGCCTCCACACCAGCCAACCTGCTCAAGCCCGTCTCTACATCAACCAATCTGTTCCAATCTGCCTCCACACCAGCTGGTCTGTTCCGGTCTGCCTCCACGCCAGCCGATCCATCCCAGTTTGCCTCCACACCAGCCAACCTGCTCAAGCCCATCTCTACACCAGCCAATCGGTTTCAATCTGCCTCCACAACAGCCGATCTGTTCCAGTCAGCTCCTACGCCAGCCGATCTGTGCCAGTGTGACAATCCAGTAGCTGCTGTCCGGTCTGATGATCCTTTGCCCGCTGTACAGTCTGACGATCCGGTGCCCGCTGTCCGGTCTGACGATCCGGTGCCCGCTGTCCGGTCTGACGATCCGGTGCCCGCTGTTCAGTCTGATGACCCGGTGCCTGCTGATCCAGTGCCTGATGACCCGGTGCCGGCTGATCCCATGCCTGATGACCCAGTGCCCGCTGATCCTGTGCCCTGCTACCCAGCCTGATGTTTTGGTGCTCACTGTCCAGCCTGATGTTCTGTGCCCGCTGTCCAGCCTGGTGTTCTGATGCCCACTGTCCCACCTGATGTTCCGGAGCCCGCTGTCCTGCCTGGTGTTCCCGTGCCCACTGTCCAACCTGATGTACTGGCACCCGCTGTCCAGTCTGATCTGGTTCCTGATTCCCAGCCTGCTGTTCTGATACCTGTTGTTCTGGTGCCCGCTGTTCCGGTGCCTGCTGTCCAGTTTGCTAATCCTGTGCCCGCTGGCCAGCCGGATGTGCCTACGTTTTTGAATGACCCATGGTACCCCAGCGTCGGGATACCTAACCTGTTACCAGACCCAGGCAGTGGAATTCCTGGTGTCTTTCTGGATCCCGGCAGCAGGGTCTCTGATCTGGAACCTAGCATTCCTTGGACTCAAGAGACATTCGCTCGGGACTCTTTCTGCTATGGCTGGTTGGAGCATCCAGAGGTCGCTCCTTTGAGGGGGGTACTGTTAGGAACGGTTTCACCCGTTGGTGGCACTGTAGCCCCAGACCTATGGGCTGCAGATTCCGGTGTCCACCAGCACGTGTCCCTTAGCAGTCGGAGGCTGAGCGGTCCCAGTGTCCACCAGCAGGTGTCTCTCGGCAGTCAGGACCTGACATCATCTCCTGCAATCAGGCATAACCTGAGACTGTTTGCAGGAAGTGTTTTTAAACCTGGGAGTGCTGTGTTGGCTCACCTTGGCATTGCTTCCTGGTGCCTCTGAATCCTGAGACCTGCATTCTGAAATCTGCATCCTGCTACCTGTATCATTAACCCTGAATCCTGTCTTGTCCTATTTCCTCTGACTGATCTCCCGTGTATTACCCTGGCCTGGCTTAAAGTTTGCGGTTTGAATCTTCCTAAGTTATTTCACTAGTTATATGCTTTTGGTTGGCTTCATTATTGCTATTTTGATTGTGCGTTGGATTACTGTTGCGTACCTTGTAAATAAATCATCTTATTTTCACTTACCCTTATGTTTGGTATTTTCTGTGCCGTTCACACCGTTCTGGTCACACCAGTTTCTGACAGGTTGTCTTTGGGAAATAGACGTATGAGTGCTGTCAGCATTGTTGTAGAGGTTGAATGGGTGGGGGGTCAGCCTGCAAGTGCTCAGACTATACGCCACACACTGCATCAAATTGGTCTGCATAGCTGTCGTCCCAGAAGGGAGCCTCTTCTAAAGAAGATGAACAAGAGAGCCTGCAAACAGTTTGCTGAAGACAAGCAGACTAAGGACATGGATTACTGGAACCATGTGCTGTGGTCTGATAAACTTATTTGGTTCAGAATGTGTCAAGGGTGTGTGGCGGTAACCAGGTGAGGAGTACAAAGACCTGTATCTTGCCTGCAGTCAAGCATGGTGGGGGGAGTGTCATGGTCTGGGGCTGCATGAGTGCTGCCAGCACTGGGGAGCTACAGGTCATTGAGGGAACCATGAATGCCAACATGTACTGTGACTTACTGAACCAGAGCATGATCCCCTTCCTTCGAAGACTGGGCTGCAGGGCCGTATTCCAACATGATATTGACCCCAAACATACCTCCAAGATGACCACTGCCTTGCTAAAGAAGCTGAGGGTAAAGGTGATGGACTGGCCATGTCTCCAGACCTAAACCCTATTGAGCATATGTGAGGCATCCTCAAATGGAAGGTGGAGGAGAGCAAGATCTCTAACATCCACCAGCTCTGTGATGTCATCATGGAGGAGTGGAAGAGGACTCCAGTGGCAGCCTGTGAAGAGGGTTAAGGCAGTGCTGGGAAATAATGGTGGCCACTCAAAATATTGACACTTTGGGCCCAATTTGGACATTTTCACTTAGGGGTATAGTCACTTTTGTTGCTAGTGGTTTAGACATTAATGGCTGTGTGCTAAATCATAGGAGACAGCAAATTTACACTGTTATACAAGCTGTACACTGACTACTTTACATTGTATCAAAGTGTCATTTCTTCAGTGTTATCACATGAAAAGATATAATAAAATATTTACAAAAATATGAGGGGTGTACTCACTTTTGTGAGATACTGTATATGGATACCCTGTTGTTGAGAGCTTCTAACACGAGTGTTTCCAATTGCCATTGGACTCAGGATATGAAACTTCTCATGCTTTGGTCATAGCACATAAAAACAAGCTGTTTATCATGTTTATTATATTTAAATTGGCAAATATATTAAATGGTTCTATATATGTGTTTTGATATACTGCTTTAACATACTGTTGATCACTTACATGTTTCTCTTGTTTGCACTTATTGTGTAATATGTATCCTGCTGGATTCACTTTCGCTCATCATCAGTCTACACCCAAACAATGGGCCACCGATGAGAGATCCCCCCCCCGTTAATTTATATATCTGCCTCTACAACTAACCCCCCCTGCTTTCGCAAGACTGACCTAGCCTGCAGAGACGTTTAAGATCTCCCCCTTCCCCCCCCCCCTTTTTTTTTCTCTCTTTCCCACCCCTTACCCTGCCTTTCCCACTCCCTATATACTACTAGAATGCGCGTGCTGGTCACACACTCTCTAGTCCTTCAAGCTTTACACCTTTAACTCTTTCTAAGGTACACCGTACAATTGTCTTCAGTCTTTTGATCTATAATGTTATAATGAATTTGTGTTTACTCATGATCATTTTGCTATGTAAAAATGCATGTCACTATGCAAACCACCGTTCTCACGCAAGACTGATTTGCCATTTCTCCTTATGTACATCACCTTTTATGCATACCTCTTTATGTCATATCTTGGTTTTCCTTTTTCCACAATAAAAACCTTGTTTGGAAAAAAAAAAAATATATGTATATTCTCACCGTTTATATACGAATGAATACTCCAATCCGTGGCCCTGATGAAGCGGGTCAGCCGGCGAAATGCGTAGGCCTTCAAATCAGATTCTGTCACCAGGATTATCACACCCTGGTCAATTGTAATTCTAACTTTAACTGTGAATGATTCTCTTAAATTGCACCATTGTTTGTACTTTACTGTTTTTAGATATAGCAGGTGTGCTAAAATAAAAATTTGTTAATGTTTTAATTCCGTTGTTTCAATATTTATTAAACCTTACAAGGTACATGCAAGGTCCCATCCACCCCTTGAGACCCCTAAAAGCCCATACCACTGTGTGCATTGCACACTTTATTTTTGCCATACATTACCTGATATCTCAGGCAGATATGTAACTGGTCCGATACTGATGCTGTAGATCTGATCAGTAGATTTTTCAGCTTTGCTGCTAGCACCAGAGCATGACTGTAACACATAAAATATTTATATCAATAGTGTAAAGCAAAGAACCATACATCAAAAATACACTAGTTACATAATTAACAAATCAATGCATGTTTTATTATGTCAATGGACATTTGCATTGTCTTCATCTTTGTGAATGATTCTTACAGATACTATTGGGCCGGCCATACACGGTTCAAATTTCCTGCTGAACTGGCTGAGATTTGAACCATTAATGGACAGGCTGAATGTATCAGGTTGACTGATTGATCAACTTGGGTAAAATCAACCTGTCTGATTTGCTTCTGATTATCGCGAGCGCCTGCTATAGCTGCTATTGATAATCACTGTCTTCTCCTGGCAGGGATGGCTTCCCCCGCATACCCCCTTCCCTCTGCTGGGAGAAGACAATTGCTGATTCCCCTGTCAGCACTGTCTGTGTTGGTGGGGGAATTGTGCAAATTTATTTCTTGCAGGAACTGGTTGCAGGAAAGAAATTTGAGCATATGGCTGGCCTTAGACTTTCACCACTGCCTGTAGTCATTAGTCAACCTCTATGCAATAAGAAATAGAGTGCCCTGGACTGCACAGGACATTACTTTATTTATTTGATAAAAAGTAAGTAATTGTACTCTGGGACAGGTTCATCCATTGCCCAGAGTAAGGATGTGGAACTGTGCCCCCCTCCTCCGCTGCCAATGCATGCCATAGAATGGGTGATCATCCGGCATCCCATGGTTGGTATGGTGTGTGCAATGCACATGCCTGGCCAATCACTTTCTTTTTAGCAGCTAGAAAGCATTTGTGCCTGCATGGTGTATTGTTTTTTTTTCAGATGTGGACAAATGGGGGTAGAGAGTGGGTATGTTGGAACACGCAGCAGATCAGTGGCAGCTACTGTTTTCACACTGTCACTACTACTGTTTAATCATTTCAATACCATGCACTTAGAACACTTCCCTACCAGACCAATTTTCAGCTTTTGGTGCTCTCACACTTGGAGTGACAATTACTCAGTCATATTACACTGTATCCAAACAAAATTTTTATAATTTTTTTTCTTACAAATAGAGCTTTCTTTTGGCGGTCTTTAATTTTTTACGATATAAGTGAAAAAAACGCTAAAATTTTGAAAATAAAAACACACTTTTTTAGTTTCTACTGTAAAAGTTTGCAAAAGTAATTTTTCTTCATAAATTTGGGCCAAAATGTATACTGCTATATATCTTTGGTAAAAATAACCCAAATTAGTGGATATTATTTTGTCTGTGTGAAAGTTATAGAGTCTACAAGCTATGGTGCAAATCACTGAAAATTGATCACATTTTATCACAACGGCCTATCTCATTTCTTGAGATCCTAACAAGCCAGGACAGTACAAATACCACCCAAAAGACACCTTTTTGGAAAGCAAACATTCCAAGGTATTTATTAAGAGGCATGGTGAGTTTTTTCACGGTTTAATTTTTTCCCACAATTCTTTTCAAAATCAAGATTTTATTTTTCACAAAATGTTCATTATAACAGGTTATTTCTCTTACATGGCATATGCATACCACAAATTACACCCCAAAATACATTCTACTCCTCCTCCTGAGTATGGCGATACCACATATATGGGACATTTTCACAGCCTGGCCATATACAGAGGCCCAGCATTGACATAGCACCTCCAGGCGTTTTACAAGCATAAATTTCACATCTAATTTCTCAACCACCTTTTACACTTTTGAAGGCCCTGGAGCACCAGGACAATGGAATTACCAACAAAATGACCCCATTTTGGAAAGCTAACACCCGAATGTATAATCTATGAGGCAAAATGAGTCTTTTGAATGGTTCATTTTTTTTCCCAGAAGTTTTTGGAAAATGGGGAAAAAAATTAAAACTTATTTTTTTTTTACACAAAGTTGTCCATTTATAAGATATTTCTATCACATAGCATGTACTTAGCAAAAATGACACCCCAAAATACAATCTGCTACTCCTCCTGAGTATAGCAATACCACATGTGTGAGACTTTTACAAAGCCTGGCCACATACAGAGGCCCAACATTGAAGTAGCACTGTCGGGCATTTTAGAAGCATAAATTACTGTCACAAGGTGTGTACCACTAGAGTGCGAATCGCACTAAAGTAGAGTAGCGCACCACAAGGTTGAGGACCTATGGCTGACTGCTGCTAAGTAGTACCGGCTGATACGGGGAGAGAGCCCCCTAGAGCACGGACACAAACTCAGGGAGCTAGTGCATCGGTTTCCCCAGGGCGCAGAATCTAAGAGCCAGTGGATGTTCACCAGAGCCTCTAGTAGTGAGGATGGATTTGGCTGCAAATGGATTCAGGTCGCGGCCCCCAGGGTCCCTTAGCTCACACTCGGCTGGCCCCAGGTGGTAGAGAGGAAGCAACAGCACAGGAACAGTAACAGTAGTCAGAGGAATAGTAAAGGGTCAGGGCAATCAGAAGACAGGAGAAACCAAAGACAAGCCGAAGATCGAGGTAACAGGCAGAAAGGGATAGTCAGACAAGCCAGGGATCAGAACACAGATAAGACTCAGAGCAACCGAAGATGACAATCACAGACAAAAGCCAAACACAGACAAACGTTGATCAGCGATGCAGCCTTGTACTGCCAGGATTATGGATTATTATCCTGGACACATGCAGCAAGGTAGGCAACAGATAAGACATGTGTTAGCTGGTTACATGACAGTACTCCCCCCCCCCCCTTACGAGGCCTCCACCTCCCCTGCTTGGAGGAATATCTCAAATGAAACCTGCTCACAAGACAAGGTGCAAAAACCTCAGATGCAGGAATCCACGACTTCTCCTCAGGACCAAACCCTCTCCAATGCACAAGGTACTGAAGAATGCCTTTATAGAGATGAGAATCCAATATTTGACTAACCTCGTACTCATGATTATCTTGAGAGACTGGAACCACAGTAGGGAAAGGCCAAGAGAACTTATTGAGGATCAAGGGCTTCAGAAGGGAAACATGGAAGGAGTTTGAAATCCTGAGATTTTTGGGGATCTGCAGTCTAAAGCAGACTGGATTAACCTTATCAATTATCGAGTATGGACCAATGAATCTTGGTGCGAATTTCAAAGACGGAACCTGGAGTTTGATGTTCCTGGTGGAAAGCCAGACCTTGTCTCCAATCTGTAGAGAAGGTGGCTTACACCTGTGATGGTTGGCAAAACCTTTAAGCTTATCAGCCGCTGCTGGAAGGGAATCATGAACCTCACTCCAAATGGTATTGAAAGATTGCCGAACAGTAGCCAAAGCTGGAATATCAGGAGAACAAGTCATGGGAAGAGGAAGCTGAAGGTGTCTTCCATGGACTGTGAAAAAGGGGGTCTTCTGCGAACTGGTGTTAACATGATTGTTGTGAGAGAACTCTGCCCACGGGAGTAGAGAGGACCAGTCATCGTGATTAGCGGAGACTAAGGTGCGGAGGAAGACCACTAACTCCTGATTAACCCCCTCAGTCTGTCCATTGGATTGAGGGTGGTAAGAAGATGAAAAATCCAGGACAATATTGAGGGACTTGCAGAAAGCTCTTCAGAAGCAGGATGTAAATTGAACCCCCCTATCAGAAACAATATGAGAAGGAACCCCATGGAGGCGGAGGATTTCTCAAACAAAGATGGGGACCAACACAGGAGCCGAAGGGAGGCCAGGAAGGGGAACAAAATGAGCCATTTTGGAGAACTGATTGATCACCACCCAGATGACTGTATTTCCTTCAGACGGTGGAAGATCGGAGATGAAATCCATTGCAATGTGAGTCCAGGGCTCCTTTGGAATGGGCAAGGACATGAACAGACCATCAGGAGTTTGTGTGGAGGACTTGGACTGGGCACAAACATGGCACGATTTCACATAGCCTTTGACATCCGCATGGAGGGTAGGCCACCAGTAGTGGCGACTGGTGAGCTGAAAGGATCGGAGGGCCCCAGCATGACCCGACACCTTGGAATCATGTCCCCAATGAAGAATCTTAGGCCTTAGTTTAATGGGGATGAAGGTCTTGCCAGGGGGAATTTTAGACCCCAGAGTGGTGGAATGGGCAAGAATACACTTGGCCGGAATGATCGGCTCAGGTTCAGAGGTAGGCTCCTCGTCCCTTGTGTCAAATGACCTAGAGAGTGCATCGCCCCGACCGTTGCATGAACCAGGTTTGTACGTGATCGTAAAATTGAACCGGGAAAAGAACAGACTCCATCTGGCCTGTCTGGGATTCAGTCGTTTAGCACTCTGAGGGTACTGTAAATGTTTATGATCAGTGAAGATCATTATGGAGTGAGGGGAACCCTCCAGGAGATGACGCCATTCCTCTAGCACCAATTTGATAGCAAGAAGCTCCCGATCGCCAATAGCATAATTTTCTCTGCCTGAGAAAATTTTTTGGAGAAGAACGCACATGGCTGTCATTTATTCTCGGATAACTGGAGGAGCACCGCTTCTACTCCAGTAGAGGAAGCGTCCACTTCAATGAAAAATGGGTCCCCCGGCTTAGGTCTCCTCAAGAGAAGACCAGAAACAAAGGCTTGTTTCAGATCATGGAATGCAGCGACAGCTTTAGGAGGCCATTCCTTGGCATTAGCACCTTTCTTAGTCAAGGCAATAATAGGCGCAGCAATAGCCGAGTAGTTCTTAATAAATTGCCTGTAATAATCCAAGAAATTGCTGTGTGGCCTTGAGGCTGGCAGGAAGAGGCCATTTGGTAATGGCTGAGCCTTTTTTCAGGATCCATACGAAGACCCAAACGGGAGACAAAGCATCCTAGAAACAGAACCTCAGAACATTCGAAAGAACATTTCTCCAGCTTGGCGTACAGGTTATTTTACCTAAGGTGCTGAAGTACCACCCGGACATGGTTCCTGTGGGCAAGCAAATTGTCTGAAAAGATTAGAATGTCATCCAAATAGATGACCACAAATTGATACAGCAAATCCCTGAAGACCTCATTGACAAAGTTTTGAAAAACCGCTGGCGCCTTACACAGCCCAAAGGGCATAACAAGGTATTTGTAATGTGCGCTTGTGTTAAATGCAGTTTTCCACTCGTCACCCTCCAACTTGGTAAAGATGGAGGCCTCTTTCAATCTGTTGAATAATTCAGAGATTAAGGATAAGGGGTAACGGTTCTTAATAGTCACCACGTTTAAACCTTGATAGTCGATACAAGGTCTTAACGTACCATCATTTTTGGTAACGAAAAAGAATCCTGCTCCAGCTGGAGATGAGGACTTATGAATGAATCCTCTCTCTAGGTTTTCAAAGATATACTCTGACATGGCCTGGGTCTCAGGGATGGTGTTAGGAAAAAGGACTTTCTGTCCGTTTTTGGCCTCCCTTGCATGTTCGTGTGCGTGCACGCGCCATTTAAGCAGGACAACACCAGGAAGCAAGTGCTGTCCGTTCTACAGAGTTACTGTGTTCCTGAGCGACCCATTCTAAGCTTCCTGTTACCTGTGACCCAGCCTGAATCTGCATTTGCTTGAACTCTGCCTGCACCAACCCCCGGCTTGCCTATGACCACCCTTCTGCCTGCTCCTTCTGTACCTCCACTTGCCTGCCTGTTAACGACCCTGCCTGCACCCGACCATCCGATTGCCTGCTCCTTCTGTACCGCTCTGCCCGCAAGTTAATGACCCGGCCTGCACCACTACTCTTCAGTCTAGCACGGACTAAGGGACAACTTCCTACCACCACCTGTGTCCCATACAGCCTTTGTGCTCCCCTGTGCTCCAGCGCTCCCTGTCTACTCTACAAGGGGTTCTGGAACCAGGGCCGTAAAAGGTTGCCTACTGCATAAGCCAGACTCTACCACCAGGTACGTGACAGATGGACAGAGGATAAGTACGACCCCTGGGCAGCTTTGCTCCAGGAACAAGGTCAATGGCACAGTCAAAGGACCTGTGAGGGGGAAGCACTTCAGCCGACTTCTTACAGAAGACATCTTGGAAATCGCTATAAGCAGCGGGAAGAGCAGAGGAAACTGAAGTGGCAGCAACAGGAAGTCTCTCTTTAGGGACGACCTTGCGTAGGCAGGATGAGAAACAAGAGGAACCCCAAGCCCGTATCTGCCCGGAAGTCCATTCAATATGTGGGGAGTGGCACTGTAACCAGGGAAGACCTAATAAGATGGAGGTTGAGGCCTTAGGTAGAACAAGGAAGGATATCTCCTCCTGATGGAGTATTCCAACTGACATCTTAACCGGAAGGGTCTGGAAGCGGATGGGCCCTCCTGGAAGAACTGTGCCATCGATCGCCGAGACCACCAATGGAGTGGTGAGAGGCGAAAGGCCAAGCTTCATGGAAGAAGCCGTTTTCCAGTCCATAAAGTTGCCCGCAGCTCCAGAATAGAGAAATGCCGGGACTGAATGAGAGGAAGTGCCGGTGTGAAGGAACACCGACAGCTTGAGACGCGAAGGCAAGGTTTCTGGATCCAATACTCCGCCTTCCAGATGTATTAGACCCGAGCATTTCCCGGATGCAGCGAGCAAGTGTCACAAAGATGACCTTTGCCCCTACAGTAAAGGCACAGTCCCAAGGCTCTGCACCTAGCACGCTCCTCGGGAGATAGCCTGGTCCGGCCCAGCTGCATGGGTTCCTCAGCTGACAGGGGGTGCTCCATGGACCGTAGAAAGGGGAGCTCAGGCTTACTAGGGACCAGGGGGGTGCAGATTTTTTTTTTTTTTTTTTAGGGTCCTCTCCTGGAAACGAATGTCGATCTGGTTGCACAGGGAGATCATGTCACCCAGATCAGCAGGTGTTAGAAGAAGACTGTGCTGAGGACTTGTTTGCAGTTTGTTGTGCTTTCTTCGCGCTGAGGACTTGTTTGCAGTTTGTTATTGTTTCCTCGCACTCCCGGAGGAGGCGGCGCCGGACAGCTCTATTTAAACAGTGTGCACCCTGTAGGAAATGCTGTCTGTTCTACAGCGTGTTAGTGAGTTCCTGTGATGTGTTTTTCCAGTCTTCCTGTATCTGTGACCCGGCTTGCCTGACCTCTGATTGAACTCTGCCTGTACAGACCCTCTGCCTGCCTACGACCACGTCTCTGCCCAACCCCCTTGTACCTCAGCCGCCCGCCTGTTAATGACTCTGCCTGCACCCGACGACCCGCTTGCCTGCTCCCTTGTACCGCACTAGCCTGCCTAATTACCGACCCAGCCTGCATCACCACTCTTCTGTCCGCACGAGCTCCTGGAGGATCTTCACAACACCATCTGCATCCGCACCAGCCCTCGTGCCCCCCTGTGCTCCGGAATCTCCTGTTTCCTCTATCAGGGGTTCCCGAACCAGGGCCATAAGAGAGGTTGCCCTCTGCACAATCAGACTCCACCACCAGGTACGTGACAGTAACAGACAGCCATTTCTGAGTCTGAGCAGGGGCCCTCTCCACTGCATGGACTCAGTCAGCATTTGAACGGTCTCTCTCAAGCCGTGCAGCACCTGGAAACAGACTACACCCAGCTACAGTCCCAGCTTGGGGAGTATGCCTCGCTGGCCCCATCAGGGGCTGGTCTGCCGGCAACGGAACCCCCAGTGCCCTTGCCAGAACGGTTCTCAGGGGACCGTAGGAAGTTCTGAGTGTTCCGATGTGCCTGCGAACTTTATCTCAGCCTGCAGCCCCACACCTTCTCCCTGGAATCCACGAAGGTGGGGCTGGTGATTTCCTTACTTCAGGATGAGCCCCAATTATGGGCCCACCGGCTCCTGGAGCAAGGGGCACCTAAAGTGTCAGATTTAACCCGGTTCTTCCAAGCTATGGCACGGCTATATGAAGATCTGCATCAGGCGGCTACTGCCGAAGCCGCACTCCACACCCTCCAACAAGGCCGCCGTCCGGCGGAGGAGTATTATCCGAGTTCAGGCGTTGGAGCTCTGACACAGCCTGGAAGGAAGCTGCTCTGTGCCACCAGTTCCTGTGGGGCTTGGCCGACCCCCTGAAGGATGAGATGGCCCGTGTGGGGGCGCCAGTCTCCCCTGGAGAGGCTTATCGATCTGGCCATCCAGATCGATCGGCGCCTTCGAGAACGCAGAGCACCTGCGACCCTCCTGGATGCTACCTCCCACAGGGGGGTTGCCAAAGGGCACCCTGGCCGGTTCCAGCATACCCACCTCTCCTCCTCTGAGGCCGCCTGGACACCAGCAGTGGGGCTTGGCGCGCCCGGCACTGACTTCTGAAGAGAGCCAGCGCCGAAGAAACCTCTGCCTCTACTGTGGAGAGCCGGGGCACTTTGTGCGCTCTTGCCCAGCCAAAGTGGGAAGATGCCTAGCTACCTCCCCGCAACCAGCACCAGTCGGGACGGCTCATCTCACCCTCTCTCTGTTTCTACAGTATCCTGGAGGAGCCATTACCGTTCCCACCATTTTAGACTCTGGTGCCTGCAGCTGTTTCCTGGATCTGACTTTTGCTGCACAACATGGGATACCCCTGCAAACCAAGACCCACAGGATGGCGGTGTACCTGGCTGATGGTACAACCATAAAATCTGGTCCGGTCTCACAGGAGACCATCCCCCTGGCCACTACGGTGCTGGGTGGCCATCAGGAGATACTCACACTCGATGCCATTGCCTCTCCCATCTTCCCTGTCATCCTAGGACTACCCTGGCTTCAGGCCCATAACCCCACCATTGACCGGTCCACTGGGAGAGTTCAGTTCCAGTCCCCGTACTGCCACCAGCACTGCTTCCCCCAAGCTTTTGGTACAAACCCTGCTCTACTAACCCTGGATCTTGACCCTGAGCCTGAAATCCATCAGCTCGTCCCCAGCATCTACCACACTTTCTTGGACGTTTTCAGCAAGAAGGGGGCTGAGACCCTTCCGTCTCATAGACCATATGACTACCCCATTGAGCTCCTCCCTGGCACAGAGATTCCCTTCGGCAGAATATATCCACTTTCTGAGCTGGAACTCAGCGCTCTGAAGACTTATATTGAAGAGAACCTCAACAAGGGCTTCATCCGTCCTTCTACTTCCCCGGCTGGGGCAGGCATCTTTTTCGTGGAGAAAAAGGACCATTCCCTGCGCCCATGTATCGATTACCGGGAGCTCAATAAGGTCACAGTGAAGAATCGATACCCGCTTCCACTTGTCCCAGAGCTATTCCAGCGCCTGGGGACCGCTGTTGTGTTCACCAAACTGGACCTTCGGGGAGCTTACAACTTGGTATGGATCAGAGAAGGTGACGAATGGAAGACGGCCTTTCGTACTCGTTTCGGCCACTTTTCAGCACTTTATAAACTACATCTTCCGGGACTTTCTTGACCTCTTTGTCATCGCCTACCTTGATGATATTTTGATCTTCTCACCTTCCCTGGAGCTCCAACGTTCCCATGTCAAACAGATACTGGGTCACCTCCGTCAACACAGCCTCTATGCCAAACCAGAAAAGTGTGAATTTTAGAAGGCAAGCATACAATTCCTTGGACTTATCATTTCTGTCGGAGGCATCAAGATGGACCCCCAAAAGGTCTCTGCCATTCTGCACTGGCCTGCCCCGGTCGAAAGAAAGGGAATCCAGAGATTTTTGGGATTTGCAAACTTCTACAGGAATTTTATTTGGGGATTTTCCTCCATCTCCCCTATCACACACCTGACCAAGCAGGCATCTGAGGTGGCAGTCGGGGCTATTCTTTCTCAAAGGCAGGGTACTAAGGCGCTACTTCATCCAGTGGCATTCTTTTCACGCAAGCTATCCCCCACTGAAAAGAACTATGATGCGGGGGACCGGGAACTTCTTGCTATCAAGGCTGCCTTGGAAGAATGGCAGTATCTCCTAGAGGGGGCAGCACATCCCATTCTCATCTATACAGATCACCGCAACTTGGAATACCTGAGGATTGCCAAGAGGCTGAAACCCGCCAAGCCCGATGGGCGCTGTTCTTTGCCCGATTTTCCTTTCACATCACCTACAGGCCCGGGTGAATAACACCAAACCAGACTCCTTGTCTCGTATGTTCAACATACCGGAAGCTCCAGTATCCCCTGACACTATATTGTCTCCAGGAAGCTTCTTGTTGTTGCAGGAGGACGTGTTGTCACGGATCTGGCAAGTTTATTAGATATTTGTACCTGAGATATTTGTACCTGAGCATCTGCGAACCGCAGTCTTAGACCTCTGCCATGACCACCGCCTCGCGGGGCACGTAAGACTTTGGAATTAGTGCAACACATGTTCTGGTGGCCCCGAGTTAGAGAGGGCTGTAAGGCCTATGAGGGATCGTGCACTACCTGCAGCCGATGTAAGGGGAGTAAAACTCGGGCTTGGGGCCTTCTTAATCCGTTACCTGTTCCGGAGAGGCCCTGGAGCCACATTTCCATGGACTTCATTGTGGGGTTACCCCCCTCCGAAGGTTGCTCTACCATCTTTGTGGTAGTGGATAGACTCTCTAAGATGGCCCACTTTCTACCTATGAAAGGCACACCTTCGGCCGCAGAAATGGCAAGAATATTCATTAAAGAGATTGTCAAGTTGCACGGGACCCCAACGGATGTGGTATCTGACCGTGGCGTGCAATTCACGTCCAAGTTCTGGAGGTCTTTGTGTAAATTGCTGAAGATCGGCCTGTCCCTGTCCTCCGCATACCATCCCCAGACGAAAGGCCAGACGGAGCGTACCAACCAGACTCTTGAACAGTATCTACACTGTTTCTCGTCGTCCTCCCAGGGCGGCTGGGTTACACTCCTACCACTGGTGGAGTTCGCATATAACAACTTGGTTCATTCGGCCACCCAGCAGTCACCCTTCTTTGCTAACTATGGCTACCATCCTGCCTTCTTGTCCAATGCCTGCCCGGAAAACTTGGTTCCCCCTGTGACTGACTTACTGAATTTCTTTTCCTCCAATAACAAACTCCTGCAGGAGACAATGGCATGAACACAGGCGGCCAATAAGGAGACCTATGACAAGAAGCAGCGTGGCGAACTAAACTTGGAGCCAGGTAATCTGGTATGGCTCTCCACCCTCAACTTGAGATTGGCATGCCCATCAAAGAAGCTTGGTCCTAAGTTCATAGGACCCTTTCCCATCAAACAAAAGGTCAATGAAATGGCCTATGAACTGGAAATGCCTGAGTCATTCCACATCCACCCAGTTTTTCATGTGTCCTTGTTGAAGCCTAAGGTCTCCGACCCTTTTCCTGATCGACAGACAGGTCCACCAGTACCAGTATTGGTTGATGGATCAGAAGAATTCAAGGTGGAGTCCATTCTGTATTGCAGGAGGAGAGGTGGCACCATCCAATACCTGGTTAAATGGAGGGGCTATGGGCCCGAAGAGAGCTCTTGGGAGCCTGAAGAGAATTTACATGTGGAAGCCCTGATCAGGACCTTCTGGAGAAGGAACCCGACCAATAGAGAACCCATTTGGGCATCCGGAAGCTGCCCCTTGGGGGGGGCAATGTCAGAAGAAGACTGTGCTGTGGACTTGTTTGCAGTTTGTTGTGCTTTCTTCGCGCTGAGGACTTGTTTGTAGTTTGTTGTGGTTTTCCTCGCACTCCCAGAGGAGGTAGCGCCGGACAGCTCTATTTAAACAGTGTGCACCCTGTAGCAAATGCTGTCTGTTCTACAGCGTGTTAGTGAGTTCCTGTGACCTGTTTTTCCAGTCTTCCTGTATCTGTGACCCGGCTTGCCTGACCTCTGATTGAACTCTGCCTGTACCGACCCTCTGCCTGCCTACGACAACGTCTCTACCTAACCCTCTTGTGCCTCAGCCGCCCTGCCTGCACCCGAGGACCCGCTTGCCTGCTCCCTTGTACCGCACTAGCCTGCCTAATACCGACCCAGCCTGCATCACCACTCTTCTGTCCGCACGAGCTCCTGGAGGATCTTCACAACACCATCTGAATCCGCATCAGCCCTCATGCCCCCCTGTGCCCCGGAATCTCCTGTTTCCTCTATCAGGGGTTCCCGAACCAGGGCCGTAAGAGAGGTTGCCCTCTGCACAATCAGACTCCACCACCAGGTACGTGACAGCGGGAATGGTTCTACCCTCTAATTCATCCTTCACTCTGTCCGAGAGACCCTGTAAGAAAGCTGCAACCAAGGCCTCGTTGTTCCAATTCAACTCGGCAGACAGAATCCGAAAATGTAGGGCATACTGGCCCACAAAAAGAGACTCCTGACGTAGGCGTAAAAGGCAGCTGGCTGCTGAGGAGACACAACCCGGTTCCTCAAAGATGTTTTGAAAGAGTTTTAGGAAACTAGACAGGCTAGAAACCACGGGGTCACTCTTCTCCCACAGACGGGCAGCCCAGGCTAAAGCATCGCCGGGCAGGAGAGAAATAATGTAGGCTACCTTCGCCCAATCGGATAGGAAGTTTTGAGGCTGAAGCTCAAAATGAATGGTGCACTGGCTGAGGAACCCCCTGCAGGCTTTAGAGTCTCCAGAGTACCGGGACGGAGCCGGTAACTGCAACGGATTGGCTGCTGTGAGCATAACTGGAACCGATACGGCTGCAGGCCGTGGTGGGGTTTGCTGGACAGAAGGTCCCAGGGAGGACTGGAGCTGGTCAAAGTGGGACACCAAACCTTGCAGGAATCGCATCACCTGTGTCTGATTAGACTCTTGTGTCTCCAGTCTGCGGACTGTGCCCTGCATTGGATCTTCTACAGGTAGCGGCACATCAGCCGGGTCCATGGCTGATCAAACTGTCACAACTCCAGTGGGGACTGGTGACAGGTGCATACCACTGGAGTGTGAATTGCACCAAAGTAGAGTAGGGCACCACAAGGTTGTGGACCTATGGCTGACTGCTGCTAAGTAGTACTGGCTGATACGGGGAGAGGGCCCCCTAGAGCACGGACACCTAAACTCAGGGAGCTAGTGCATCGGTTTTCCCAGGGCGTGGAATCTAAGAGCCAGTGGGTGTTCACCAGAGCCTCTAGTGGTAAGGATGGATTTGGCTGCAACTGGATCCAGGTCATGGCCCCCAGGGTCCCCTAGCTCACGCTTGGCTGGTCCCAGGTGGTGGGGGGGGGGAGGCAGCAGCACAGGAACAGTAAGAATAGCCAGAGAAATATCGAAGGGTTAGGGAAACCAGAAGAGAGGAGAAATGGAAGACAAGCCAAAGATCGAGGTAACAGGCAGGAAGGGATAGTCAGACAAGCCAAGGATCAGAACACGGATAAGACTCAGAGCAACCAAAGGAGACAATCGCAGACACAAGCCAAACATGGAAAAACCTTGATCAGCAATGCAGCCTTGTACTGCCAGGATTATGTCCTGTTAAGGCCTGGGGCGGAGGCCAGCTGAGGAGGGCCTACTAAAGCACACAGGTGAGGGAGGCCCAGCCTCTAACTGGACATATGCAGCAAGGTAGGCAACAGATAAGACATGTGTTAGCTGGTTACATGACAATTACACATTATCATTTTCTGGCTACCGATCACATTTTTGAAGGCCCTTCATATTTCTAACACATAGCATGTACATACCAAATAACAAAATATTACCTGTGGTTTTAGTAGTGCAGTGATCCACAGAGGAGAGCATCTGTCCAGGCAGCAGGCAGGAATGTGGTCAGCAACAGCAAAAGCAATTTTCCCGACAGCAGGCAGGAATACTGTCCATAGTTCGTACAGGCAGAGATAATGTCAGCACAGCCAAAGCATTGTTCCAGGTAGCAGGCAGAGATGTCCAAGCAGAAATACTGTCCATAATCAGTAGAGGCAGCAGGAAGAGATATGGTCAAAACAGCCAACGTATTGGTCCAGGCAGCAGGAAGGACCATCAAGCTTAGGGCCAGGGGAACAGGGGTTGAGGCTTCTCCCACCCAAACGCTCTGAAGCCTCCGGGAAACCAGACCCTGTTCTGGGAACACAGAAAACCTAAAACTGTTTTTCACACTCCGAATGCTTTTATGGATCCCCTCACATATGTTAGACCCCTGTGTACTAAAGTAGAAGGGCAAAAGATCAGTCCAAGTGACAGGCAAAAGACATGGTCAATTAACGGGACAAGGTCGGTGCACGTGGAGGTCAGAAACGTGGTTTAAAACGGCAGGTAAAGGCATGATCGGTAAACAGGCCGAGGTCGGTGCACGTGGTAGTCAGAAACCTGGTTTAAAACAGCAGGCAGAGACATTGTCGGTAACAGGCCAGGGTCAGTTAATGTAGAAGGTAGAAACGTGGTAACAGGAAATTATCCCAAAAGGTTGAAACTAATATCTGACAGATGTGTGATAAATCTTGAAACAATCTCCAATGCACAGGCCAGGTTGGGAGGGACACTGGGGGCAATAGAAACACGTATCTCTTCTATCCTCTTCTACTGCAAATACAACATTTCCTCTGCAGTCTTCTTCCGGATTCTGTGGGGGGGTTGTAGGGAAAATGTTGCTCATGAAGCTGGCTCACACTATCAGAGCGAATGTTTGCTGGGACGGGTCCTTGTTGGTAAATGAGGGCAATGAGAAGATCTTCAATATATTTGAGGTAGGTGATGGGTGGGTCTTGGGATGCTTTTTGGAAACAGACAAATGAATTGTACAGGGCCATGTGAAAAAGTTGATATGCCACCTTGTACCAATAACGGGACTTTTGGTTTGACATATAGGGCTGCATCATCTGGTCATTTAAATCCACCCACCCCGCATCCTCATGAACATGTTATAGTCCTGGACACATTCAGGCTTTACAAAGAGGCCATGTCTTCTCTGAACCTCCACCACAGTGTCATTGTGGATGGTAGAGAGGATGTGAACATCTTTCTTGTCCCTCCACCTCATCGCCAACACTTCCTTGTTTCTCATAAAGGCAGACTATCCGTTGTTTAGCCGTTGTGTCAATAAATCTTGTGAGAATCCATTCTGGGTTTTTTTTGAAGGTGCCACAGGCCAGGGTGTCTTTGCTGTAAAGGTGACGAAATAGGGGCAGGCTGGCATAATGATTGTTGACGTTTAAATGGTAGCCTTTTCCAAACAGGGGGTATGCCAGCTCCCAAACAATCTTCCCACTGGTTCCAATATATGTGGGGAAATCACGGGGCTGGAGCTAGGAGTCTTTTCCTTCGTAGATTCTGAATGTGTATACATAGCCAGTGGCTCGATCACACAATTTGTTCATTTTTACCCCATACGTGGCTCTCTTGCTGGGTATTTACTGCTTGAACTGCAGCTGGCCAGTGAAATGTACGAGGGACTCGTCCACATATATATATTTTTATCGGAAATTAACACTTTTGCAAATTTCTGTGAAAAGGAATTGCTTAGGGGCCGTATCTTTTAGAGTTTGTCGTGGTTGGGGTGACTTTGTGGAGGGCACTGCGAATTATCATTGAAATGCAGGAAACACATATGTGTATCGTAGCATGTCCTGGGCATAACCGCTGAGAATATTGGCATGTGGTGGATGGGGTTGGTCTACCAATAGGAATGGTGTTTATTTTTTTTGTAAGCCCCATATAAAAAGTAAGGCCCAAAAATATTTTTAATTCGTCTAGCATGAGAAGACGCCAATGGAATAAACTGGCATAGGAGGAATTTGGTTTGGCAGCAATAAATTGTTCTGCATACAAGTTTGTTTGGTCCACAATACTCTGCAGCAATTCCTCAGGGAAAAATAAAGAAAAGCATTCAAATTGGGTGAAATTTGTGGTGTAAGGCTGCACACCTGGCTGCGCTGTGAAAGGGGGGATTCTAGCAGATCCTGAGTTGGCAGGCAACCATAAGTGGTTTGCCAGGACTTCGGTAGGACATGATTCTTTGGGCAGGGTGTCTAATTCCCGTGTTAGTTCTGGGCTTCACTTCCTGGGGTCTGGCGCTGCTGGTGGAAGTAGTACTGGGCTCCACTTCCTGGGCTCTGGCGTGTACGGCTGTGACAGATCCTGACGGGCTGTGACAGATCCTGACGGGCTGTGACAGATCCTGACAGGCTGTGACAGATCCTGACGGGCTGTGACAGATCCTGACCGGCTGTGACAGATCCTGACGGGCTGTGACAGATCCTGACCGGCTGTGACAGATCCTGACGGGCTGTGTGACAGCACAGGTGACAGGTTCTCTTTATTGGAGGGCTGTGTGCTGTGTTGGTGATAGTTGACAGTATTTCCATACAGACATTAACAGGTACACACAATTGGTGTGAGGAGAAGCAGAGATCAGATAGTAACTTACAGTGTTTTGTTTACATTTGTGACCGGCTGTGATTGGACACAGCCGGTCACACAGTAAACAGACAGTTTCACTGGCTGTTTATCTTCATTGGAGAAGTGCTGTGTCCAAGGAACACTCGCCCTCCCAATCACCGATGTGCACTCCTCCTCTGCTATCCTTCATTCCAGTATACAGGAAGTGACCGGCTATGTTTAGACACAGCCGATCACGTGGTAAACCGACAATTTTATTGGTTGCTTACCCTGATCGGGGATGACCCGTGTCCAGGGGACACGGGCCACCCGCGATCGCCACGCTGCACCCTCCCGCACGCTGCACTGCTATCCTGCTGGACGTCATATGACGCCCAGTCAGGATAACTCAACCACTTGGCGGCCGTCATTCTGTATACGGCGGTAGGGAAGTGGTTAAAGATCTACTTTCATAGGGCTGCCACAAAAGTTAAAATAATTATTTATAAAGAAAAAATGTATCTGGCTCTTACGTGGCTAATGTTTAACAAACAAATTTTAATATAAATATAGAAAATTATAAAGACACAGAATATAAGTTAAAAACAATTGTATACCTATTAAAACCCACAAAACTCCAAAAAATGATCTTAAAAATAAATAAATTTTATAAATATATATATATATATATATATATATATATATATATATACACTTGCAATCAGAAATATTCAACCCCTAAAGAGTTTTAAGGATTTATAAATAAAAATCTTTTCAAAGTGCAGGATTCTGCTTTGGATGGCTTCTTATTCAGTTTAGTGATACATAAAATCAACACAGAAAATGTATGATGTAGTATTTGTGTGTAACAGTATATTTTGTTAAGATCGCCATGTCACAATTATTCAACCCCTATATAATATTGTTGTTTCTAAAGCTTTCTGACAGTTTTTATGGCCTAAAGTGGAGATGAAACATCATTAAGCCTTTAGCAACTCTATAACGATCCTTCATTTGCTTCAGCTGTGATGCATATATAAACCCCGACCATGAAGGTGTTCAAGGTGAGTTTCAATCATGGGAAAGACAAAGGAGCTTCCACAAAAGCTGAGAGAGGAGATCATTTCATCACATCTGAAGGGCCTTGGGTATAAGAAGATTTCCAAAAGATTTAACATTCCAAGAGACACCATTGGGAGCATTATAAGGAAGTTTAAAAGGTATGGAACAGCTGCAAACCTGCCTGGCCGTGGAAGCTCGCTCACAATTTCAATAAGGGCCCTTAGCAACTTAGTCAGGGCAGCTAAGAAAAACCCCCGTGTGACTGCAAGACAGCTACATGATGAAGGCTGGTACAAGTGCTTCAGTGGCAACTATAAGACGTGAGAGAACCTTACAATTTAGAAAACCTTTAGAA
>BLSH010010903.1:439249-465859 GCA_018402905.1 Glandirana rugosa | reverse complement strand
AGGGCCCTTAGCAACTTAGTCAGGGCAGCTAAGAAAAACCCCCGTGTGACTGCAAGACAGCTACATGATGACATGATGAAGGCTGGTACAAGTGCTTCAGTGGCAACTATAAGACGTGCACTGAATAATCAAGGACATCATGGCCGGACCCCAAGACGCACTCCACTCTTGACCTCAAGGAACATCAGGAGTCGACTAGAATATACCAGGAGGAATTTGGACAAAACTACAGAGTTCTGGGAGACAGTTCTATGGACTGATGAAACCAAACTGGAACTTTTTGGACATATGGACCAGCGGTATGTCTGGCGTGCAAAAGGTCAGGCTTATGACCAGAAGAATACCATCCCCACTGTCAAGCACGGAGGTGGATCAATAATGATGTGGGGCTGTTTTACTGCAGCAGGAACTGGCAATCTTGATTGTGTACCTGGCATCATGGATTCCCAGAAATACCAAGTCATTTTGAAGAAGAACGTGATGCCTTCTGTTGACACATTAATCATTGGTGATTATTGGCTCTTCCAGCAAGACAATGATCCCAAGCACACCTCCAAATCAACCAAAGCTTGGTTGGGGAAAAGATGCTGGAGTCTCCTGGAGTGGCCTTCTCAGTCACCAGATTTAAATCCTATTGAAAATCTTTGGTGGGATTTGAAGAAGGCAGTTGCAGCACGGAAGCCGTCAAACATCACTGAGTTAGAGGCTTTTGCACGTGAAGAATGGGCAAAGATTCCAATCAAGAGGTGTAAGAAGCTTGTCAGCACTTATCAAAAGCGCTTGTTAGAAGTTATAAAAACTAAAGGGCGCTCCACAGGGTACTGAAGCTGGGGGTTGAATAATACTGCACATGCTCATGTGTTACAAGACTTACAATTTTCATTTGAACTCCAAAGTTAAGTCAACTTCTGTTGTCAAAATAACTCAAATATGTATCAATAAATATTGTTTGTTATTTCACGAGTTTTTTTTTTTCATTTATTTTCATTATCTTTCATCAACATCACTGTATTGTCTATTGAGGTGGGGGGGTTGAATATTTCTGATTGCAAGTGTATATATATATATATATATATATATATATATATATATATATATATATAGATATATATATGTCTAATAAAGTTTGGTGAATGGTAGCCGAGAACAAACAAAACAGAGGATACAAACAAATTACCTTTATTGGCCTTCAAAATAATCACCATCCTTCACAACACACTTTTGGCAGTGTTCATAACGCTTCCAGAAACTGTCAGCAAAGGCCTCTTTAGGAATCGATTGCAGAACTGCTGTCATGTGTTCTTGGATTGGCGCCATGTCTGCAAAACATGCACCTTTCATGACGTTCTTCACAAGGGGAAACAGAAAGAAGTCTACAAGCCCCAGATCGGGAGAATATGGTGGATGATTGAGAACAGGTATGCCGCACTGAGCCAAGAATTTGGCGCACACGGATCGCACAGTGCACAGGCGCGTTATCGTGCAGCAACATCCTGGTCACACATGGTAATTGTAACCTCCAGAGGTTTCCGTCCATTTTGCTGTCTGTTCGTCTGTCAGCTTGTGTGGCACACACCGGGAACAGATCTTCCACTTACCCAAATATTTGCGAACGATGGGTTGCACCGTGTCCTTGCTGATGCCCAATTCCTCCACCATCAAATGTAAAGTTAGTCGCCGATCTCATGCCAACATTTGTTGCATTGGCTTGATCATGTCTGGGGTTCTGCTTGTCTACAGCTGACCCGAACATGGCTCATCAGTTGTTTCCTTCCCATCACGAAAGTGCTTGAACCAGTTGTAAACACATTTTCTGCTCA
Organism: Glandirana rugosa; assembly: GCA_018402905.1. Taxonomy (NCBI): domain Eukaryota; kingdom Metazoa; phylum Chordata; class Amphibia; order Anura; family Ranidae; genus Glandirana; species Glandirana rugosa. The sequence goes on along the minus strand of BLSH010010903.1, from coordinate 464,039 downwards.
CGGCTTCTGTCCCATATGCTTGCACTAACATTTCATGTGTATGGCCGTTTTCCCCAATTTGTAGCAGAAGTTCACTCGTTGCTTCAGTGCACTGTGGCCCTACCTCTCACATTGACTACTTTCAACTGCCCACAGCGGGTTTACCCAGATGGTCACGTGTACTCCACGTTAGGTGACGCTTCTTGATGTGTCTCTAGATAGCCATGTGCATGTTGCAATTGAGATATTGGACCATTCACCAAACGTTTTAGACACTAGCTCATAGGGGCCCTGTTGGGCAGCCGCAGAGATGGGCGATCATTATACAGCACATAAAGCTTACAGCTCTGTGCTCTGCTACATGATGGCATGGGGCAGTTTACTGTTGATATGGACTAATGTACCAGCTATATGAGCAGTACTCTACTTACTTAGGCCTTATGGGCACTGGGGCTTTTGTAAACACTTTTCTCCTGTTAAGAGAAAAGCGGTTTCAAAAACATGCCTAATCCACGTTTGTGCAAATGTGTGAAGGAGCATGACGTGCTTGGGCATTTATTCATTTCATTGGCCAGGGTATTAATTTAACACTTAGGTGCATTTAGATGCGTTAGGCTCATTTTGCCATTTTTTAGCCAAAGCTCTGCTCTGTTGAACACACAAGTGATGTTTTTTTGTGCCTCTAAACGCCCCTACCTCTAAAACTCCTGTAAATATCTGTGTGTGCATGGACACATAGGCCGACATGGAGGGACATTTAGAGGCAGAAAAAAATCATCAAACTCCTGTAAAACAGTCATTTTTTTTTTTAACTCAATTGTGCATGAGGCCTAACTATTATATTGTATGAAGAAGTTATTTGAGGCATTGTATGCAAAGGTTTTATTGGGCTTTACTAACTTAAACAAATAATAAGTGGTGCATGTATTTTTTTAGAATTCCTGGAATTATTTGTATCCATTTTCCAATGATAACTTGATTTGTAGTACTCACAGGAGTGCAAGTGCCAGTCGTGACATCACAGAGATTAATCTGGCAGTGAAGGTAGATTTTGCTGTAACCGGCAATAAACTTAAATAACTGCAAGGAAAAGCGACCTTCCTTTGAAACACCATTCATGGGAACGCTGATGGTGGAGTCCTGCTTGCTAGGACAGCTGTTAAACAAAAGGAAGAAAATCTATTATGACGCTATGATACTGGATACTGCTATAATACATCATTTGTGTTTTTTTGATACTTTGAAAGAAACCTGGTCATGTGATAATACACTTTTAAGGGAGCACATTACTGTAAGGAAGAGGCAGAATACTTATTTTCCTTCCGCTCAACCTGTTCCATTGTAGAGAAGGGTTCCTCAAAGTCACTACTGTGTCTTAACTTGACATGCAGTTGGAAATAGTGAATGAGGTAGGTAACATGGAGATCCATACTCCCGGAGGTGTTAGTTTCCCTGCGAACTTCAAGGGAGAAGTTCTCTGCAATGGAGGAGCATTAAGGAGTGGGAGCAGTATTCATCATCATCATCCTCTTCTTCACAGGTAGGTGCTTTCCTGAATGTATTTTATTATGTGGCAGGGTCTCTTTAACAACTAAAAAGACCAATGCACAGTAGATATGTATAAGAAATAATTTTCTGGAAGATTATATCTGGATGCGATGGGTAATGGCACCTTGTTTTTTTTTTACAGATTTCAAAGTAGGCCATTAATCCAGAATATATTGTATCTAATCAATTTAGAATTACTTGATACTGGTTGACCTAGAAGCATACACTAGACACCAGGAGATTCTGACTAACTAAGGTGGGTCTAGATGAGTTGTAAAATGAACGATTGCCCAAATGAAAATCTAAATTTTTGTTCAATTTAACATACAATAGTCCCATCAGTTTGTGAATTTGTGCAGCAAAATTCAATCCTTTTTCAACATAGACACATTTTTTTAAATCAATTTCTATTTTTTTTCCTTTAACACACCAACTATTAATAAAATTAGAAAATTAAAAAATTCCCAGCGTGTTCAATCATTCAGTTTTGATTCTGGTGCGAAAATAGCCTGTAGTAGCGGAACACTAATTATGTGACATTTGAACTATAAGTCGATATACCTGAATTTGTTAGTTTTTTACTCATCTATGGCATATTTAACCACTTCAATACTGGGCACTTAAACCCCCTTCCTTCATGCACCAATTTTCAGCTTTCAGCGCTGTTGCAGTTTGAATGACAATTGCGCGGTCATGCGACACTGTACCCATATGAAATTTTTATCATTTTTTTCACACAAATAGAGCTTTCTTTTGGTGGTATTTAATCACCCCTGGGTTTTTTATTTTTTGCGCTATAAATTAAAAAAAGACTGAAAATTTTCAAAAACAATGCATTTTTCTTCGTTTCTGTTATAAAATTTTGCAAATAAGTAATTTCTCTTTATAAATTTTGACCAAAAATGATACTGCTACATTTCTTTGGTAAAAATAACCCAAATCGGAGTTTAGTTGGTGTTGGCGGACAGACCGATGTTTTGGGGACTGTGACAGATGTGACGGTGACATACAGATATTTTGTGTTTGGTGACAGATGTGATGGGGACATACAGATGTTTTGGGGACTGTTTTATGGGGACACTTATGTGTATGGGGACAGGGGTATCAGTGTGCTTGGTGTACTGTGTGGGGGGGGCGATCTGTGACAGCTTTCTGCATGAAATCATCATCATGCAGAGAGCTGTCATAGTGCTGCAGATTCCCCCCCCCCCCTGCACTGAGCTCTCACTGAGCTCGGCGGGGGGAGAACTGTCACAGAGATTGATTGGACACAGCCGTCACATGATCGGGAGGGCCAGTCACTGCGCCCGTATCACGATCTCTGCTCAGCTGGATCCTGTGATCATGATCACAGGATCCAGCCGCAGAGCGCCGCGTGGCCGCGCAGCGAGCTCCCGCTCTGCAGGACGTGTATACACGTCCTGTCAGAACGGGGAAGCTCCCACCCGGCCGTATATATACAGTGGGAGGTGGTTAAGGAAACTGGTGTATTAAATAGCTAATAGTAATTAGTCCCATTCAATATTCTTTAATGGTGAAGATGTTTTGCAGCTTATCCAAGCCATTTCTTCAGTCCCAATGAGTGTCAGTGTTGTAGCACCAACGCTTAAGTTGTCACAGTTCCGTTATTTTAGTTCAATCAGCAAAAACTGAACTTATTCTCCCATCCACACATTCGAGGTTTCGGTCTGGGGGGAGGAAATCTCCATCGAGTGTGGGTGGGGGAGCGGATTAGTGGGAGGCAATGACAGTTTCCATCCAGGGGCTGAACGGAGTGGTTTAAGGAGGGATGGGGAGGAGAATTGGACCATAGATGTGCCATTTACAATGTGTTTTTTGATACAATTTCTGATAATACACTTGTGATTGGTTAAAGAGGAGCTCCAGGCTCCCCCCAAAAAAATTAAATACTGTAGCTGCTGACTTTTAAAATAAGGACACTTACCAATCCAAGGATCCTGTGACGTCCTCATCCAAGCGGATTCTTGTGATTACTCCCATAGTCCTCTGGGACCTGTGATGTGTCCCAGAAGACTTTGGGGGAAGGAGGGGGGCCAGAAATGTCAAAACCAGGTACCCGCTCGCCTCCCATAAAGTGCAAAATGTAGCATTGGAGGGGGTGCAAACAAACAGAACTTCCCCTTTTGGGTGGAGATCTGCTTTAAATTGGTATCAGTACCAATTCCTTTTCTAGTTTTGTTCAGAGTATGCTTGGTGACAACCACCATTATTTAAATTAAGGGGTAAGGGCACAGTAGATATGTAGAAGAAATAATTTTCTGAAACATTATGTCTGGATGGGATGGATAATGTCACCTTGTTGTTATTTACAGATTTCAAAATAGCCCAATTGCCCAGAATCTATTGTGATTGATCAGTTTAGATTTACTTGGAGGGGAGCCGGAAGTAGGAGCGGGTACCTATCAAAACCAGGAACCCGCTCCCCTCCCATAAAGTGTGAAGTGGAGGGGGGGAGGGGATGCAAACAAGGAGAACTTCCCCTTTTGAGTGGGGCTCCGCTTTAAGTTGGTGTCAGTACCAATTATTTCAACAATTTTTGCAGTTAGAATTTTAGACTCCCAGGACCGTATCTTGTTTAGTATATATGGATGGGGAATCCACCCTGCTGTATTCTGACAGTGGGGAGACTCTTTCCAAAGGGGTTGCAGATTGAAATAAAAACGTAGCTTTAAATGCACTGTAAAGTGATTGTAAAGAAAGGTGAGTACCGCTGCTCCAGGTGAATGGGCTCCAGCAGGGCGGACCCCAATGAGTGCTAGCCACGGCTCATTTACATCTGGCAATGTAGAAAAGAAACTACTGCACCTCAAAGGAAGTCTGAAAAAATATCTTTGTTTATTGAAGCATCAAATAGCATGCTACAGGATGAACCAGGTCAAAGGCAGACGCGTTTCACACTTAACAGTGCTTATTCATTGTAAAGACAGAGCTCACTGATCGATAGATATATACCATGGACAATTATCACCCAGGTGAGGAAAAAAGGGGGAGGGGACCAATGTAGCCCCACACATGATGCAAACCATGAACACTAATGACAAATGAATATAAAATGTGGCTAAAAAAAGAGGGACTACATGGGAAACCACACATAGCATTAGTATTTGTGTGGGATGTTTGGGCTTTTAACATATTAAGTCATTTATGATGGATACAAAACTTGGTATACAGCACTTTCCCAAGGGATTTGGTGTAATTTCTCTATGCGTCTAATGTTTTATCCATTCAATTATTTACATATGTGGTATGTTTTCCTTTTCTTGTCATTTGCTGTTACATTGTATCTGGTTAATGATTTTGCTTGTTAAGTTTATTCTAATTTATGTTTTTCTTTGTCTTTTTTGCATTATATATTTGTTTGTGTGGTCTTTGACTTGTACATCGTTTTCCCATGTAGTCCCCCTGATAGGTTACTCACTGATTGAACGGTTTTTCCCTCCCCCCCCCCTTTTTTCCTCAACTGGGTGATAATTGTCCATGGTTGTATATCTATCTATCAGTGAGCTCCGTCTTTGCAATGAATAAGCACTGTTAAGTGTGAAACGCGTCTGCCTTTGACCTGGTTCATCCTGTACCATGCTATTTGATGCTTCAATAAATGAAGATATTTTTTCGTACTTCCTTTGAGGTGCAGTCGTTTCTTTTCTACAAGTGATTATAAAGGTTAATGAAGAAAAAAAAAAAAAAAAACATGTCTATACTTACTTGCTCTGTGCAATGGAATTGCACAGAGCGGCCGCAAACCTCCTCTATTCGGGTCCCCTGCCAGTGCTACTGGCCCTCCCCTCTGACCAGTGCCCCCATGAAAAGCCTCTTCCCATGGAGGCACTCATGCATGTTCACACCCAAATCCCACTGCTGTGTACCTTGACACAGACAGCAGGACTCGGCCCTCGTCGCAGGCTTTGATTGATAGCACTGGGAGCCAATGGCTCCAGTGCCCCAGTGAGACCCAGAAGTGAAGAGAGAGAAGACCTGCAGACCTGCACGGCGCTGGATTGAAAGAAGGCTCAGGTAAGTAGGAGGGGTGAGGGGGATGCTAACACCCAAACATTTTTTACCTTAGGTAAAAAAATGTTTAGGCTTTACAACCACTTTATTAGGTGCAGTGAATACTTAAAGCAGAACGCTAACCAAAAATAACATGCCTATTAAATCATAAAAAAAGAGACAGGTTTTGTTGCAATATTCACTTTCTATGTGGAGCTCTCCCCTGCAGTACTTTTTTCGACTGTGGGATGTCTTTAGTCTAATGATCAATGACATGCACCCCACTTCTTTTTGTGTTCACACAGTGATCAGCTCATCTATCTGTCACTATTTTTTCTACACCTGTCAGCATGCTTCTTGTCAGCATGTCTTGACCGGCTCCTTATGCTGATTCTTCTTCTTACACTACAACCCTGATGTACTTGGAAAGCAAGAGGATATTACCAGGTCAAATTTAGGCACTTACCATGATTGTATTAAAACATACACTTAATGATTCATTAATGAATATGGAGCTGCATTAATGTGTGTCATTTATATTTGCCTAGAGTTCAGCTTCAAAGTACAATTTTTATATTTTGAATATGTATAAAGCTAGGTATAAGGATAAACTGGGAAAATAACTAAGCTTATTGCTCCATTATAATGGCGCAAGAAACTGAGAAGTCGCATGTGCCACAGAGCAGATCAGGTCTGTCAGTGCCACCTGCACCAGTTTTTATTTCACAGTGAAATTGAAACTAGCGCAGGCCTCCACCTGATAACCAAAGGCAATATGGAAACTTTCCACATAGAAAACTGCCGCAGAATCCCACCAGGTGCGACCCTAACGTATGGGATGTGAGCTGCCAGCAGACAGTTCACAGGCCACTCTTTGCCCATGAAGTGATTACACTGCAAATAAACTAAAGAAAATACAGTGCTATATAAGCAAAAAAACAGACAAATATCTGTGAGTCATGTAAAAGATCATTATTTACTGTGTCAAACCCAAACCGAAAACATGAAATCTGAATGTTCACTCCTTAGGGACTTCTATAAATACAGTATGACTCAAGAACATTCCTTCACCAGAAGTCTGACAGCAACTCCCTTCCACTATATGACCTCCACTATATGACCTCCAACTATCTCACTTTCTTTTGGAGCAATCCCCAGTTTAATGTTCCCAGTCACAATAGAAATGATCCCACCAAATAGACAACCAATGTGGTAATCACTTATTCAAACATAGAGCTCACCCCAGATCTGGCCCTACCTTTTTCTTTCACACTTCCTTATTCAGCGATTTTTTTTTTTGGTCATTTAGCACATATTCAAAGGAACAGACATATTAAGAAATTGTGTAACAACATAACAGAATAAGATTGATGATAAATACTATTAACAAAGTGGAACGCCTCCCTGGCTTTCAGAGATATTGTATGTCAAATATGGAAACACAACTATGAAAGCTTTGGCAAAAGCTAATGAAGCCTAAGTTAACTAAAAAAAAAAAAAAAAATCAGCACAAGGGACCTTACTTTTTATCAGTATGATGTGCCCTTTGTGCTGCTGAATACTGATTTAGTTGAAATTTTCCTTCTCTGAAATCCCACCCCCCTGCTGTAATCTTCCAGTGAGGCAGGGTTAGTAGAGCTAGGGAGCCTGTCATATGCACTCAACAAGAATGCCAACTATATCAGCCCTTTCCACTCCCCTCCTCCATTAATATAAGCTGTACTATAGCTTCCATGAATTAAAAATGATCCATGAGCAATGGTGGCCTTTCATTCATGCACATATCCTCCATAGATCTTGGATCTCTCATCACATTCAGTCTTGATAACAATGGCCAGTAGAGCAATTGGAAATCAAAAATGTACCAAACAGGGATAACGCCAACAATGCAAACTTAGTTAAGGACAGTGGAAAAATATCACTGGCCCATAAGGTTATCTTTTTGGTATTGCTATCTTATCTTAATGTATTGATGTTGATGTAGATGATTTGGTTCCCGAGAAACGGCTTCTACACCCTAGAACAGTGATGGCAAACCTTGGCACCCCAGATGTATTGAAACTACATTTCCCAAGATGCTCAACTATACTGAAGAGTACACAAGCATCATAGGAAACGTAGTTCCAAAACATCTGGAGTGCCAAGGTTCACTATCACTGCCCTAGAGGATCCTCACGGCCTCGTAGCTTGTAATATATCAAAAACGGAAATTGAAGCTCAAGAACATTGCTAAAAGATCCAGATACAATTTTATTCAGATAAAGGTCAAGTAGACAATCAAAAGAGTAGCCAATGTATCCAAGCCAAGGCTTCAAAACCATCCACTTCATCAAGGCTTGAAATTGAAAATTATATGAATGGACTGGAAGTGAACTGGACCTTAGGCAAATCAGCTGCGGACAAGGCATGTTCTTGTAATCACACCGGAAGAAAAGCCATCAGATCCAGTTCACTTCACTAATCGATTCATATTGTTTTCAATCTCAAATTCTGATGAAGGGACTTTTGGACCTCAAAATGCATTGGCTACTCTTTTGATTGTCCTCCTGAGGTTTATTGGAATAATATCATATCTGGTCCTTTTAGCAGTGGTGTGGCACTTACAATTACATTTTTGTAACAATACAAATTTGACAGGGGTTGTAATCCTCTCTAACGCTATCTAAATTTAAAAAAAAGGTTTGGCTATACATACTGTACACTATAGTAGCATTCTGTGTTTCCTTGCTTTTCTGCTTTCAAATTTGATTTGTCACATTCGTATACTGTTGTACATAAACCTTCTAATGAGTCCTCATCATCACTGACCTTTTTTAAGAGTGAAATCAGTTTAACTGTAACAAACCTGTCTTTGATGATATAGTATCTTGTAGTATCATTTATGTTATTTGTCGGTGTGCCAAAACAGTTTTTCATCAACACAACATATGGGGAACTATCGGGTCCATCGACGTTGACACCAATATACAGATAAGATTTGATTGATAACTGAACTTCGGGTGCTTGATAGGGAACAGTGTAGCTGGCATCCTGGAAAAGTGCCATGGAGATCTTAAATTGACCGGTACCCTCTGCAACAATGTTTATTATACTGCAAAGAAAAAAAAATAGATATATATTATAACATCCTATAATAGTACATACAACAACTGCCAATGTGTCACTTTGCTATTTAAACTGGAACTTCGGGCAAAATAAAAATGACAAAATAAAAATTACATTTATAATTCTATTACCTGTCAGTGGATCTGCTCTTCTCTCACCAACTGTAATATGGTAACAATACTGCTTGTTCTGTAATGCAACCTTACCTCAGTGTTGTCACTTTCTAGACCGGGTAGTCTTAGATGGACTTGTAGTTTAAAATGCAGTTTAAACGGATTCTAAACCTTTATTTTTTTTTTAAATAACAAACATGCTATACTTATTTTTCGGTGCAATCGTTTTGCAGAGGATCCCCGATCCTCCTCTTCTGGGGTGTGTATGAGGGTTGGTGGGAGGTTTCAACTTTTTGGGGGGATTTTAAGTGCTTCGGTGTAACTTTGATTTTTTTTTTTTTTACATTTTTTTTCACTAAAGTTTAGTTTTTATCATATAGGGGACCCAAAGTCTCATATGTGATACTATTTTGTCATGACATATTATCTTTAATGAGACCTCAATGTTTTTTTGAATGAGTAAGCACATTAGATATGCTGTTCTTGGAGTCTCTCAGTTGAGCCAATAGCCAGATCCATTGGGTTGGATTAACCCCTTCTGATGTCCGTGCTGCAGAGCCTGTTCATTTGCTCTCAGGCATTTAGACCATAAACCAGTGTTCCAGAGCAAGCTACAACATCACCTGACTAGAGCTGGATGCAAGCCTGTTACCTGGCTGTCTAACAGAGGTATACAGTTTATCCCAAGGGGTATGGTAAGACTGCTTGGATCTTTCAGGCTGTATTTACAATGTGATGTTTGCTTGGGACAAGCAGTGCCATTCAGGAACAAGCATACTGATACACACCTGAAGCGGCCAGCAGTCCCAGCCTGGTAATTGTTATATTCTGCTATGTGCAGAACCAACCACAAAAATTTGATGACAACTTTTCATCTTCACATTCCACCTATCTTGGTCCTTTGTAAAGTTGGTGTCATACTGGGGATTCAGGTTTTAGCAGCTTGCTATTTAGGGCTCCTTATGTGCATCTCACAAATGTTGTGAGCACTGTATGATGAGATACACCCATTTAACCACTTGTAGACTGACTACTGCAGATTTACTGCAGCAGAGCGGCTCCGTATTAACGGGTAGGGGATGGATGTGTGCCACCCTGGCTGTGGTGTTATTTGCTACAGCACAAGCTGATCAACAGGTCCCGGCCAATGATTTATGGCCAGAACCCACTAGCGAATGACAGAAGAGAGCTCTATGTTGGTAAACAACACAGGGCTCTCTACAGTCAGCAGCAATGTGCTGTTTTTTTTCTCCCTGTATAATGATACATCTATATTTTCATGCTCATATCATCTCTATGGATTGGACAAGGATTATTTTTAGCGACTTTTAAATGTTGCTTTGTTTTTTTGTATCACCCTTTGCATCCTTTGATAAAATGTATTAAAAGAAACACCATGACTTTTTTTTTTTTATAAATCTTTATTTATGCAAAGAAGTTTTACAAATATATATTACATCCTTGTATAAACTATATCCATCTCACATCCATTGTAATTTACAATAAATATTCATATAATAATATTGTCATAACCCCTTGATGGGGGGGTCTCATTTTCTAAATGTCTATCCCCTCCTTATATATATCTTCTTTATCATTCATACCCATTCAACCCATTCATCTCTAACATCCCAAAAAAAAAAAAAAGAACAATCCTCTCCTTCCCTTTTACACTCCCCCTTCTCTCCTAAGAAATGCTGACCGGGCTTTTATCAAGACTTTCCCTGTATATATTCTTTTATTTTATTTGAATCTTGGTATTCATCCCATCCTTGCCATATCTAGGAGGTCTTAATGTCTGGTTCTATCCGTTTTTTAGTGATGTCATAATATATTTCGAAAATTGTTGTCCAAAATTTAAATACTATTGGGCAATAATACCAAATATGGGACATCGTACCCTTCTCTTTAAAACATCTCCAGCAATTTTCTGAGTTTTCTTCTTTTATTTTATGCATCTCCACCGGGCATTTATACCACTGTGATAGAATTTTATAATTTCTCTCTTGGTGTCTGATTGATAGGGACAGTTTGTGTGTCATAAGAAATGCTCTATCCCACTCTTGGTCTGGGATCTCTATTTCTAGTCCTTTCTCCCATTTACTCTTAAATTATATCTCTGCCCTCTTTTTCTAGGATATTAAGTACCCATAGATCCTTGAAAGCGTATGTTTCGGTTTTATTTTTTGTTAATAATTTCTCAAATTCAGTTAGGGGTCTATTTATTGGGGCTATTTGTCTAATTGTTTGGACATATTTATTTAATTGTCTATACTGTAACCATTTATTCCTATATTCCTCTTCCATTGCCTCTAAAGGGGGTAGTTTTTCCTCAACCAATATCTGGGCTGTTCTTATATCTTCTTCCCTATGCCATTTAAGGAACTTTGTAGTCTCTAGTGCGGGTGGGAATTCTGGATTGAAGAACAGTGGTGTCATTGGTCCTATCTGTGTAGATATATGACTTTCTTTTCTCTCTTTTAGGAGTCTGTCCCATACTTTCAATGTAGATCTTAGTAATATTGATTGGTCCACTTTCTTTGGTCTATTCTTTTTAGCAACCCATGGTAATTTTCATTTCTGACCAACAATATCTTCCTCCAATTTAACCCACTGCTTATTTTCTGCATTGTGGAACCAGTCAACTATTCTATTCACAAATACTGCACGTAAATATTTTCCAAAATCCGGAAGAGCCACGCCTCCTTCCTTTTTCGGTCTTTTCAAAATCCCTCTTGCTATTCGGGGTGTTTTATTGCCCCATATGAAATCTCCCACTGTCCCCCCAAGGCGATGCATAAGGGCCTTGGGGGGGGGAGGGGGGGTATATTGGGACTGTTTGTAATATATATAGCATTTTAGGTAAGATGTCCATTTTTATTATATTTACCCTCCCCATCCACGAGAATGTCTTTCTATCGTATTTTTGCAGTATTTTTTTTATATTTTGTATTGCTGGGAGATAGTTTATCTCTTGAAGTTTATCTAAGTTCTTGGGAATTTCCACTCCTAAATATTTAATAGCTCTCGTCTGCCATTTAAAGGGAAAGTTATTTTGTAACTTTTGCTGAATTCCTTGCTTCAATTATATATCTAAACCTTCTGTTTTATCTAAATTTATTTTAAAATTACTAACTTCCCCAAATCTCTTAAACTCCTTAATTAAATTTGGTATTGTTACTACTGGATTAGTGATATAAATTAATATATCGTCCGCATAAACCGACATTTTATACTGTCTCCTTCACTTTAAATACCCCATATATCTGTATTCTTCCGGATGGCGCTTGTTAGATGTTCCATTACTAGAATATGGAGTAGTGGTGACAAAGGGCACCCCTGCCGTGTCCCGTTAAAAATATCTATACTATCCGATAAGTTACCATTTAATCTTATTCTTGCTTTCGGTTTATCATATAATGCCATGATCTTTTGCATCATCTGGGGGCCAAGTCCCCATTGTCTAAGGGTTTCTTCCATAAAACACCATCCCACCCTGTCAAATGCCTTCTCGGCATCAATAGACAGCAGACAGGATAGGATGGCATTCCTCTGGGTGTATTCTATCAAGGATATAGTTTTTAGAGTGTTATCTCTTGCTTCTCGACCCTTTGTAAAAACCAACTTGATCAAGATGGATACTTTTCGGCATTATTAGAGTAAATCTGTTTGCTATTATCTTAGAATATATGCGCAGATCTATATTTGTTAAGGAAATTGGACGATAATTTCCGCATATTGTATGATCCTTTCCGGGTTTAGGTATCAAGGAGATGTGTGCCTCTTTACTTTGTGGGACAAAGGGCTGGGTAGCTGAGACTGCATTGAATGTTTTATTAAGTAAGGGTATTATTTCTTGCCTGAATGTCTTATAGAATCGGGGGGTAAACCCATCCGGACCTGGACTTTTACCGATAACTAGTGCGTCTATTACCTTCTGTATTTCCAAATCTGTAAATTCTCGTTCCATTTCTATTTTAGTTTCTTCTGATATTTTAGGAATTGCAGTTTATTTTATATACTGACACACTTTCTTTCGAAATGTCTCGGTTTTTTGATTCTGATTATTGACTTTATATAATTTTGAATAATATGTATGAAAGGTTTGTATAATTTCTTCTGGGTCATGTGTTAACTCCCCATTTGGTTTCTGAATCTTAATTATTGAGCCTGTAGATGTTGTTTGTTTTAATGCTTGGGCCAATAGTCTACCTGGTGTATTACCTTGTTGCAGAGGCGTAACTAGAACCTTCAGGGCCCCGGTGCAAGAAATTATGAAGGGCCCCCTGACCCCTGGCCAGGGCCCTTCCCTCTTCCCACTGATCCTGGGGCCTTTTACTCCTATCGTGGGTCCCTTTATTACGGTACTGCAGTGGGGCCCTTTCACAAGTTCTGCAGCAGGCCCCAGGGGGGCCAGGGAAGCACACAGGGGCCCTGGGAACAGCAGAAGACAAGTAAACTGGATAGAGGAAAATGGAGGAGATTGGGTCCTCTAAATGCCACCCCTGGCATCCCTCCTATTCAGGTGTACAAGGGAGGCACATGGGCCCCCTGGACCATGGGGCCCGGTTGCAATTGCAACCCCTGCAACCCCTATCGTTACGCCCCTGCCTTGTTGGTAGAACAGTCTTCTAGTTCTATCTCTTATTTTTAGTGTTTGTTCATTCAAAAGTGTTTGTAGTTTCATTCGTGTTTCCGTTAAAACAATCCAATTATCTGGGGTTGAATTATCCTTATGAATCCTTTCCAGTTCCGCTATTTCTTTTAACAAATTTGTAATTTCTTTATTTTTTTTGTTTTTAATCTAGCTCCATGTTTTATAAATACACCTCTTATCACACATTTTAAAGTCTCCCATTGGAGGAGTTGGGAGGTTTCATCGTTAATATGATCCCCCACAAACTCCCCAATAGTTTTTAGTATTTCAGTCACGCAGACCTCATCTTTAAGCAAGTTATCATTCAGCCGCCACGTCCAATTTCTATTATCCTGATTTGGGATTTCTAATATCAGAAATATTGGAGCATGGTCTGACCATACAATATTTCCTATCTCAGATCATGATACTCTTCCCAAGTCTCTTTGATCAACCAAAAAAAAGTCTATTCTATGATATGTGCCATGGCTACTTGAGCAAAAATGTATAATTTCGCTCTTTTGGATGTAGCATGCGCCAGACGTCTACTAATTGATATTCATTATATCTTTGAATCTGGTCATTTGCCCCTGCTTTCGCCCAATCGTTAATGAGGTGGTATCCATGGTTGGATCCAGAATAAAATTAAAATCTCCTCCTATCACGACCACTCCCTCAGCTTTCTCCATTATTTTCTCTATTCTTTGTATACCTTCTTTGATCTGATCTTGATTAGGTAAATACATATTAATTAGTGTATATTTTTTACCATAAATAGTTATTTTTAAGAATTGCAATCTGCCATCTTTTCCCTGTCCAACTATCTATTTGATATGGCAAGGATTTATTAATTCCTATAGTTACCCCTCAGGTTTTTGAATAAGGGAATGTATCGTGATACCAGTTAGAATAGAATTTATTTTGTAAGTTAGGAATAGAATCTGTCCGAAAATGTGTTTCTTGAAAGAAAAATATTTTAACCTTTTCTTCATGCATTGTATGTAGAATTTGAGATCTCTTAAATGGGGAGTTTAATCCCTTTGCATTCAGGGAATATATCTTGATTTGGCCCATGTGAATAGAAAGAAGAAAGGGGGGAGAAAAAAAAAATGAAAACACACACAATCACCCTGCACTCAATACTCAACTTGTTATACTCTACTAAATGACACTCTGTCAAATCCCTAAAAAAAAAAAAAATAGGGTCCCTAAATATGGGGGTCTGAAGTCTCTACCTTCAGGCAGCTTGGAGTCTCCTCAAACCTTCTCCGGGTTTTATTATGTATTTTTATTCTCCGTTCCTCCTCCCCCCTTCTCCAAAGAGTGGAGTTCATAATGGTTAAGGACAAGAAAGTTCATGACCAAATAGGGAAGGAAGAGGGAAGGAGGAGAAAGGGAGAGTGGGGGAGGGATCCACTTCTCTTATTCCCTTAGTACTAAAGTATATTATCATATACACCAATACACATATAGGTCATCCAGATCTTCAGTGTGCATTATGCCCTCCTAAATGGTAAAGTGTTGGCCGCTATAACAAAAAAAAAAAAAAAACCCCTCCACCCACCCTCCTTGGGGGATTGTTCTCCCGTACGTACGTGTATTATCATCATTTATCATAAACACCAGTGCATCTCTAAAACATCAATGTACAGGGTGGGCCATTTATATGGATACACCTTAATAAAATGGGAATGGTTGGTGATATTAACTTCCTGTTTGTGGCACATTAGTATATGTGAGGGGGGAAACTTTTCAAGATGGGTGGTGACCATGGCAGCCATTTTGAATCCAACTTTTGTTTTTTCAATAGGAAGAGGGTCATGTGACACATCAAACTTATTGGGAATTTCACAAGACAAACAATGGTGTGCTTGGTTTTAATGTAACTTTATTCTTTCATGAGTTATTTACAAGTTTCTGACCACTTATAAAATGTGTTCAATGTGCTGCCCATTGTGTTGGATTGTCAATGCAACCCTCTTCTCCCACTCTTCACACACTGATAGCAACACCGCAGTAGAAATGCTAGCACAGGCTTCCAGTATCCGTAGTTTCAGGTGCTGCACATCTCGTATCTTCACAGCATATGGTTTTTTATGGTTTTTATGGTCAGTAAAAATCAATACCAGATGAGCTGCTCCTTCCAGGAGGTACCGCCATTCCTCCAAAGCCAACTTGATGGCCAGTAATTCCCTATCACCGACATCATAGTTCCAGCAAGATGGTGCACCACCACATTATGGGTGTCAGGTCCAAGCATTCCTAGATGAACAGTTTCCTGGAAAGTGGATTGGTCGTCGTGGGCCAGTTGAATGGCCCCCAAGGTCTCCCGATCTGACCCCCTTAGACTTTTATCTTTGGGGTCATCTGAAGGCAATTGTCTATGCTGTGAAGATACGAGATGTGCAGCACCTGAAACTACGGATACTGGAAGCCAAACTCTAACTTTTTTGCGAAGTTCCGCTGAACCCGAACATTCAGGTGACAGCTCAACTCTACCCATGATCCAATTTTTGTAATATCGATAGACCCCCGAGACAGATAGGGTGGGACGCCACACCTCGTTATTCCTCTCTCATTATAGGTGTATATGGGACATAGCATCCGTGAAGTTGGGAATACCCCGAATCAATGACTATACCCCAGTTTGGAAAAAGAGGAACCTCCCGGAGCTCCTACATTTACCAGACGCTGAGCAATGGGGTTTCAGGGGGCTCTTATACCTCCATCAGTTTTTAGGTGAGGGAACACTGAAGGGTTTTGCTGAACTCCAAGAGGAATCCCACCTTCCTAACCACATGCTATTCTGATACCTACAGGTCAGACAAGCTTTAACTACCCAATTGGGATTACCCTTATTGCAGCAAATCTCTAACACCATCATAGAGATTGTCAAGGGTACTGACCATAGAAAGGTAATATTTGACTTTTACAACAGACTACTTACCCCAGTAGCTACAAAACTGGCCTACAATCTAAAACATAGATGGGAGCGGTCAGTGGGCAGAATGAAGGATGAGGAATGGGGCGAGGCCCTGGAAAACTGTAAAGTGGTATCCCCCAAACTCTTGGATAGGCTATTCCAGCTGTATATTATACATCAGGCTTATATAACTCCATTGAGGAAGGCCAGGATGCAGGGAAGTGGTGCTGTACATTGTCTGATGTGCACCCAGGAAATGGGCATCTTCCATCTTATATGAATGTGTTCCCACGTACAAATATACTGGAAGCAGATTGTAAACTTCCTTCACGACACAATGGGCTCCCCACTGACCCTTGACCTGAAACAATGTCTTTTGGGTCTACATACAGACGTGGACATAGACAAATGTACAAAAACCTTTCTACATGAGACCCTGTTTATAGCCAGGAAGGTGATAGCATGTAACTGGATGAGGCAGGTGGCCCCAAGGTTCGCTGAATGGTTGAGTGAGGTGAATAATGCGTTACCATATAAGAAGGTGATATACATTAACAGAGGTTGCCCGACCAAATACAACAAGATATGGGACCGTTGGTTGTAGAAACGTGTGGATGATAAGGGCCCACTTTTATGCTGTCATCTGTTTATGTTATGCTTCAGATCATGTATAAGAATTGTAACTGTGAAGGAAAGACTGTCATTCCTATAGAAGATTGTATTTACTGCATAAGCTCTTGTACCATTACACATTACACTTGTGCCTAGTATTCACCCTGTAATGATGCTATTGATTATATAACCATTTTTGTCAAAGGTTTATTCCTGTGTGCTCCAGTGTAAATTTGCAACCTTTAATAAACATTGTTGAATGTAAAAGTAGTGAGTGTAAAGCTTGTATAACAATGTAAATTTGCTGTCCCCTCAAAATAACTCAACACAGTCATTAATGTCTAAACCACTGGCAACAAAAGTGTGTACAACCCTAAGTGAAAATGTCCAAATTGGGCCCAAAAGTGTCAATATTTTGTGTGGCCACCATTATTTTCCAGCACTGACTTAAACCTCTTGAGCATGGAGTTCACCAGAGCTTCACATGTTGCCACTGGAGTCTTCTTCCACTCCTCCATGATGACATCACGGAGCTGGTGGAAGTTAGAGACCTTGTACTCCTCCACTTTCCATTTGAGGATGCCCCACAGATGCTCAATAGGGTTTAGGTCTGGAGACATGCTTGGCCAGTCCATCACCTTTATCCCCAGCTTCTTTAGAAAGGCAGTGGTAATCTTGGAGGTGTGTTTGGGGTCGTTATCATGTTGGAATACTGCCCTGCGGCCCAGTCTCCGAAGGAAGGGGATCGTGCTCTGCTTCGTATGTCACAGTACATGTTGGCATTCATGGTTCCTTCAATGAACTGTAGCTTCCCAGTGCCAGCAGCACTCATGCAGCCCCACACCATGACACTCCCACCACCCTGCTTGACTGTAGGCAAGACACACTTGTCTTTGTACTCCTCACCTGGTTGCCCCCACACACGCTTGGCACCATTTGAACCAAAAAAGTTTATCTTGGTCTCATCAGACCACAGGACTTGGTTCCAGTAATCCATGTCCTTAGTCTCCTTGTGCATCATCTTTAGAAGAGGCTTACTTCTGGGACGACAGCCATGCAGACCAATTTGATGCAGTGTGCGGCGTATGGTCTGAGCACTGACAGGTTGACCCCCCCACCCCTTCAACCTCTGCAGTAATGCTGGCAGCACTCATGCATCTATGTCCCAAAGACAACCTCTGGATATGATTCTGAGCATGTGCACTCAACTTCTTTGGTCGACCATGGTGAGGCCTGTTCTGAGTGGAACCTGTCCTTTTAAACCGCTGTATGGTCTTGGCCACTGTGCTGCAGCTCAATTTCAGGGTCTTGGCAATATTATTATAGCCTAGCCGATCTTTATGTAGAGCAACAATTCTTTTTTTCAGACCCTCAGAGTTCTTTGCCATGAGGTGCCATGTTGAACTTTCAGGGACCAGTATGAGAGAGTGAGAGCGATAACACCAAATTTAACAAACCTGCTCCCCATTCACACCTGAGATCTTGTAATACTAACGAGTCACATGACACTGGGGAGGGAAAATGGCTAATCGGGACCAATTTGGACATTTTCACTTAGGGGTGTACTCACTTTTGTTGCCAGCGGTTTAGGCATTAATGGCTGTGTGTTGAGTTATTATGAGGGGACAGCAAATTTACACTGTTATACAAGCTGTACACTCCCTACTTTACATTGTAGCGAAGTGTCATTTCTTCAGTGTTGTCAAATGAAAAGATATAATATAATATTAACAAAAATGTGAGGGTGTACTCACTTTTGTGAGATACTGTATCTTAGTAGGGGTTTGGGGGTCGGGGTTACACACAAAGTGCAGAGTTAAGGGGTGTGCTGCATACAGAATGCAGATGTCAACCTTCTTCCACAACTGCTTACTTCTGCATCCCCCATCCACATCTCACTTTGGAGCTTCTTCAGCTCTCACCTCTGCATGCAACCCCCCTCCACTGCCCCCATCTTTTCCCCACCTCCTTAAAAGCTCCACCATCTTCCACGTGTCTTACTTTTGTTGCTGTATTAACCTGAGCCTCCCAGTTGGATCTAGTACCTCCCTGCAAACTGTAGTTGGCTCCAACTCTCTCACTTGCAGGAAGATCATCCCGTGAGGGTGTTGGCATCTGCATTACACCCTGGGCACCTGCATTTACCTTGTCCCCATCCTGCAGTCAGTGGGAGCCACTCAGGAGATCAGATCAGATATGTTGGAGGACTTGGGAGATAAGCTGTCACTTGAAAAAAAACAGAAGCCGGACGTCTGTGTTTACAAGTGATAGTGTTGAGCAGAGAGCAGAGGGCCTGAGCCAGAGGTGGTGGAACTGAGTTTCACCAAGTTCTAGCTGAAAAAAGACCTGAATGTTAGTATATGAGCAAATGAAAATTTCTATGCTGATCATCATATAAAGAAAGATGGTAAAGGAAAGTATATTCCAGTATCACTGCACTTCATGCCTCAGCTTCTGTTAAAACTCCTTTTTTGCCAGTTAAGAATATGCACATACACTCCAACTGATGCCCTGTTAATCAGTCAATTGAACTGTTGGAGTAATTGCATTGCCTTCTACAGAGGTAATGAGGTTTTCTTCAAAATATGCACTAGGTAACAGTGGCAGCCCATAATGCAGGGGTGCCCCGGGGTGCCCCCCCCCCCCAATCCATGCATCCGACCCCCTAATCTACATGGGGGCACAGGACGAATGGATTCCAATGTTTTTTTGTTTTTTTTTAAAGCATGTGATTACAGCCAGTGGCTCTAATAGGCTTCAAGAAAGAGTGGGCTTGGGACGCTGAGCACTGCTCCCCAAGCACACCCATTTGTGTGACAGTAGCAAATTAATATTCACTATTGTCTTCTTGATTCTCCTCATGGGAAATTTTAGAACTAACTAAAATTTGCTGTGTGTGGCCTCTTGGCTACCTCCCATTCGACATCCATTGATTGAAAAATCTAAGGGACTTGGCAAAAAATTGTTAACCAAACTGCTGTATCCATTTGGATGTACCTCTTGTTCACATATTTTGACAGCTGGCAGGACTGACTGTCAAAATACATTATGGCAAAGCAGGAGATTTGTCCATCTGTGCTATATAGCATAGATGGAGGAATCTGTTAGGCCCCAGGCTGATTGAAAAATTCTAATGGTGTCTTTCCATTTGTCCTACAAAGCATCCACATTTGTGCTGGGGATTTTACATGGTATGTACTTCAACTACTATAGTTACGAATACCTAATTATAGTATTTGAGGAACAGCATGAGACTTTACAACTGGTTCCTGGATCAGTCATATGGCTTGAATATAGATATATAGATATAGTTAGTTGATCTTTGTTCAAAGAGGAAGGAAGTAGAACCTAACCAATTAGCTAAAGGGAATCCCACAGCCTAGAGAAGTCCAGAAGAACCCTTTGGAATTATGTATGGTACGATCATTTAAATAGTGAACAAAGTAAGAAGTAATGTTTTTTTCTCAACAAAGTTTAGTGAAAATGAATTTGTCAGATGTATTTTTTTTAAATATTTTAATGTGATACTCCATTAGCAAGGTGTACAAATGTCTTTTTTTATCAGTATCCAATGGGGGCAGGAGAATTGCACTTAAAATCCTGCTCAATGAAGTCATCTGTTTTTGGGTAGGTGGGCAAACAGCTGATAGGGTAAACATCATTGGATTGGCAGTTTTGTGTGTTGTTGGGGGTGCATTAAGATTCATTATGAATGGGTTGCCAGCATAGTATAATGGATGCAAAAAAGAGCATGAGCCTTTTTTTTAATGCACCACGATGCCCTCTATGTGTGTAGTGCCTTGCAATGTACATAAGTTAGTATCTACTGTACAATGTGTTATGGTAAATCCACAGTAAATAGCATGGATCTTTCCAAAGGTTTCTATGATTCTATAAGTAAAAATTATTTATAAACATAAATAACATAACTTACCTAACCATTGGATTAATTGCAGTAGCAAGGCTAAGTTGTATGTCAAGTGGGTAAGAACATTTCATTTGAACAGTCACTTCTCTTGGTATAAATGAGTCCCCACCGGATTCAAATATGACATGTAGTGTGTTGATATAAGTAGCATAGGTTTTAGATTTCTGTGGGGAAAAAAAATAAAGTATAAAAATATATCCTGTACAAGCTATAAGAACTACAAAATGGAAATGGCTATGTTTTCAGAACACTTGCTTGGATGCAATATTCCATGGGCATGATTTCAGAGAATTAAATTGGTAAAAAGAAGAAAATTGGATATACTACCCTTTAGAATGAGTCCTTCTGGGATCTGCTTCCATTATGCTTGTTAAAGGAGATGAATGGAGTTAATTCCCCGCCATCTCTAAGACCAAGAACTGAGCAATCATATGACCACTGACTGCTCCATTTTCAGTCTTCTTGGAGTGAGTGATTTTCACATAGTAAAAGAAAACTGCTGGTCAGATTATGTGCCTCCATCGTCCGGCTCTCTCCTCAGCGTCTCTGCATCTCTCCCTCTCCCCCCTCCATCTTTCCCTGTCATTTCTATAGTTTGTGTGTGTCCTGATGATGCATCGTGCATGCGAAACATGTTGAGGTATAGTGACGCGACGCCTTGAGTTATTTCCTGGTTCTGACTAGCCCCGCATCTGAGGTTTGGAACACATGTCGGCTCTAATGCACAGCGCCGCGACGACCATAGATACAGTTCACTGGATGGACTTAGTGCTGGTCGGAGAGCACTCTCTAATGTGAGTTGACAACCTTTTGAATTTTTAGTAATGTTTGAATAAATATTTTGCGCAATGATGGCATTCCTCTTTTGTATGAATGAGTGAGAGAGGAACCCATAATAGTCAACATAGGTTACTTGGTGATATTGGATGACCACGTACATGATTGATGACCACTCAGAGGGAGATCATAATAGAGGGTTGGATGATAAACGCTGATTATTAATTACTATCTGGTGAGTGAGAATTTTGAAAGGTGAGGATTACGCATGATATTTGTGGTGTAAGCATGCACAGCACTGAACCGGAACTTTGAATTCAAAGGTGAATGATTATTCAATGGCAATCACCTTCTTAAATTGACTGACATTGTATGCAATTGTTTATATCATATTATTGTGTATTTGAGCACAGCACACAGTGGGGTATTTTGAAGGCAATTTATTGGTTGACATTAATGTTTGGCGCGGCCATCCATGTTCATAGTACATCTTTGTTACCGGCACAATCACCCCCACCCACCACCCTTCCCAGTCACTGTGCCCCTCTCCCCTGCAAAGAATAAACAACATTGTTTTTATCACAGACCTCAGATCAGCACAGCAAATAGAGAGTGGTGTCCACTTCCTGCCTCCTTCAACTGTCTGTATACAGGAAAACATTAGAGCCGAGGAGGAGGAGGCTCAGCGGCTGTGCATTGTGAAAGTGTGAGAGGCAGCTGGACAGGAAAGATGCTGGCTGTCAGTAACCTCTGCTCACAGTTTGTGCGGTGTGTCTGGGGTCCCCCATGCTGCAAGTAGGGATGAGCCCTCGGTTTACGTTAGACTCGAACATCGGGTGTTCAGCCGTTCGCCGAATTCTGAACAATATGGAGCGTTCGTGCCAGATTCGAGCGCCCCATAATGCAGTGCGAGACCGCGAGGAATGCCACCCGCTGATTTGCTCAAAGCATTCACATGACCTGCATGCTTTGGCCGATCACAGCACGCACTGCTGTGAGAGCCATGATTGGTCAGAGGCAGGGTGCAATCATGGCTCAGGGGTCTCAGTCCACGCCCCACACTATATAAAGCCATTTGAACAGTGAATGTAGAGAACTGTGAATGTGGAGACTGGAGCATTCAGCTAGTAATGCTAGGTTAGTTTGTGGCGTGTAGGCAGTGTATGTATGTGTGTGTATGTATGTATATGTGTATGTGTGTGTGTATATATATATATATATATATATACACACACACACACACACACACACACACACACACACAGTATAGTGTGTGTGTATGTATGTGTGTATATATATATATATATATATATATATATATATATATATAGATATAATACACTGCATTCAGTGTAGACTATATATACAGCTCATTCAGTGTATAAAATATAGTCATTTCAGGCAGTGTAAGAATATATATGATGATGTTCGTCCATCTTCAAAGAGGACCTTGACATCTAACAGGTTATTGACTATCTGCGGTGTGTCCCCAGGTAGCTGTTAAGACCTATATGGGCACGGAACTTTCTGCCACATGCTGGGCAGACATGTGTAGGCACCACTGTTGCAGCATTTGCAGCTCTGGCTTTATGGAATGCTCGCTTCCCTTGTGCTATGGTTGTCCTTCTGGATTCAGATGTCTGGCAGCCTTGGTGGATCAGCATGCGCCATGTCGACCGTTCTTGTTCCAGGGTTTCCAAAGAGGTGGTGTCGATATCCAGGGACTTGAAAGAGGCTTTCAGCGTGTCTTTGTATCACTTCTTTTGTCCCCCATGCGAACGATTTCCTTGAGACAGCTCACCATAAAGGAGCTGTTTGGGGATGCGGTAGTCTGGCATCCTTGCAACGTGGCCTGCCCAGTGAATCTGGGCTTTCATCAGCAGGGTGTGGACTGACAGCAGGCCTGCTCTAGAGAGGACTTCAGTGTCTGGCACCTTGTCCTGCCATCGGATCTTCAGAAGTCTGCGCATGCAGGATGTGTGGAACTGGTTCAGTTGCCTAGCATGCCTCCTGTATACAGTCCAAGTCTCTCGCTGGCATACATCAAGATAGTTAGTACTACTGCCCAGTAGACTTTGAGCTTTGTAGCAAAGCTTATTCCATGGTGGTCCCACACGTTGGTCCGCAGTCTGCCGAATGCAGAGCTTATCTTGGCGATTCTGCAGTTGACCTCGATGTCAATCGTCACTGCGCGGGAGAGGGTGCTGCCAAGATTAGAGTTGAGCGAACACCTGGACGTCTAGGTTCGGCGGGTCCGACCGAACTTTGGGAAAAAGTCCGGGTTTGACACCGAACGTTGCCTGACCTTTATCCCGGACCCCCAACCCCATTGAAGTCAATGGGGACCCGAACTTTTAGGCACAAAAATGGCTGTAACAAAGTCCTGGCAAGTGCTAGAGGGCTGCAAAAGGAAGTAAAATGGGGGTAAGAGTAGGGTAAGTGCCCTACAAAAAATGGGGAGAGGGAAAATAAATTAAAATCAAATAAAAAAATAAAAATGGTAAGGGGGGTGTATGTGGAGTAGGAGCCTAGAGGTTGACTAGGCCGTGACCGAGGAGGAGGAGGAGGTAGCCAACACTGTTTTTTTTTTTTTTTTTTTTATAATTGGGGTAGCCCCCAAAATATTGAGGCCTATTCAAAAAAACAAGTATACGAATGGCTGTGTGAGTACGATCTAAATGTTTATTCTGCACAAGGTACAGACAAGTCTTGTGGGATCCATGCCTGGTTCATTTTAATAAAGGTTAGCTTGTCCACGTTGGCTGTGGACAGGCGGCTGCGCTTGTCTGTGATAACGCCCCCTGCCGTGCTAAACACACGTTCAGACAATACACTGGCTGCAGGGCAGGCCAGCACCTCCAAGGCATAAAGGGCAAGCTCAGGCCATGTGGCCAATTTGGAGACCCAGAAGTTGAATGGGGAAGACCCATCAGTCAGTACGTGTAGGCATGTGCACACATACTCTTGCACCATGTTGCTGAAATACTGCCTCCTGCTAAGACGTTGTCTATCGGCTGGTGGTGCTGTTTGTTGACTTGGTCCGTACCTAGGGTGTTCTGAACAGACATGGAACACGTCTTATTTGTAAATCTAGCATGAGTGTGTCGGTAAGCATATGAACAAAAAAACTTATCCGGAGTTATAAAACCCCCGATGGG
>BLSH010010903.1:385270-408582 GCA_018402905.1 Glandirana rugosa | reverse complement strand
ATTTACAATCCCATCATCAATTCCTGGATGTGATCCCTGGAGCCACATTGGGTTTCTTGTGCCACACCTGTATCCAGATACACAGGATTCTGGCATTTTTACGCCTCCCGCGCCTACAAAGCGGTACCATCCACTCTTGCCATAGTCACAGTTCCAGTAATAATCTTCATTGGAGGTGCTTCTCCATGGTTCATCAAGGGTAGTGTAACTAATGCATGGATCATAGCAAGAATAGGAACCAAAGTATTTTATACAATCCATACCAATACCACAAACACCGAGGGCACACTCATCCACTTCACAAGAGAAGCCGTCCCCAAAGTATCCAGGAGGGCACACACATGTATATGAGCCAATGGCATTGATGCATGTTGCATTTGGACTGCAGGTGTTTAGGTCAGAGTTAGCACACTCATCAATATCAATGCATCCCTCTCCACTGTCATTGTAGAAGCCAGATGGACACATACAGGTGTAAGAACCAAATGTGTTTAAACAAATGTTATAACCACATTTATTTGACCAGTAATAGGCACATTCATCAATATCAGAACAGCTAAAGCCATCTCCTATAAATCCATCCTTGCAAGAACACTGGAGGTAGCCAAAATAGTCTTCACAGGTAGCGTTAGGGTGACATTTTGAGCAGTCTGAAGTAGCTGATTAAGACATAAAGATAAAAATAGATTAATATTTTTTGATGAATGATTCTCTGTTATAAAAACTCATCTCAAATTTATAAGTATACATGAGCAAATGTTTTTGCCATAAGTGAGATAAGTCACATTTATCAGGTTCTGTGCAACTCTAGGGTTCCTCCAAAGGTTGCTAGGGGTTCCCTGAACAATGAGAAATCTCTGCCTCTCAGATATGTAACCACTGACACCAATGATCATTTTAGCTATTCATAAGATGGGAATTCCTCCCACTTACCACTAACGTAATGAGCATTCCTCCCACTGATCACAAATATAAGAAGCATTCCTCCCACTCTTCAACAATTTATGAAGCATTCCTCCCACTGATCAACAATATAAGGAGAATTCCTACCACTGACCACCAATGTAAGGGACATTCTTCCCACTACCACCAATGTAAGGGGCATTCTTCTCACTGATCACCAATATAAGGAGAATTCCTACCACTGACCACCAATTTAAGGGACATTCTTCTCACTAACCACCATTATAAAGGAGATTCTTCTCACTGACCACCAATGTAAGGGACATTCTTCTCACTGACCACCAAAGTAAGGGACATTCTTCCCATTGACCACCGATGTAACGGACATTTTTCCCACTAACTACTAATGTAAGGGACATTCTTCTCACTGACCACCAATGTAAGGGGCATTCTTCCCACTAACCCCCAATTTAGGGAACATTCTTCCCACTAACCACCAATGTAAGGAGCATTCTTCTCACTGACCACCATTATAAAGGACATTCTTCTCACTGACCGCCAATGTAAGGGACATTCTTCTCACTGACCACCAGTATAAGGGACATTCTTCTCATTGACCACCAATGTAAGGGACGTTCCTTCCACTGACCACCAATGTAAGGGACGTTCCTCCCACTGACCACCAATGTAAGGGACGTTCCTCCCACTGACCACCAATGTACGGAGCATTCCTCCCACTGATCACCAATATAAGGAGAATTCCTACCACTGACCACCAATGTAAGGGACATTCTTCTTACTGACCACCAATGTAAGGGACATTCTTCCCACTGACTACCAATGCAAGGGGCATTCTTCCCACTAACCACTAATGTAAGGGGCATTCTTCTCACTGACCCCCATTATAAGGGACATTCTTCTCACTGACCACCAATAAAAGGGACATGCCTCCCACTGACCACCAATGTAAGGAACATTCTTCCCACTAACAACCAATGTAAGGGACATTCTTCTCACTGACCACCAATATAATGATCATTCTGCTCACTGACCACCAATGTAAGGAACATTCTTCTCACTGACTACTTACTACCAACGTAAGGGGAATTCTTCTCACTGGCCACCAATATAAGAAACAATCTTCACATTGACCAACTTGCAAAATTCTACACAGTATACTTTATGCAAAAAATTACTAGTATAGATATTTTAAATCATTTGCAATAGGGTTATCAGCCCAAATTTTCAATTAGACATGAGCAAATTTATCCTTCGAAACCGAGATTTATCAGGCTAATATAACACCAGTTCTTCCACTGATGCTCAGGTATTTTATTTTCCTTTTATTAATTTCAGTTCCGATTTTGGTTAACCAACCATTACCAAAATCTATATATAAGAATGTGGCTCAAGGACATAAGGATTATGTTGTATATTTTTTGATTTGATAATTGTTAAGAATTAACTGCAATCAGCAGTCTATAGATCCATTGCCGACTATGATTTTCCTATTAAATTAGTTTTACTTTTATTTATGAAAGCAATGGGAGAGAAAGATATTGGGTACCATTTACTAAAGAATAGTATTACACAGTCACAATATTTTCTATTTTTTTTTCCACTTACTTGATATATTAGTAGCTGAAAAAGAGAAAATATAAAATGAGTTATGTTACAATTCAGGAAATTAAAAATCAATAACTATCAATAATTATAAACTATAAACAAATATAGTAGAATGTTAGGTTGGTGATTGTGCACTATACACTGTGCTGTATATAGCCTGTGCAGAGAGAAGAGCTGTGGGAGGGACCCAACAAGCACATTCCATTACAAGCTTCCTGCAGAAAACTGCAGGAGGGGACAGAGACAAGACCAGTCACCCTGCACAAGGAGAGAGAGCAGAAGTGACTGGTCTGTATTATGTTTAATGTTGCATGGTGGATTACTGCACAGTTCTGGGAGAAATTCACAAAGCACACCAAGATTCAAGTAAAAATAGACATGCGTCTTGTATTTAGACAATAAATGTTTATCTCAATCTCAGAGTTCAGCTTTAAGGGATGCCATGAAATGAGGTAACATTTCCCAATGACAGCAAATGTCCCAGTCAGAACTGATAACTTGGGCATTCCTCTCACTTTGGGGAGATTTTTTCTCACTTGCTGCATATCTAAGACAGGGAGTGAAGGGAAATCTCTCTAACAGGAGAGATGACCCAATATGAATGTTAGCCCCATCCAGCAATAAATAATCTAATAGGAGGAAAATGCTATATACTGATATGTATGTATGTATGTATGTATATATATATATATATATATATATATATAGTGCCTACATAGTATAGGTGCTTTATTTTTGTAGATTTTTGTAGGAGAGGAAAAATCTAGTCCAACCTGACGGTGTGTGTTTTGATCTGAGCCGGGGAGTGGCTCAGGGAGGGGCTGGAGATGGAAAGAAGGAACATCCCTTGGAGAATCCTCCCCTTTGAGCTGAGAAAGTCATGGAAAGGGGGATGGATGGGGAGGTGTCACTTCTTGATATATGACAACTAGCCCTGACCAATCCACAGTCTGGGTTGGCTGCGGCAGGCCTCCTTAAATACAGCAATCTGCCAGCAGGTGTGAGGAGAGTTTGGGTGGAAGAGATGAAGATGCAGCTGGAGCTGCGGTGGAAGAGGAAGTGTCATGGAGGTCTGATAAATTTCCTTTCAGGCCAGTGAAGCAAGCAGTGTAACGGTCAGCAAATAGTGTGCTGGAGAGAAAAAGGAGAAGAGTAAGGAGAAGGTCAGCAAGTAGTGTGCAGGAGGAGAAGGAGTGTATATACCAGAGGTGTATATAGAATGTCCTGTGTTAAATTTCTAGGCATCTCACAGTCATCCCTTATCCCTATTCAAGTTTAACCCCTAAATAAAACAACAAAAACAAAGCACCGACCTGTTCAGTGACTCCGGGTGTGTGGAAATTGTGTGATTGAGGGCAGCGGGCAGGTGGACCACAACTACCAGTCACTCCTGAGGGAGAAACTGGCTATATATATATATATATATATATATATATATATATATATATATACATACATACATACTATATTAACAAAAGTATTGGGGCGCCTGCCTTTACACGCACATGAAATTTATTAGCATCCCATTCTTAGTCCGTAGGGTTCAATATTGAGTTGGCCCACCCTTTGCAGCTATAACTGCTTCAACTCTTCTGGGAAGGCTGTCCACAAGGTTTAGGAATGCGTCTATGGGAATGTTTGACTATTCTTCCAGAAGTGCATTCGTGAGGTCAGGCACTGATGTTGGACGAGAAGCGCTGGCTCACGGTCTCTGCTCTAATTCATTCCAAAGGTGTTCTATTGGGTTGAGGTCAGGACTCATCCAAGTTCCTCCACCCTAGAGTCACTCATCCATGTCTTTATGGACCTTTCTTTGTGCACTGGTGCGCAGTGATGTTACAACAGAAAAAAGCAATCCCCAAACTTTTCCTACAAAGTTGGGAGCATGAAATTGTCCAAAATGTCTTGGTATGCTGAGGCCTTAAGAGTTCCCTTTACTGGAACTAAGGGGCCAAGCCCAACCCCTGAAAAACAACCCCACACCATAATATCGGTTCCACCAAATGATTTGGACCACTGCACAAAGCAAGGCCCATAAATGCACGGATGAGCGAGTTTGAGGTGGAGGAACTTGACTGCCCTGCACAGAGTCCCGACCTCAACATGATAGAACACCTTTGGGATGAATAAATCACACCAAATATATAAATAGTGTCCATTAATTGAAAAAAAAAGCATATACACATGCTACGACAAAGGCTGTGGCCGAAACGAGTCAGCTGTTTTGCCTGTCACTTTTTGTAACCAGCCATTAAAATCACTATATGGACTTCAGCGTTGCCAGCTCAATCCTTATACTTGTTGCCAAGTATTGCTACAGGATCCTGCTACAGGATCCTGTGGACCATCATATAGTAAACTCCAAAGTACCAAATGTGATCAAGTCAGGGTTGGTTCATCAGCAGGATGAAAAATAAAAAGCATATATGCCCATAGTGTAACCCATAAAAAACATTTATTCAAAAAAATAACTTGCGAAGGGAATCACACTAAGCAAATCCTTGGGCAATAGGCTTAAAAACGTGTGTATAGCAATAAAAACAGATACAATTGCTCTCCCAAAAAGCAGCATTCTACCACCGGTCAGCAAGCGCGCGTGATGACGAAGCGCCGTAGCCACGCCCAACTAGTTTCGGCAAAGCGATTACATTGTCAGGGTTGGGCGCAGCTACGATGCTTCGTCATCACGCACGCTTGAATCTGGTGCAGCGACACAGCCTTTGGGAGAGCAATTGTATCTGTTTTTATTGATATACACAATTTTTTAAACCTATTGCCCAAGGATTTGCTTCCTTTGGACTTTCTTGTTTCACATATATTTTTCCTTTTTAACCCTTGTGAATGGGCTCTTATTGACACTTTTTATACATCTGGTGTGATTTCTTTATCCACGTTTTCAACTAATAAGTTTGATGTTATTATATTGATTCATTTTTGTGTTTTCACTATATTGAGTTCAATTTTTTAGGGCTGCTTCATATATTTATTAAAATTTTTGCATCTAGTGTCACGGATTGCTTAAGCTGCTGCTCATTTGTCATTTATGTTTTAGCGTGGATATCCTATATGACCTTTGGGATGAATTAGAGTGGAGAATGTGAGCCAGGCCTTTTCCTCCACATCAGTGTCTGACCTCACAAACTTTCTTCTGGAAGAATGGTCAAACATTCCCATAGACACTCCTAAGCCTTGTGGACAGCCTTCCTAGAAGAGTCAAAGCTGTTATAGCTGCAAAGGGTGGGCCAACTCAATATTAAAACCTACGGACTAAGACTGGCATGCCATTAAAGTTCATGTGCATGTTAAGGCAGGCGTCCCAATACTTTAGGTAATATAGTGTATATACTGTGTGTGTATATATATGTGTGTGTGTGTGTGTATATATATATATATATATATATATATACACACACAAAACCAATTTTGGACATGCACCTTTTTTTAATGCAAAGCATTGCAACACATGAAATGTGTTCTGTGGTGTGTCACAGTATGTTTCCTGCTAGATAACAGTGCATTGGGGTGCTATTCAAAATGAATGGCACTACAATGCATTGCATTATACTGTATATATACTTTAATGCACTAAATATTAGGCATAAACCTTTTTTATAAAACAGAGCATCAAAATGCATGTAATGTGTGCTGTGGTGTGATGCAGTGCTGCTGTGTTGCCTGCTACAGCAGGGCAGCCATTAGAAATAATGGGCCCGTATGGCCTAGCCCACCGCCTTCCAGCCACCCCCCTTAGTACAGACTCCCTGCTTTCTAGCCCTCTTCTCCTAGCACAGATTCCCCTGGAATCCACCCATCAGACCTCAAAGGCAATGGCAATTCAGAGAGAGGAGAAGTCCTCCCCTAGAATGTGTCATGTGACTGGAGCCAAGGTTGAGCCTCCCTCAGTTCTGAACTACTGCTGATAGATGGGTAGAAGTTGCACTGCAGTGTTAATGTAATAGGCACTTTAGCACTGCAGAAAAACAAAAAAATGTCAGACAGTTGCAGCCTCAGGATCTGCGGCACCCCACAGAAGATGTAGGCCATGTTCCCTGGGTGACTGGCTCTAGCGATGCCCATGTGCTGTACTGGCGTCACCAACAGACAGCTTCTCCTAGGCCCTGGCTCTCTTGCTGTCCCAATGTAGCCCGATATAGGAGTACTGCCTCTACCCCCCTACCAGCTGCCCTGCTCTACAATGACAATGTATTGGGGGACATTGCATGTTACATATGGTAAAACGTGATTTTTACGTGCATTAAACATGCATTTCCATGGTGCAGAAGTGTGAATGGGCTCTCATGGCTACACTTCTCTGTACAATATGTTTGATTCATACAATAAAATAATAATACGTGATCTATACCATGGGATCCTTCCACTCGAACAGAATATCTGTCAGTTCCCTCAACCTCAATGGTCCAGTTTCCTATGGCAGGTTCTTTTATAATGTACATGCCACCCCAACTCTCGTTCAGAGGTTTCTTAATATCTTCTTTAGAAGCTGCCAAGGGAAAGAAGTACAATGTGTCATTATACTGCAAATCTACAAATTCTTTTATAAATCTACAATTGTTCAATTAGCAGTCAATAAAGTATGAGGCATGAGGCCTTTATGCAGCATTAGTGACTTTTTGTACATACTGTATAACATGTTGCAGTTAGTGGGTTATATGGCTGCAATACACCAACAGCATCCAATCAGGTGTTAGCTTGCCTTCTCTAGGTTGAACAGGGAAAATTAAATATCACATCGGACCATTTGCTATAGACGACACTACAATTCTTTGTTTTAGGCATTATGCACACAAGAGCTTGGGGCCATAAAATGTACAATTTGGATGTATTTCCCCTCCTGGAAGCTACATGTGATGCATACACCCACCCATAGAAATGAACAGATGTACACAGTGTGATAGGGCTGCATCATGTCATGGTGTCAGAAGAATCAGCGTCCTCATCCATGCAGGTTGAAGGGCTCCAAGAAGTCTGTTCTGAGCAGAGAGAACTGGCTTTGGTAAATCCTGCTATGAGTCCTGAAGCCCAGAGGCTTTACACCATCTTGGGTGGGATGAAGCCTCCAACTCTAGTGCCTCGTACACACGGCACGGCGGTCGTATGACCAGACATCCAAAATCATATGTTGGCTGTTGTGTCTCGTGTACTAACATGCACTAATCGATCGTACAACCAAGTCTAACGTGGTGACATGTTACGAGCGTATAAAGAGGAAGTTCAGGTGAATGTGATTTGTGAATTAGGAACGTAGGTTTACATGAACGGACACTTCCGGGCGTTCCTGACTTCTGAGCATGCGTGTTTTGCACGTACAACTTTTGTTGGACCAACTTCTGTACACACGCTACAACAGTCGTACAACCGCTTGTTATACAACAAACGTTTTCTAGTCTTCTCATCCAACTTCGGTTGTACGACCATCGCACGTTGGCTGTTGTAATTGCGCGTACTAACGGTCGGATGATCGTACAACAAGCTGTTGTATGAACGTTGTTGTACAACCGCTGTACCGTGTGTACGGGCCTTTAGTCCACTTTTTGATGGCACCAGCACTTGCTGATTGTGCTGGTGTGCATAGGCTTTATAGTATGGGAATTGAGTAGAGTTCAGGGCTCCGCCTAGGAGAAAGTAGGCTCAGCCCAGGAGTCAGGGTATAGGTCAGTACAACTGGGAGCAACTAGAGTTGCTGCATGTGTTCACCTGTATGAGTACTGTCTGAAGGATCAGACAAGGACCTGGAGTGGAGGGCCAGAGCACAAGTGCCTGTTTTGTTGAAATATACCACCCGGGTCAAAAACCCTACTGCCGTCATCCCTCACTAGATATCTAGAACAAAAAGGATTCCTCCATAGGTTTGGGATTTTTAAGGCAGACCGAATACTTTAAGCCAGAAATGTATAAAATGCATGCACTTCTCACAGTCCCAGCTGGGACTGTCGGACGCTTGGCTTATTTGGAGGCTCAGTGGTGACCGTGGAGGCAGAGTGGTGGCAGCGACATTTTCTGATGACCATCCTTTTTTGGACCGGTTCTTATTGATCTCTCATGTGGACATGTGAGGCTGATGTGATATATATGAACAATGTGATGCTCCCTGAAGGTACCTATTGTAACATACTCCAATGGTGTTTCCCTGCATTTGTTGTGTGTCTTTGAGTAATGTCTAAACACTTTTGTATTATATTATATTATAGAATATACTTCTCCAGCACGGCCCCTGAAGAAAGGATTACCCTGAAATGCGTCAGGCTCTGAGAAGTGCATGCGTCAATTTGTCATTATTCGTACATACTTTTGTTTTTATTCTTTGTATATGCATGGGATATGATGTTCACCCCCGTGCTTGTATAATTTTAACATATATAATAAATTTCTATATTTTATACATTTCTGGCTTAAAGTATTCGGTCTGCCTTAAAAGTGCCTGTTTAGTGGCATTGATAGTGGAATAACCCTGCAAGGAACTTTCTGTTAATAACCATGGGTAGAAAAGCCTTTGAATGAATGTTAGTAAGTGGACTGCATCCATAAAAGGTCTAATCTTCACCCTAATCTTCACAACATGCACTTGCATAAACATGTTCATGCATACACATACAGACATAGAACCCTGGGTGCAGGCATACATCCTTATGCATGCTTGTGTTTACTAAAGTAAAATGTTACAGTCTCTAGGCAGAACTTGTGGTTCTCAGGCCAGGAAATATTGTGAACTGTACGTTGTGCAACCCTGGACCTGGAGTTCCATTACATCCCGGTCACAACAATCACAACATTGAAATTGTGCTGCTTCAATTGAAGTAGAACGATTTCAAAGTAGCATTTTAGTGCTACTTCAGATGCAAATTGGAAGACAATTGTGCGACTTCATGCACAGATGTCTATGCAAGTCGCACCTAAACTTGCAAAAAGTAGTGCAGGAGGGTATCTGGGAACCTAGATTAAAGAGAAAGGGGGAGGGAAAAAGCGGGATTAGCAATCAGGAAAGTGAAAGAAAAAGAATAGTGCCCTTGGTCTGAGCCCGTCCCCCCACGCCAGTCCCTCCACTGCAGACGAACATAGAAGCATTCAGCAAACCCCGTTACGGGAGATAAGATTTATATGTATTTGTGGTCTTGAAGTGGGTCCAACATGCACAGATAGTCCTGAATTTCTGAATGCGTTCTTGGGAGATATGAATGAGTTCCTCCATCTCCTGGTTTCTTTTTGCCTGTGCCATGGGAAAACGTCTAATCTTTTGTAGGTCTCTGAGTTTCTGCTGCTTTATGATTTGGACTTTGGCTCCACCCAGTGGCCAGCTGTAGGCAGTCTCCTCATTTAGTATTCTATGAATCCTCACTTCCCCTGCCTGTCTCTGGCCTAGTATAGGTTCCTGTTACTGCTAGTTATTATACCAGATTGTTTGCTTGGGACTAACTTTGTGTCACGCACCTGATGGTGGAGTCTGTCTTGTGCAGGGAGCAACCACTCTTACGACCCTGGTTTGGGAACCCCTGATAGAGCAGACAGAGGGTTCCAGAGCACAGAGGGGCACGAGGGCTGGACAGGAACACTGAGGGTGAGATGGGTTCGTCAGTGGCTCGTGCAAACTGTAGAGTAGTGAGGATGGCTGAGGCCAAAAAAAAGCTTGCAGGAATTACAGAAGGCCCGGAACTTGCAGCGGTCCCCAGAAAACGTATCCGGTATAGGGACCTTGGGCTCCGATGGCAGGGCCACAATATTGCATCCATCGGCCTGGGCGCCTCCAGGAGCCGTGGGTGCCGAGAGCCCCTGAACACATTCTTGCAGCTTGGTGTAGCCGTTTTGGAGGCTTTTAATTGCCTGTGTCAGGCCGGCTAAGTGAACACACAGTTTGTCCATAGCAGAGGGTGCTCCCTGCGCAGACTCAGACTTGGCTGTCCGTTGCTGTCACGCACCTGATCCTGATAGTGATAGAGCAGACAGAGGGTTCCAGAGCACATAGGGGCAAGAGGGCTGGACAGGAACACTGATGGTGAGATGGGATCCGTCAGTAGCTTGTGCAAACCATTGAGTAGTGAAGCAGGCTGAAGTCGGCAACTGGCTGGCAAGCGGTACAGAAGGAGCAGGCTGAAGGATCATCAGGTGCAGGCAGGGTCGTTAACAGGCAGGCAACAAGGTCCAAGGGGTCAGGCGGAAGAGTCGTCGTGGGCAAGCTGGGGGTCGGTGCAGGCGGAAGTCAATCAAGGTCAAACAAGCCGGGTCACAGGAACAGACCAGGATACAGATTTAAAGACAGGTAGCTCTCCGGAACACACACTAATGCTGTAGTACGGACAGCACAGGCTGCTGGGTTCCCCAGGCTTAAATAGGCCGTTTGGCGCCGTTTCCGATGCGTGCGCGCGCACGGGAGCGCGTGCACAGGTGCGTGCAAACGCCCACGGATGCGCGCACCACCACGGAAAGCGTGGAACAGGGCAACAATGTCCCCTAACACTTTGCTTGTTCCCAACTACGCCTTTGGATTGCCCTCTTGTACCACGTGGACCGATTGTTGCTGAACTTTGCCTGTCCCTGACGGCGTCTCTGGAATACCCTTTGGATCTTCACCTGGATTTGCTTCCGGGCCGACATTGGGTCGCCATTGGCTGCCAACTACACCCTCTACTAACCGTGAGTCAATTATTTGTTGTTCCTTGATTGGGTCTGTTTGCACTTGCCATAGAGGTCCCAGAATTCTGACTGCAAGATCGCAACCGTTCTCCACCTGATACCGGGATAACAAGAATACTGGTCAGGAAACGGTTGGGGTTCCTGGCAGACCTAACAATATATATATGCTGCATTCAGAGTAGACTATATTGAGCTCATTCAGTGTATAGTATATAGAGTCAATGTAGGCAGTGTAAGAATATATATATATATATATATATATATATATATATATATATATATATATATACACAGTTTCTCACAAAAGTGAATACACCCCTCACATTTTTGTAAATATTTTATTATATCATTTCATGTGACAACACTGAAGAAATGACACTTTGCTACAATGTAAAGCAGTAAACGTACAGCTTGTATAACAGTGCAAATTTGCTGTCCCCTCAAAATAACACAACCCAATTAGCCATTTCCCTCCCCAGTGTCATGTGACTTGTTAGTGTCACAAGGTTTCAGGTGTGAAAGGGGAGCAGGTGTGTTAAATTTGGTGTTATCGCTCTCACTCTCTTATACTGGTCACTGGAAGTTCAACATGGCCCCTCATGGCAAAGAACTCTCTGAGGATCTGAAAAAAGAATTGTTGCTCTACATAAAGTTGGCCTAGGCTATAAGATTGCAAAGACCCTGAAACTGAGCTGCAGCATGATGGCCAAGACCATACAGCCATTTAACAGGACAGGTTCCACTCAGAACAATCCTCGACATGGTCGACAAAAAAAGTTGAGTGCATGTGCTCAGAGTCATATGCAGAGGTTGCCTTTGGGAAATAGACATATGAGTGCTGCCAGCACTGCTGCAGAGGTTGAGGGGGTGGGGGTCAGCCTGTCAGTGCTCAGACCATACGCCGCACACTACATCAAATTGGTCTGCATGGCTATAGTCCCAGAAGGAAGCCTCTTCTAAAGATGATGCACAAGAAAGCCCAAAAACAGTTTGCTGAAGACAATCAGACTAAGGACATGGATTTATGAAACCATGGAGACCAAGATAAGCATATTTGGTTCAGATGGTGTCAAGGATGTGTGGCGGCAACCAGACGAGGAGTACAAAGACAAGTGTGTCTTGCCTACAGTCAAGCATGGTGGTGGGAGTGTCATGATCTGGGGCTGCATGAGTGCTGCCGACACTGGGGAGCTACAGTTCATTGAGGGAACCATGAATGCTAACATGTACTGTGACATACTTAAGCAGAGCATGATCTCCTCCCTTCGGAGACTGGGCCACAGGGCAGTATTCCAATATGATAACGACCGCAAACACACCTTCAAGATGATCACTACCTTGCTAAAGAAGCTAACGGTAAAGGTGATGGACTGGCCAAGCATGTCTCCAGATCTAAACCCTACTGAGCATCTAGGAGTCATCCTCAAATGGAAGGTGGAGGAGCGCAAGGTCTCTAACATCTACCAGCTCCGTGATGTCATTGTGGAGGAGTGGAAGAGGACTTCAGTGGCAACCTGTGAAGCTCTGGTGAAATCCATGCCCAAGAGGGTTGAGGCAGTGCTGGAAAATAATGGTGGTCACACAAAATATTGACACATTGGGCCCAATTTGGACATTTTCACTTTTCATTTTTAGTGTAGACTATATATACAGTGCATTCGGCAGTGTACAGTATATAATAGAGTAGTGCTTTGTTCAAACAAATCCCTATCATGTCCAGAAGACCACCAAGGAGAGGCAGATGCTCCCAGGCCACTAAAAGAGGGCAAGCAACCTGTGTGTTTACAGTGAAAAGTGGTGGTGGTGGACATGGTGCATCCTTTGTAGGTGGGTCACGCTTGTCCCTTTTTTCTGCTGTTTGCTGTGTTATTGAGCCACAACATGCAGAAGAGTTGGTGGAGGGGATAACTAAGCCGTCCTCATTTTCTTCATCCTGTCACCCAGGCTCATGCTAGTTTGACTTGCAAAGTGGCCTATTCCACTGGATCCTTGTCCTGGACTCCTTCCGTAGCTACACCATCATGCATGGAAGAGTCACCAGAATTATTCGACCATAGTGTCGGTTACATTGCTGATGGAGGATGCGCAGCAATTTGAAGGCTCCAATGTTGGTTCCCAAGTTGAGGACTGCAGTAGCGTGAGTCTAGAGAGAGGGGGTGGCACAGAAAGACAAGAAACTAGCAGTCATGTTCCCCCAGCTGCAGCATACTGTCAAGTGTGCTTCAGTGATGAGGAGGGAGGGGATGATGAGGACAGACTGTACTTGTGTGCCTGAAAGAAGAGAGGATGAGAGTTAGGAGGAGCCACAACTCCAAAAAGGCAGGATGTCCTCCAGGGGCCAGTTTAAGGGCAGTCACCCTATTGCATCACACCACAGAGCCCCACAGGTGTACAGCGCTGCTGACTCCCCACTGACTTCCAAAAGTTCAATGGTGTGGGTATTTACACTTGTGTAGTAGAACGCACAATTGCTGATTGCAGTCTATGTCTGAAACAGACCAAGAGCGGCCAGAACAGCAGCTTCTTGGGAACCACATGCTTTACTAGACATATGACGAACTGCCATGCAGTCCGTTGGCAACAGCACCTCCAAGACCCACATCATAAAACAAGGCAGATTTCTCCTTGCTCCTCATCTGTGACCTCAACCCCTACTATACCTTCAGTCCTCTCAAAAGCCTGCACTGAGAGGAATGAAGGTATAGTAATGATTGCCACAAGTACTTCCAGCCAATCTGCTAGCAGTACACCACCAGTTGATTTCAGCAGGCAAATTTCACTACCCCATTTGCTGAACTGTAAAAAAAATACTGTCCTAGCCATGCTCAGTGTCTAAATGCTAGCTTGGCCAATTTGCTAGCACTACAACTGCTGCCTTTTCAGCTGGTAGACTCTACCCCCTTTCGTGAATTTGTGGAATGTGCTGTACCACAGTGGCAGGTTCCAAAAATAAATTTATTTTCACGAAAGGCCATTCCAGCTCTCTACCGTCATGTGGAAGGCAATGTTTTGGCATTCTTGGACAGGGCGGTCAGCAACAAGGTTCATATTACCTCTGACTCATGGTCCAGCAGGTATGCTCAGGGACATTACCTTTCCTTCATGGCACTTGGGTAACTCTGCTGGCAGCTTCGAAGGATACAGGACAAGGTTCAGTGTTGAAGCTAGTTCCGCCACCAGGCCTCCCAAAAAATGGTGGTGATTCTGCCACATATGCTTCCTCCACCTCCTCCTCTTCTTCTTCCTTTGTGGCCTCTTCTGCAGAAGTGCTCGCTGAACTAGCAGTGCTCTCTAAGCATTCAAGGGGCTACGCAAGCAGTCAGGCTAAAAGATGCCATGCGGTGCTTCAGTTGGTCTGCCTAGGGGACAGTAGCCACAAAGGGGCAGAGATTCTGTCAGCTCTGTGGGGGCAGGCTCAGAGGTGGTTGACACCATGTCAGCTTCAGCCAGGAATGGTTGTATGTGACAATGGCACCAACGTTCTCTCTGCCTTTGACAGGGACATTTGACACATGTTCCATGCTTGGCACATGTCCTGAATTTGGTGGTGCAGCATTTCTTAACCAGGTACCCAGGCTTACTAGATATTCTGAGGCAGGCCAGAAAAGTCTGTGGTCATTTCTGCCTGTCATACAATGCCAGTACTCGGCTGCCTGACATTCAGCGGGAATTCAACCTGCCCACCAACTGCCTCATTTGTGACATGCCCACCAGGTGAAACTCAACTTTGGAACTCAACATTGGCTGCACGCACAGCAGAGGCCAATCAATGAGTACCTGTGTGAGTATGGCACTGGGACCGGCTCAGGGGAGCTTGCCTTTTTTTCGCCATGCCAGTGGTTACTGATCAAAGATGCATGCACTGTCCTGTTACCATTTGAGGAGGCCACAAGGATGGTGAGCAGCGACAGTGCATGCATCAGTGACACTGTCCCTCTAATCTTCCTGCTGGAGAACGCGCTTTGTAGAATCATGGACAGGGCACTTGCGGCAGAACAGCGGGAGGAAGAGGAGGACTTCCTTTTCTCTCAAGGCCCCCTTTATGCAGATTGCATTCCAGCAGGGCCGCCAAACGCACAGGAAGAAGAGGAGGAGGATTGTGTCAGCATGGATGTAGAGGATAACATGCAGCAGGCTTCAAGTGATGGTTTTCAGTTCCCAAAAACCCAAGGAGTTGTACGTGGCTGGGAGGAGGTAGTTACTGACAATGTCATCCTCAGCGATCCAGAGAACTCTCATGCCTCCTCAATCTTATGCTGCATGGCCTCCCTGATTCTGTAAAGCCTGCAAAAAAACCTGAGGGTTCGTGGTACCAAGGAGAGGGATCATTACTGGCTGGCAACCCTTCTTGATCCACGTTACAAGGGTAAACTTGCAGAGCTCATCCTGCCTTCGCAGAGGGAGCAGAGAATGAAACATCTTCAGGATACCTTGAAAAAAAGTTTCTGAAACCCCTTTCCAGACCCTGGGAGGTTACCATTTCCTGCTGGTGGACAACGTCTTTCTGAGGCTTTGTTCGGTCAGAGGAATAGCGGTGGAGAAGGTGGCCAGCTGACGGATGCCTTTAAACAATTATTCAGTCCTTAGTGCCCAGGGCAACCATCATCAGCATCTGCATTATATGGTGCAGGAATGTCTAGGGGCAAGAGCAGACTTGGAGACCTTTCCAACTGAGCATCCACCGAGTTACAGGGTCTTGAGGATGGACCACTGGCCGGAACTTGCTCAATATGCAATCGAGCTACTGGCCTGCTCTGTATCCAGCGTGCTTTCTGAACAGACATTCGGTGCTGCTGGAGTGTTTTCGTAACGGATCAAAGAGTGCGCCTGTCCACAGACTCCGTTGATAGGCTCATATTTATAAAAATGAATCAGTCCTGGATCAGCAGCTATCAAGCCCCTGATGCTGATGTAACTGATTGAATTTGCTAGGGATATGGGATCCCTTGAAGAATGCCTATGCTGCCTATCCTATTCCTCCTGAATCCTGATGATGCTAGCTTCCAACAATATTTTGGGTTTATTTTTTTTATATTTTGGCATGGGGCTCCCCTTAAAATCCATACCAGACTCAATGGCCTGGTTTGGATCTTGGGGGGACCCCCACACCATTTTTTGAAAAAATGTTGGCATGGAGTTCCCCTTAAAAGTTCCCCTTAAAGTCTACACCAGACACAAATATGTTTCTATATGTTTCAAAGGGCCTAGTTTGGATTGGGGGGACCCCCACGCAATTTTTTTCTGTCATTTTTTATCTATATTGCCGGAAGCTGGCAATACATTAAAGCCACAAGCAAGTTTAAATAACTTTTTTTCTTTACAAATGTCATTTTGTTGTGGCACTGTTCTAAACATCACACAGATGCGCCACTTTAGGGCAGATTAAGGGGACCCCACAGGCATGATATTTAACCACTTCCCTACCGAGCCATAGTAATATGACATCGGCAGGGACACTCCGTCTATCCGGGCGGACGTCATATGACGTCCACCTCTTCTCGCCACTACTGCGTGCCTCAGGGGACCCACAGCACGGCGATCGGGGATCGGACATGTCCCTTGGGACATAGCCCCTCCCTGATCAGGGTAAAGAGCCAATGAGTCTAATAACGGACTAATATTAGTCTAATATTGTCTAATAACGAATGGTCACTACAGAGATCCTCGTGCACGCTGCTCGTGCGTGCCCCCGGGGGCGCGCAGTGCGGCGATCGGGGTTGAGGCTTGTCCCTTGGACAAAGCCCAGCCACGATCAAAGTAAAGAGCCAATGAAATTGGCTCTTTACCACGTGACCAGCTGTGTCCAATCACAGCCGGTCACATGATGTAAACAAACCGCAGTAACAAGCTATTACTGGGTTCTCCCTCTCACACACCGATCATGTGTGGGGAGATTGCGGTAACAGCTTGTGTACACACCAAGCACAATGATTGCCCCCCCAGTAATAAAGAGGACCTGTCACCACCCCATCAAAGTACCTGTCACCTGCCCATCAAAGTACCTGTCACCACCCCATCAAAGTACCTGTCACCTGCCCATCAAAGTACCTGAGTACCTGTCACCAACCCTTCAGAGTACCCGAGTACCTGTCACCAGCCTAGCTGAGTACGCGAGTACCTGTCACCAACCCATCAGAGTACCCAAGTACCTGTCACCAGCCCATCAGAGTACCCAAGTACCTGTCACACACATTTGGTTTCACCATACTCAGGATGAGTAGCTGAATATATTTTGGGGGTTAATTTTTGCTATGTACATGCTATGTGTTAGAAATATCTTATAAATTGACCACTTTGTCTAAAAAATAAAAGCGTTTTAATTTTCTTTCCACAATTTTCTAAGACTTTTGGAAAAAAATGAACCATTCAAAAGACTCATAATGCATCATAGAATATATGTTGGGGTGTTTGCTTTCCAAAATGGGGTAATTTTGTGGGTAATTCCATTGTCCTGGTGCTCCAGGCCCTTCAAAAGTGTAATAGGTCGTTAGGAAAATAGATGTGAAATTTCTGCTCCTAGAATGCCTGGCGGTGCTCCCTGCATGTTGGACCTCTCTATGTGGCCAGGCTGTGAAAAAGTCTCACACATGAGGTATCGCCATACTCGGGGTGAGTAGCAGAATGTATTTTGGTGTGTAATTGGAAGTATGCATATGCTGTGTGTAAGAAATAACAAATAATAAATAAATAATTTTTTAATTTTCCCAAGAATTGTGGGAAAAAATACAACTTCAAAAAACTCGTCATGCCTCATACTAAATACCTTGGATTGTCTATTTTTTTAAAAAGGGGGTCATTTGAGGGGTATTTGTACTTTCCTAACATTTCAGGGCCTCAAGAAATGATAGGCTGTCAGTGCATCAGGTGTGATCAATTTTCAATGATTGGCACCATAGCTTGTAGACTCTATAACTTTCACAAAGACCAAATAATATACACTTATTTTGGTTATTTTTACCAAAGATAGGTAGCAGTATAGGGTTTGGCCCAAATGTATGAACAAAAATGACTTATTTGCAAAATTTTATCATAGAAACGAAAAAAAAAGTGTTTTTTTTTCAAAATGTTCACTCTTTTTTCACTTATATCGCAAAAAATAAAAAACCCAGAGGTGATTAAATACCACCAAAAGAAAGCTCTATTTGTGTGAAAAAAAATTATAAAAATGTTGTTTGGGTACAGTGTAGCATGACTGAGTAATTGGCATTCAAAATGTGAGAGCACTGAATGCTGAACATTGGTATGGGCAGGAAGGGGGTATAAATGTTCTGTATTGAAGTGGTTAAAGGAATAATTAATTTTTATTTTTTCACTTTACTCATTATTAAAATCACTGCTCCTGAAAAAACGATTGAATTAAAATGTTTTTTTTTTGCATTGATACGTGTCCTCTAGGCCAGTACCCAGGTCCCCATCCACTTTTTAATGGCAATAACTTGCATATAAGCCTTTAAAATTAGCACTTTTGATTTTTCATGTTCGTGTCCCATAGACTTTAATAGGGTATGCATGTTCGCACAAATTTTTTGCCTGTTTGCAAGTTCTGCTGCGAACCGAACCAGGGGGCGTTCAGCCCATCCCTAATAGTGACCAGTTTTATTTCATCTTTTATTTTCCAGGACATTAAACAAGGAATCTGGTTGGACAGCATGGCCAACTACCATGTGTTTGCGGATAATCCTTTTTTTTTTTTTTTTTAAACAGACCCCTTTATACTGTATATACATATATGAATATATAAATCTTACCATCAGGTCCTCTTATATCAATTGAAGAGATCGGTCCATCTGTGGTCACTA
The DNA here is from genome assembly GCA_018402905.1 of Glandirana rugosa. Lineage (NCBI taxonomy): Eukaryota > Metazoa > Chordata > Amphibia > Anura > Ranidae > Glandirana > Glandirana rugosa. Next base: position 389,608 of record BLSH010010903.1, on the reverse strand, counting down.
GTAAGGAAGTGAAATTATCGGATACTGAAAAACTATCGGAATGACTCTCTCCTTCATAATCTTTGGAGAACAGCTGTGTGGAACTGTTTGCCGGCAGTGACAGTGTAAAATCCAAGTAATTAAACACCTATAAAGAAAATTAAAAAAAATATTCATGGTAGTGACAAACCCCTAACCTTGAGTTTATATATAAATGCTAAGGATTTAAAGAAGAACGCTAGCCGAAATGGCAAGATAAAAAGGAATAGCCCTTTAAAATATACATTTTAAAAAAATCATCCTTATTCCAGAGATTTTCCCACCATACAATGTATGCCACTTGATGTTCTCAGTCTGATGACCTGCATCATTCAATCCACTTCCACCGGACCCAGGTTGCCTTGGGCCCACCTCCCAGCCTGTGAGTGGACAGTGATGTAGCACAGTGAGTTCATCTCTCTGTTACTCTGCTCTCCTCCTATTAGCATGCATTTTGTCAGCACATTAACTGATTGGTTTCTTTAACCACTTGCGGACCACCTGCCGCAGTGTGACGGCATCAAAGTGTCTCGTTATCGCAAACCGCCGTCACCTGACGATGGCCACGATAACTAGTATTGTGAGCGGGGGCGCGTTCACGCGCTCACTGTGTTCCGAGGGGCCAGGGAGCAGGTAGGGCAGACTCGATCTCCACTACCAGCGATGCCCCCCCCCGCAGTGAGAGAACGGAGGTCCATGTATGTAAACACGGATCTCTGTTCTGACAGAGGGGGAAGGGCTGTGATCACAGACTTCCTGTATATGGAAGCCGTGATCACTCCTCTCCCCCAGCCAGCCCAGCCCCATACAGTTAGAACACACTGAGGGAACACAGTTAACCCCTTAGAGCGCCCCCCTAGGTTAACCCCTTCACTACCAATGGCATTTACACAGTAATCAGTGCATTTTTATAGCACTGATCGCTGTATAAATGCCAATGGTCCCAAAAAACTGTCAAAATGGTCCAATATGTCCGCTGCAATATCGCAGTACTGCTAAAAATCGCAGATCGCCGCCATTACTAGTAAAAAAATAAAACCCCCAAAAATGAATTCTCATTATTCGTAAACATGGCAACTTTTGCGCAAACCAATCAATAGTATAGAAGAAGAGTAAGAATATAAATCGGGCAAAACCGATGGAAAAAAATGTTTTTTTTTATTTTTTTATTTTTTTTTGGATTTGTATTTTAGCAAAAAGTAAGAAAAATAGTTTTTTTTGCCAAATTGTTTTTCGTTTATAGCGGTGATCAGAAATGACGCAGAGGTGATCAAATACCACCAACTTCAACTTCAAAAATTCACCATGACTCTTACTAAATACCTTGGAATGTCTACTTTCCAAAAAGGGGTCATCTGGGGGGAATTTGTACTTTCCTGACTTGTTAGGGTCTCAAGAAATGGCCGTCGGTACATCAGGTGTGATCAATATTCAGTGATTGGCAATATAGCTTGTAGACTCTATAACCTTCACAAAGACCAAATAATATACACTATTTTTTTTTTTTTACCAAAGATATGTAGCAGTATAAATTTTGGCTAAAATTTATGAAGAAAAATTACTAATTTGTAAAATATTATAACAGAAACAAAGAAAAATTAATTTTTTACAAAATTTTTGGTCTTTTTTTAACTATAGCCCAAAAAATAAAATACCATAAAATTTGGCAAATACCGCCAAATGAAAGCCCTATTTGTGTGAAATAAAGGATGCAAATTTCATATGGGTACAGTGTTGCATGACTGAGTAATTGTCATTCAAAATGTGAGAGCACCGAAAGCTGAAAATTGGTCTGGTTGTGAAGGGGGTTCAAGTGCCCAGTGGTCAAGTGGTTAAAGGGGAAGCTCTGCCTTATGTCCTCCTCCCCCTCTTCTTTTGGAATTTTTTTTTGGGGGGGGGAGCGGGTACCTAGTTTTTGTAGTTATTCACTCTCACTTCCACTCAGATCACTTAGGCTATTCCACCAAGTATGGCACCCACCTTCCTGCCCACAAGGTCATATCACAGGTCCCAGCAGGCTGTGGGACCATTCACACAGTGCAATGTGGCACAGGTATGCACAATGGGATGTTGGCTGTGACGTCGTAATGAGTCACAGCCAGCTTTCCACACTAAACATGCCGGGGGCGCGAAGATCAGAAAGGACTGGTCTGGCTGAGTATGGTGCTGGATCCTCGGATGGGTAAGTGTCCAGCAATTGTAGCTGCTGACTTTTACATTTTTTTCAAACCACTTAAACCTCTTCCCACTGGCCATATGCATATATGCAGTCCCTCAACATGTGGGCTTCAACGCCAAGAAGCCGCATATATGTAGCCCTACGTAAACATCTTTCTGTGCTGAGAACGCTTGCACTGTGTGCTCCCAGCACAATTACCAGCAGCTCCTGAAGCATACTTAGGATCAGGAGCTTTCTGTCATGTGATCTAAATGCCCGCCTCCTGGCATTTAGAACCAGGCATTGCTGGACAGTGGCCCTTTAACCACTAGCACATAAAAAAACTTGGCATTTATTAAATGGTTAAAAAGCTGCTCTCTACTCTACTCTACCCTCTCCCCTAATTCACCATATTCAGCCCATGGTGTCCCACCCTAGGAACCCTTGTACTTTTTGCTGACTGACAGCATGAGGAGACTGCTTGATTCCCCATTTGGTGTCTGGATTACAGCCCTGTGGATCAGCTGTTCCATCACATGATTTGATTCCCTGCATGGAGGTCTGCCTGTGTCTATCCAGCTGACGGTGGTGGTTCATCACTGTCCCGGTCTCTGTTGGGGCTCCTGGCTGCACAGTGAGTGCCAGCAGCTCCGCTTCACACTGGCTCTTCCAGCACTCCAGCAGAAAAGGTCTTCATTGGCGTCCTACCCTGCCTACCTTCAAGGCTCCTAACCTATGGGCTTCTGTTTATGGAGGACACAGTGGAGCAGCACCCATGTGACAGCAGCTGCTTTTCGATCCACAGTACAGGCAATCAGAGGCCCCTCGCACTCCTTGAGGTCTCCCCATGCCCATGAGGTTTTTGCAATCCTTTTTACTATTGTTAATGATAGATGTAATGTTTGTACACCATGCTGCGCTGTACAGAGACTTTTCTTAAGGAGTTACAAACAGCTTTTTAACCATTTAATAAAAGCCCAGTTTTTATGTGCTAATTGATTTTATTTTACTTAAGTTTAACCCATTGAGCGCTACCGCCTCTCTCTCCCTCCAAACATTCCCATGATGTTTTTAGGCTAGCTGCCCTGGGCAAACCCATCTTGATTATTGACTTGGATTACATGCATGCACGTTTTATTTAAGTCCAGCTTCATGCGCTCTTGGAATTTTTTTTGTTCCTTTAACCTCTAGCGCCACATTAAAAAAAAGGATTCCGTCATCATAGGTGGTCAGGGGTACTTTAAGACCCTAGTACAAACAAATGGCAACCACCCCAACCTATAACTTTGCAGCAAGGAGCACATGGAAGGGTGACATTGCAATAAACAACAAACAACAAATTCCCAGCCCAATTAACAGCCAGCCTGCAACAAGCCGAATATAATAGATAGAGGGCAGGTATGCCTGGAGGGAGCCCATCCCTCCTTAAAAGTATAGGAAGCACAATGGCAGCAAAGATATCTACTGTATACCCTCAAATGGGGTGGTTGCCTTTTGTTTGTACTGTTGGTGAATTGGTGAGGGGACACACTAGATACCTTCAATGCCTTTGTGCTATTGCTGGGTGTCCAGTGTATTCCTATACCTTTAAAGTGGATGTAAACCCACCACCTACCCAGTATAAACTAATGACAGACCCTTTTTACATTAATTACTAAGACGGACCATCTCATATCGTACAGTATAGTAGACACGGGTCAGAACGGTGTTTCGCAATTAGGTTGACACTCATTACTCGAATAGAAAAAAGTCCTTCTCTTTCAGACTGATTGTCCCTTTATGTGTCAGCTAGGCGGGGAACGAGACACTTACTGTTCGTTAAACGAATAGAGGAAGTGTGTCGTCTCTTTCAAAATGTGCGGGGGGAGGGAGGGAGGAGTTACAGAGTCATATCTCCACCCACCCCTCCGAACACTGAGGTGGGTGGTTTGAGGTCGTTTGTGTCTGTGGAGACTAAAGTCTCAAAATGTCTCGACGATCACGAATGTCCTTCCTGTAAACTTTCCATCCCTATCTACGTCCTCCGAACGTACATATATATGTAATTATGACACAGTAATCAAATATGACCCATCCACCACCCAAATGTAGGTGAAATTTCCATATCCTTATGTGACCTGTGGGTCGTTATCGTGTTTCCGTAACTTCCATAGATCACACAG
>BLSH010010903.1:356392-376967 GCA_018402905.1 Glandirana rugosa | reverse complement strand
AAATGGGGGGCTCTGATGTTACATGGGGGCTCTGATGTTGCAAGGGTGGGCTCTGATGTTACATGGTGGGGCTCTGATGTTACATGGGGGGCTCTGATGTTACATGGAGGGGCTCTGATGTTACATGGGGGGCTCTGATGTTACATGGGGGGGCTCTGATGTTACATGGGTGGGCTCTGATGTTACATTGGGGGGCTCTGATGTTACATGGGAGAATCTAATGTTACTGGGGGGCTCTGATGTGATTTTTTTTGCAGGAGGGATCTGCTCACAGGAATCAATTGAGGTACTGTGCACAGACGCCTGAGCGCAGAATTTATTAGAAGTGGGGACAGTTTTCGGCAGTTGGGACATACTTAGAAGTCTTAAGGCTGCTAGGAGGACGTCTTAGGGCGTGGGGCGCTAAAATGCACCTTTGCCTAAGACTAAGTAGACAAAAATCCTTGCACCGGCCCTGCCACTGGGCAAATGCCTGGTATGCCCTATGGCCAGTCAGGGCCTGCACACACACAGCGCCCCCCCGTATATACAAACAGCCTCCTCCCTTCACTTGTACTCACATCCCCCACTTGTAAGGGGGTCTTCCTTGTCCCAGGACCTGTTTCTACAAGTCTCAGTGAAAATACATTACAGACAGCACACACGAGGGGCGCACATACAGGAAGCAGCCAGAGGTGGCAGTAAAGAGTTCGTGGTGAGCTCAGTGACAGCAGCAACTGCTGAGCCGACTAGCACAGACACAGTGATCCAGCACAGCTACAGAGCACCCCCTGCACCCACCACTGCCTTGTCCCAGATCTGATAGCCGGCCTGACACCCCCCTAATGTGTGGCACCTGGGGGAGACCGCCCCCTATAGGTACGCCACTGCTGACAGTCTGCACTCTGCACAGGGACTGGAGGCTAGAGCCAAGCGATTGCATCGGATGGTGAATCTGCGGCGGCCCCTTGCCGATTACAGGGGGGACACTCGCCCCCCCTTGCCCCTGGACGCCCATGAGGGGGGAGCCCAGCTATGAGGATTGATTACATAGATGACAGATATTCACTCTGGAGAAGAGGAGGTTAAAAGTGGTTGCAAAGGAAACCTTTTTTTAAATAACAAACGTGTATATTTACCTGCTCTGTGCAATAGAATTGTCGGGTTCCATTCCTGGCTCCTTCTCTCTTGCTGGTGCCCTCAATAAGAAACTGATTCCCATGCAGGGCACTCATGCGGGCTCACACCCAATCCCCGATGCTGCATCCATTGACACAGACAGTGAAACTCAGCCCCGCCCCCCACTGCCTTGTCACTGGAGTTGATTGACAGGAGCGAAATCTATCGATCTGCCCAGGGAGGAGTGACAAAGCCAAGAGAGCCATCGCTCTCATGCACAGTGCTGGATTGCAATGGGAATCAGGCAAGTATAAGGGAGGTGAGGGGGCGAGTCTGTGACACGGAAGGTAATTTACTTTAATGCATAGAATGCATTAAGGTAAAAAAAAAAACTTGAGGCTTTAGAATAACATAGAGGGGGATATGGTTACAATGTACAGATTTATATAAGATGACTCCAGTAATTACAAAAAACTGTTTACTCTAAGGTCCCTAAAGAGGGCACGTGGCCATAATTTGAGGGTAGAAGAAAGATTGAGGAAAGGGTTCTTTACTGTTAGAGCATTAAACACATGGAACTCTATCCCCCAGGAAGTTCTTCTAGCTGAGAGTGTCAACAGCTTCAAAAACTTTTTGATATCTTGCTGTCAGGGCTGGGTTCTTAGCCCTCCCTTCTCAGTGCTCAGGTTGCTCAGCTGTCGGTTAATTGCCAGCACTCATCGTTCCACAGTGGCTCACCTGGTGATCATTTTCCTGATTGTCTGTCCAGCCTACAGCCAGCCCCTTCTGGCTATTTAAACTACATGGTTCATTCTTTGGGTGCCTTCGCCTTGGTCAAACTTATTTGGAAACTTTCTGCTGTGTTCCTGTTGAAGACTTGCCTGGCTGATGTCCCTTCTGGTTCCTGATCCTGTCTGTTGCCTTCCAACTACACTGATCTCTGCCTTCCTGATTTACTGGCTTGTTCTGGCTACTCGCTTTTGCTACCATACCCTGGCTATGTTTTGACTACATTTGCTATTTGTATCATTTTTACCATTATATTAAAAGGTGTGATTTTTTTAAAATGCATTTTCTGTCTCCGTCTGATTCGTGGTTCCTGACACTTGCTCAAGAAGCAAAATATACAGTGTTATGGGAATTGTTAGATAATAAAAATCACACACACATACACAGGTTGAATTGAATGAACCGGTGACTTTTTCAACTTCATAAACTATGTTAAATGTCCCTTAATATGTAAGACCCTATTTACACGGGGCACAGACATTTATCTCCCATGCAGGGCCATCTTTTACCCATGAGGGAATACACAGCTGTGGCGTGCATCCCTGTGCCAGTGTCCTATTCATTTTATTTGGGACATGCAGCCACTGTGTCCTTATTAAACATTGCAGCTGTGTGCACGAGCAGGTTCCCAAACGTATACAGGGTGTGTTCGGGGACTGCACCCACCTGCATGTTATATTAGGTCACAGCAGCTATGCACATACAGCTGTGTCCAAGTAGAAATGAATGGCATGCTGGCACGAGGATACATGTAATGCATGGGGGATGTGGTTCCCCCTACTGGTAAAAGGCAGTCCTGTACGGGTGACGTATGTCTGCACCTCACGTGAATGGACACTAAAAGAAAAAAGCAGCTTTATAAACAAATTACTAGCATTCTTCTTACCTGTGACTGAGTTTCATTTACAAGACTGAATACTTCATTTACTAAAGTAGTATTATCATAATCCAAGGCAGATGCATCTGTTAATACTAAAATGAAAGATTTCTTTGGGGAGTTCTCCAAAGCCAGCTTCAGTCCTGCCATAGCCAGTTCTGGACAGTCACCCCCTCCACTGGCCACAAGGCTATTGAAGAAATTAGCAAACTCATCTTTGGAATATGTTACCCTGACAGGGCCAACATCTAAGAAAGAAATACATGATATGGCAAAAAAGAGCGATTAGATACTGACTTTTTTCCCATAAAATTCTCACAATTAAAAAAAAAAAAAGCTACAACTAAAGTTATTTAGTGAACTGCACTTGTTATTCTTAAAACTAATGTGCTAAAATCACAAAGTCTACTACATTTACAGTGTTAAAGTGTATGAAAATGCATTCCTTTTTTTTTTTTTTTTTTAGTTTTTTTTAGTTTTGGAGTTGGGAATTGTTCAGCCCTTTGCCTACTACTTTGGTAAGTCCACCCCATTCTGTGCTGTTTGACTTTTACCCCCCGACAGTGGCGGCCACTCCATGCGGGGCACAGGGACGCCGCCCCGCTAATCTACATGCAGGGCACCAGACTCATGGATTCCAATGGCTTTTGTTTTTGAAGCACATGATTAGAGCCTGAGGTTCTAAGTGGCTTCAAAAAGAGGTGGGCTCGGGGCACAGAGCACTGCTTCCCAAGCCCACTCAGTTGTGTGGCATTAGCGAATTAACATTCGCTATTGTCGTCCTGCTTCTGCTCCTAGCCAATCAGGAAGCAGGAGGAGCACAATTGGCTGAGAGGAGAAGCGATCGTATTGGCCGGTACTGGGGCTAGGGAGGATGTAGAGAGAGATCCAGAAGATAGCCACCATCATCGCCCAACCACGTGAGTACCACCCACCGGGCAGGGGGGGTCAGGTGGTCTGTTTGCCGCCCCTGGGGGGGGGTCGGGTAATTTGTTTTCTAAATATTCAAGGGTATGTATAATTAAAGCGCTTCCTTTGTATTATACATCGTTTTGATCAAGGTCTTTTTTTTAGGTTAAGGCTGTACACTGTTAAGTCCAACCTTTACCCTAAACTAAGTGTCATATTGCCCTGCCTACCCTGCCCCCCCCCCCTCTCACTGTTGGATATTTGTTTATTTCTTCTTTTCATTTTTTTTGTGCTTCTGCCAGAATGTGCCACAGGACTTCGGGTCCCGAGTGATCCCTATGGCAAATCTGTGCACATGCGGGTTTCCTTAAACATCTGCACATGTGGGTTCTCCATGTATGTGCAAAGATGGCTTTAATTGGAAGTCCCAAATCTTTGCCATATTTTTACTTTTTTTTAATTTAACTTTTTATTTATTTATTTTTTCGTTTACCTTTATTGCTTTCTTGCAGGTACTCTATAGAGACATTGGGGGTCTATTAGACCCCCATTGTCTCCCCTGCCCTTCAAAGCAGCTAATCAAGCAGACATAGTGATTGATTAGCTGCTTCTGTGGCTGTAACAGCCAGGAAATGACACCAGAAGTGATTAAACCATTGTCGCTTCTGAATTTATATGTCACAGAAGAGATGGTGGAACAGATGCTCCTCCATCTGCTCTGTGTTAACCAATCTTGTCTGTATACTGTGGTCCCGGGTACCCTGAAGGAATGAGAGCCCATGAACCACAGCGGGTGGCGGCAGGAGGGGACGGCCCTTCGCAGCGATGTAAGAGAGATTGGACAGCTGGGCAGGGTGGAGTTGGCAATCCCTGGCTTGCAAAATGCCCCCTGGGTATATCCATTAAGGGTTCAAGTTTTAGTAGAGTTTAACTTTTTTTTAAAGAGGCATTCCATTTAAAATGATTCATTTTGTTTTTGTAAATGCTAATAAACGGAGTTTCACTTTTCCTCTGACAGAACAGAGTCTCACTCCTTTTGTCAATTTTCCAAAATGGTAAGATCAATTAAAAAATCCAATATGGGGGGTAAGACTCAAAGCCAGAGCAGGGGAACCATATTACTCGATATTTAATTTGCCACCATCTACCAAAAACTTATAGCTGACCGTTACCAGTTTAATGCACAGATGAAAAGTGTTTATTAAAGCTGCTTTGCCTGACCAAAGGATTTTTATTTCTTTCCATTCAGTCCTGAGAAAACATCCTCATCACATAGCACAACACTGTCTGGATAGGTCGCAGACTTGATTTGTCTCTGTTGAGGTTAGGTCACACTTGCAGGGCATGTCCCTTACCCTCGCTGTAACTGCACAATGAAAGTAGAATCAGCACAATGATACAGTTACTTGAAAAAGTATTCATACCCCTTGACATTTTCCACATTTTGTCATGTTACAATCAAAAACGTACATTTTGGGATTTTATATTGGGATTTTATGTGATCGACCAACGCAAAGTGGCACATAACTGTGAATTGGAAGGAAAATGGTAAATGGTTTTCAACATTTTTACAAATGAAGTCAATACATTGTAGAACCACCTTTCACCGCAGTTACAGCTGCAAGTCTTTTTGGGGATTTCTCTACCAGCTTTGCATATCTGGAGAATGAAATTGTTGCCCATTCTTCTTTCCAAATAGCTCAAGGTCTGTCAGATTGGATGGGGAGCGTCTGTGAACTGCAATTTTCAAGTCTTGCCGCAGATTCTCAATTGGATTTTTGGTTTGGACTTTGACTGGGCCATTCTAACAAATGAATATGCTTTGATCTAAACCATTTCATTGTATCTCTGGCTGTATGTTTAGGGTCATTGTCCTGCTGGAAGCTGAACCTCTGCCCCAGTCTCAAGTGTTTTGCAGTCTCCAACAGGTTTTCTTCTAAGATTGCCCTGTATTTGGCTCCATCCATCTTCCCACCAACTCTAACGAGCTTCCCTGTCCCTGCTGAAGAAAAGCATCCCCACAACATGATGCTGCCACCACCATGTTTCACGGTGGGGATGGTGTGTTCAGGGTGATGTGCAGTGTTAGTTCTCCTCCACACATAGCATTTTGCTTCTAACCCAAAAAGTCTGGTGTCATCTGACCAGAACACCTTCTTCCATATATTTGCTGTGTCTGTGTCCCCCGCATGGCTTATCGCAAACTGCAAACAGGACTTCTTATGGCTTTCTTTCAACAATGGCATTCTTCTTGCCACTCTTCCATAAAGGCCAGATTTGTGGAGTGCATGACTAATAGTTGTCCTGTGGACAGATTCTCCCTCCTAAGCTTTGGATCTCTGCAGCTCCTCCAGAGTTACCATGGACCTCCTGGCTGCTTCTCTGATTAATGCTCTCCTTGCCCGGCCTGTCAGTTTAGGTGGACAGCCATGTCTTGGTAGGTTTGCAGTTGTGCCATACTCTTTCCATTTTCGGATGATGGATTGAACAGTGCTCTGTGAGATGTTCAAAGCTCGGGATATGTTTTTATAACCTAACCCTGCTTTTAATGTCTCCACAACTGTATCCCTGACCTGGTGTGTTCCCTGGCCTTCGTTATACTGTTTATTCACTAAGGTTCTCTAAAAAACCTCTGAGGGCTTCACAGAACAGCTGTATTTATACTGAGATTAAATTACACACAGGTGGACTCTATTGAGGCTACTTTCACACTGAGGCATTTGAAAAACGTGTGCAAAACATCAAGCGTTATTACCGCGTTTTTCCAGCATCGGCGCTATAGATAGCCCTAACGCCCAGACGCTTTTCAAGCGCTAGCATTAAATAAATAGCACATCCCCCTACATTACATCCTGTTTACTTCCTGGTATTTTGACCTTTCCACAACCTCTGAGCGTTTTGCTGGCTCTTTAAAAGCGCTTTACATTTCATTGTATATGGACGTTTTTAATGCGCTATTTTTAACGCTCAGAATAAGCACAAAAAATAATGCTTGCAGGACTTTTTTAAACGCGGCGCCAGCGCGACACCCCAGTGTGCATTGGTACATTGGAATTAATGGGCAGCGTTTTAGAAGCGTTTTGGAAGCGCTATTTTTAGCACAAAAACGCTAGGAAAGCGCCTCAGTGTGAAAAGGGCCTCACTAATTAGGGGACTTATGAAGGCTATTGGGTCCACTAAATTTTAGTTAGGGGTATCGGAGTAACGGGGGCTGAATACAAATGCACCCCACACTTTTCACATATTTATTTGTAAAAAAAAAAATCGAAAACCATTTATCATTTTCCTTCCACTTCACAATTATGTGCCACTTGTGTTGGTCTAACCCATAAATTCCCAATAAAATACAGTTATTTTTTTGGTTGTAACATGACAAAATGTGGAAAATTTCAAGGGGTATGAATACTTTTTCAAGGCACTGTAAGCTCACCTCTCCATCACTCTGCCCTCTACTCCTATCAGCATGCTCCTCATTCTGAAGCATAGCTGATTGGCTTATTGTGCTGCTTCTCCCTCCTCAAGTCTAAGCGCTGCTTTACAGGGACAGCAAAGGGTGATGCCAAATTAAATTCAGATACTTACACTGCTTGCCTTTATTCATTTTTGCCCATTATATCTGCCCCAAGTTCAGATTTAAATAACAGTTTTAGGCTAAAAAGTATCACCATATTTACATAGGACAGCTTTATGTCTTAAAATGGTTATTACATGGGTCGTTGAATTCCACCATAGTGTATTGTCTGATACCACATGGGAATCTTGCAGTTATACGATCTAGAAGCCAATTATTCACCAACTTCAGTTGATACATATCATCCCACATTGATCCCGTTGTGTCCACAAGATAGGTGAGAGAAGATCCTGAAAGAAATGGTCATCATAATCAGTTTAGTATGATGGAAGCTGTACGGTTGCAGTGAATGACTGCACAGACTTATTTAGCCTATTAAACATTTTTGAGGTTCATTTAATAATACTGTAAAGTACAAAGAGCAGAGTAAGTTGCATATATAAACCTTAAAAGTACAAGGCTCTACTTTGCATCACGTCAATCTTTTAAATACACTTTTGAAAGCTTTTTGCTATTATTTGTCTTATAACTGCTAAAAAAAAAAAAAAAAGATTGATCTTGTCAGAAACCATAGGAACTTAAAATGTACAGGGGAGAATTCATAAAGTGGGTCATAGACACCCTTTAACAATTCTGTTTAGTGTCCTACCAAAATTATCAGTGCTTGCACCTGATGCATGTGCCTTTCAGAGACAGATACATGAATCTACAGCGCAGTTACTGTATATTATATCCATTGCACTGCTCAGAGGAGTAACTAGAACCTTCAGGGCCCCGGTGCAAGAAATTATGAAGGGCCCCCTGACCCCTGGCCAGGGCCCTTCCCTCTTCCCACTGATCTTGGGGACCTTTACGCGTATCGCGGGTCCCTTTATTATGGTCCCGTAGCGGGCCCCCTTTCTGCCATATTCAGGCCTTCCCATGGCAGTGAAATGCCAGGGCCCGGTCACAATTGCAGCCTTTGCAATCCTGATAGTTCCTTCGCTGGTGTCAGTAGTTTTTAATTTTTATTTTAATTGTATTATTTTTTTTACCATTTAATTTTATTTCTTTTACAATTTTATTTTTACAATTTTTTACATTTTTTTAGGAGCTCTGTTGGGGGGCTTTGATGAGATATCAGAGGTCTAAACAAACCTCAGCTCTCAATTTCCATTTGTGTAGCCTCAGATGCACAGAATGAATGGACAGGAATACAGTAGTTATGCACTGAGCCTCCCATTCATTCAGAAACGGAAGTATAGTAAAAACAGTTTACTATGCTTCAGTTATGAATGAACCAATTGGTACCAATCACTGGCTCTGTCCATTCAGAAAAGGAAGGAGCCGGTAAATTACATATTTACTGACCCATTCCCATCTCTCCATCATGACACATCTTCCATAGCAGCTGGCAATAGAGAAGAGAGGGGAAGACAGCAGCTCTGTGGGGGTGGGGGGACCAGGGAAGCACACGAGGACCCTGGGAACAGCAGAAGAGAAGTAAACTGGATAGAGGAAAATGGAGGAGATTGGGTCCTCTAAATGTCACCCCTGCCATCCCTCCTATCCAAGGGAGGCACACGGGCCCCCTGGACCATGGGGCCCAGTTACAATTGCAACCCCTGCAACCCCTATTGTTACGCCCCTGGCACTCCTCACATGTTCACCCATAGTTAGTGTAGGGTGCTGTAATGAATTGGTGGATGGTACCACTGTGCAAACATAAGAAAATAAGGATGTTCATCAGTAGAGTTGGTCTAGCAGTTTGGGCCCAGCAAAAGTTTGGCCCTTACATCGCCTGTTCGCCATTTGGCGAACAGCAGAATATCCAGGGCGCTCAGTGGGATGTTTGCCCACCGTGCGCCCCACAATGCACTGCGCACTGCACAGTACATTCTAGGGCCTTATTTGGATGAAGCAAAGCACCTAACCGCTGGTTAGGTGCAAGGCTTTGCCCATTCAGGGCACAATGCACAGCAGGAGCCATGATTGGACAAAGTTATGATGAATTTGCCCAATCATGGCTTAGTGCTCATAGTCCCACCCCACACTATAAAAGGTTCTTTTCCACATGAACCTTTTGCAGTGTGTTGTTGGAGTGCAGATAGAGCAGGGCTCTGTTTGCTACTAGTGAGTTAGTGTGTAGAGTGTCAGTTTAGTGTCAGTGTAGTGTTAAACTTAAGACCCATACACATGGTACAACAATTGGCCAACAATGGTTGTCCAACAGACTGTTGTCCCATAATCCGACCGTTAGTACGCACAACCCAACAGCCAATTTTCAATTGTTGGCCAACAGAAGTTGGCTGACAAGACTAGAAATTTTTTGTTGACCAACAAGGCGTTGGCCAATTGTTGGTTTGTGTGTACAGAAGTTGGCCCAACAAAAAGTTGGAAGTGCAAACACGTATGCTTGGAATCCACGAAGTGTTCGGCCGTGTAAACCTGTTTGTAATTCACAAATCACATTCACCTGAACTTCCTCATTATACACTTGTAACACATCACTACATACGTCTTTGTTGGCCAAGCCGATTACTTGACTACCGTCAGTGCGCTAGACGAAACCGCCAACAGCCAATTTGAATAAAAGTTGGACGTTTGGTTTTACAACAATCTGTGTGTGTGTACGAGGCTTTAGTGTAGTGTGAGTATAGTGTAGTGTCAGCGTATTGTGTTAGTGTAGTGTAGTGTAATATAAGTATAGTGTAGTGTGTCAGTATAGTGTAGTGTCAGTGTAGTGCAGTGTTTAACCACTTCACCTCTGGAAGAATTTCGCAGTTTAGGACCAGAGCACTTGTTGCGATTCGGCACTGTGTCGCTTTAACTGACAATTGCACGGTCGTGCGACGTTGTACCCAAACAAAATTTGCGTCCTTTTTTTTCTGATCACCGCTATAAACAAAAGAAGAGTGACCATTTTGCAAAAAAACCCAAATTTCTTACTTTTTGCTAAAATTCTAATCCAAAAAAAAAAAATAAAAAAAAAATTTTTTTTCACCGGTTTTGGCCGATTTATATTCTTCCTCATATTTGTGATAAAAAAAATTCACAATCGGCGTTTATTGATTGGTTTGCACAAAAGTGGCCGTGTTTACGGATGGTGAGAATTAATTTCTGGGTTTTTATTTTATTTTTATTTTTTACTAGTAATGGCGGTGATCTGCGATTTTTAGCGGGACTGCGATATTGCAGCGGACATTTTTGACACTTTTTTGGGACCACTGGCATTTATTCAGCGATCGGAAATTTAAATGTCCACTGATTATGGTGTAAACGTCATTGGCAGTGAAGGGGTTAACCTGCAGGGGGAGATCTAGGGGTTAACTATGTTCCCTGGGTGTGTTCTTACTGTGGGGGGTTTGGGCTACCATGGGCAGTGACAGGGATCAGTAGATCTCCCATGTCTGCACTGTCAGAATGGGGAACTGCCGTGTTTACATCAGCGGCTCCCGGTTCTTTGCCTTTGGCCGCTCATCGCGGCTCGCCGGCGGACATCGGGTCCGCCCGAGCCGCGGGCACACTCCTTAGGAGTGCGACGGGTGCGCCCCCTAAGGGCCATTCGCAGATCGCCGTCTTTTTACGGCGATTCGCGCATAGCATCCACACTGCCGCCGTGAATACACGGCAGGCGGTGGGGAAGCTGTTAACACAGCATTATATAGCATTTAGTGCTGTATACAGTGCTGTAAACCCCCCCTATTTTTTGGTTGCTGCGGGGTTGTTTTGGGGAGGTTTGTCCCATGCCTGCCCTCTTTTTTTAAAATTACCAGTTGCAGTTTATCTGACTGTGACACTGTTGTTTCCCCTTTATAATTTTTTTAATAGTTTTTATATTTCTGTCAGCGACAGTCATCAATTTAAAGTGCACCAAACACTTTTCATTGAATAAAGTGCATCCAATTACACATTTCCTAGTATCTATTAAATTTTGGCGATAAGCCCCCCCCCCATCTGGGAAGTCAACAAGGAGAGGCAGACGTTCCCATGCCACTATGAGGAGGCAAGCAACATCTGTGTCCACAGGCAAAGGTGGACTTGGACCGTCCTCAGACAGGGCAAGTTTTCCTCTGTTTAGTGATGTTGCCAATGCTATCAAGCCACAGCATGCAGAGGAGTTGGTGGTGGACTGGCTTACTAAATCACCGTCATCTTCCTCATCCTCTATCACCCAAGCTGAGACTGGTGCGCAGTCCACAGCAGCTACCAGAGCGGATTATTCTGCCTCCTTGTCCACAGCTACTTCTGCCATAGCCCCAGGGATGAAGGGGATGATGATGATGAGGTCACTGATGCGACTTGGGTACCGGATAGAGCAGAGGAGGAATGTGAGGGGGAGGAACAACCCCAAAGAGGCAGGATGTCCTCCAGAGGCAGCCATCATGGAACAGTTGAGAGCAGCCTATTGCATAAGATTGTGGACCTGTTATTAAAAAATGCCTTTTTTAGCACATGTGCAGCTGGTCGCACTGTTGTAAATTGCAATCTCTGCTACAAGCAGGTCAAGCTTGGCAAAAACACTGGCCATTTGGGTACCACATGCTTGTTAAGGCGTTTAACCTCCCACCACTTAGCCCATTGGCAAGAACACCTGAAAGCCACATATAAAGGACACATTCTTCTCCTCCTCACTCCTCACATTTCATGTCTACCCCCGCTATATCTCATGACCTCTCAGCAGCCTCCACTGATAGGAATGATGGTATAGCAAAGGGTGTCAGAGGTCATTGCAACATGTCTGCCAGAAGCACACCACCAGCTGTAGAGTATAGCAGGCACATTTCTCTATTCCAGCTGCTGCATCGAAAAAAAAATAAACCCCCTGCCACCCACATGCCCAGCATCTAAATTCCAGCTTGTTCAAATTGCTGGCTTTACAACTCCTGCCTTTCTATCTGGTGGATTCTGCCCCTTCCATGAATTTGTAGAATTTGCTGTACCACAATGGTAGGTTACCAGTCACTATTTCTTTGCATGTAAGGCCATTCCAGCTCTGTATCTTCACATGGAAGGCAATGTTTTGGCATCATTTGGTAGGCAGTGAGCAGCAAGGTCCACCTTACGTGGTCCAGCAAGCAGGGTCAGGAACGCTATATTTCGTTCACAGCACACTGGGTGACTCTGCTTGCAAATAGGAAGAATGCAGGACACGGCTCAGTGCTGGAGTTAGTTTTGCCACCACTTCTCCGTACAGCTGGTAGTGATGAGGTGAGAGTAAAAAGAACCCCAAGAAATTCTTTAAGTATATAAATAGTAAGAAAGGGAGGTCTGAACATATTGGTTCAATAAAGGATTAGAAAGGGAATCTGGTTACAAAGGACCGAGAGATGGCAAACGTTTTGGATTTATTCTTGTCCTCAGTCTTCACAAGGGAAACGGGGTGGGGGGTCAGTAACCGAGACTGTAATATTAACCTTCATAGGATGGCACAGAAAGCACTCTCATGGCTAACTGAGGACAAAATTAGAAATTGGCTTGATCAACTCAACATTAATAAGTCTCCAGGACCAGATGGCTTGTACCCAAAGGTACTTAAGGAACTTAGCCAAGTGATAGCCAGACCATTGTTCCTAATTTTTATGGACAGTCTACTGACTTGAATGGTACCAGCTGATTGGAGAAAAGCCAGTGTAGCACCAATTTTAAAACAGGACCAAAATAGATCCTAGTTTGCCTAAAATCAATAGTCTGCAAGCTCTTGGAGGGGATGATAAGGGACTATGTACAATATTTTAGTAATCAGAACAGTATTATTAGCAGTAATCAGCATGGATTCATTAAAGAATCGTTCTTGCCAGACCAATCTATTCTTCTATGAGGAGGTGAGCTGCCATCCAGATAAAGGAAGGCCGGTAGACGAAGTGTTCCTAGATTTTGCAAAAGCATTCGATACAGTTCCTCAAAAACGTTTACTACACAAACTAAGGTCTGTCACCATGGATCAAAGGGTGAGCACATGGATTGAAAACTGACTAAGGGGGCGAGTCCAGAGGGTGGTGATAAATGGGGAATACTCAGAATGGTCTGATATGGAAAGTGGGGTCCTCCAGGGTTCTGTCCTGGGGCCAATCCTATTTAATTTATTCATAAACGATATGAAGGATGGGATAATCAGGTCAATTTCAGTTTTTGCAGACAATACAAAGCTAAGCAGGGCAATAACTTTCACACGAGATGTGGAAACCTTGCAAGAAGATCTAAACAAATTAATGGGGTGGACAACTACATGGCAAAGGAGGTTTCATGTTGGAAAATGTAAAATAATGCATTTGGGTGTCAAAAATATGAATGCAGTTTACTCGCTAGGAGGAGAACCTTTGGGGGAATCTAGGATGGAAAAGGACTTGGGGGTCCTAGTAGATGACAGGCTCAGCAATGGCATGTAATGCCAGGCTGCTGCAAGCAAAGCCAACAGGATATTGGCATGCATTAAAAAGGGGATTAATTCTAGAGGTAAAACAATAATTCTCCCACTATACAAGACTCTGGTCCAGCCGCATCTTGAGTATGCCATCCAATTCTGGGCAGAGGTCCTCAGGAGGGATGTGCTGGAACTGGAGAGGGTCCAGAGAAGGGCAACAGGATTAATAAAGGGACTGGAGGATCTCAATTTTGGGGAAAGAATACAGGCACTGAACTTGTTCCCTTTGGAGAAAAGATGCTTGAGAGGGGATATGATTTCAATGTACAAATACCCCACGATAGGAAAAAAGCTTTTCTGTGAAAGGGAATTTAAAAAGACAAGTGGTTATTCACTAAAATGAGAAGAAAAGTGGTTTAACCTTAAATTGCGTAGAGGGTTCTTTACTGTAAGGGCGGTAAGAATGTGGAATTCCCTTCCACAAGCAGTGGTTTCAGCGGGGAGCATCAATAATTTAAAAAAATTGTTAGATGGGCACCTTAACGACCGCAATATACAGGGATATACAATGTACTATTAACCACTTCAGACCCGGAAGGATTTACCTCCTTCCTGACCAGAGCACTTTTTGTGATACGGCACTCCGTCGCTTTAACTGACAATTGCGCGGTCGTGCAACGTTGTACCCAAACGAAATTGACGTCCTTTTTTTCCCACAAATAAATATTTCTTTTGGTGGTATTTGATCACCTCTGCGTTTTTTACTTTTTGCACTATAAACAAAGAGCGACAATTTTGAAAAAAAAACAATATTTTTTACTTTTTGCTATAATAAATATCCAAAAAAAAAACAAACAAATTTTCTTCATCAGTTTAGGCCAATATGTATTCTTGTACATATTTTTGGTTTTAAAAAAATCGCAGTAGGCGTATATTGATTGGTTTGCGCAAAAGTTATCATGTCTACAAACTATGGAAATAGATTTATGGCATTTATTTTATTAATTTTTTTTACTAGTAATGACAGCGATTAGCGATTTTTAGCTGGACTGCGATATTGCAGCGGACAGATTGGACACTTTTGACACTTTTTTGGGACCATTGACATTTATACAGCGATTAGTGCTATAAAAATACACTGATCACTGTATAAATGTCACTGGCAGGGAAGGGGTTAACATTAGGGGGCACTCAAAGGGTTAAATGTGTTCCCTCTGTGGTGGTTCTAACTGTGGGGGCAGTGTACTGACAGGGGTAGAGAGAGAAAGCTGTTCCTAATTACTGAGAACAGCAGATCTCTCCCTACTTCCGTGACAGAACAGGGATCTGTTTGTTTACACTAACAGTTCGCAGTTCTGCCTCTCGCGATCGCGGGTGGCCGGCAGACATCACAGCTGCCAGCCATGTGCATCAGCTTCCCCGGCATGCAGTGGGCGTGCACGCGCCTGCTATAGCCATTTAAGAGGCCGCCATATAGCTACGGCGATTCGTGGGAACAAGCCGACCTGCCGCTGTATAATGACGGCGGAGGGTCGGCTTCGTCAAGTGGTTAACATATAAGCACACACACAGGTTGGACTGGGTGGACTTGTGTCTTTTTTCAACCTTACCAACTATGTAACTATGATGATGGGAGATCTGTCAGCTCTACCCTCTCCTCCTCCTCCATGCCCTCCTCTGCTGAATGGTCCTATGAACCACCAGTACCCCCTAAGCGTTCAAGGGGCTATTCAATGAGTCAGGCTAAAAGATGCCATGCAGTGCTTTAGCTGGTCTGTCTAGGGAAAAAGAGCCAGTGATTCTTTCAGCTCTGCAGCTTCAGTCAGAAATGGTGGCGTGCGATAATGGCACAAACCTTCTGTCCGCCCTTCAACAGGGAAAGTTGACACATGCACCATGCCTGGCACATATCCTCAATTTGGTGGTGCAGCATTTCTTAAACAGGTACCCAGGTTTGCAAGATCTTCTAAGGCAGGCCAGAAGAGTCTGTAGCCATTTCAGACGGTCATACACAGCCAGTGTTCGGTTGGCTGAAATTCAGTGGTAATTCCACCTTCCCGTAAACCACCAAATTTGTGACATGCCCACCAGGTTGAACTAAACTTTGGCAATGCTACAATGGCTGCACATGCAGCAGAGGGCAGTCAATGAGTTCCTGTGTGAGTATGGTACAAGGACAGGCTCAGGCCGGCACAGCTTTTTCATTCCCCATGCCAATGGCTGCTGATAAAGGATACATGCACTGTACTGTCACCATTTGAGGAGGCGACAAGGGTGGTGAGCCATTGATAAAGCATGCATCAGTGACACTATACCTCTTGTGTTCCTGCTGGAGCATAATCTGTGTGGCATTGTGGACAGGGCACTTGAGGCAAAGAGATGGTTTTCAGTCCCCATAATCCTTGGGAGTAGCACGTAGCTGGGAGAAGGCAGTTCCAGATATTGTAATCCTCAGTGACCCTGAGGACTCTGCTTCTCATGCCTCCACATATATATATAGGGGTGTACTCACTTTTGTTGCCAGCGGTTTAGACATTAATGGCTGTGTTAAGTAATTTTGAAGGGACAGTAAATTTACACTGTTATACAAGCTGTACACTCACTACTTTACATTGTAGCAAAGTGTATTTTCTTCAGTGTTGTCACATGAAAAGATATAATAAAGTATTTGCAAAAATGTGAGGGGTGTACTCACTTTTGTGAGATACTGTGTGTGTGTGTGTGAGGTGCAGAATCTGTAGAGGAAGTTCTGTCCTCCTCTCTCCTGTCAACTGATGAGACAGGGTAACAGAAATGAGCCTCTCCACAGCTGCAAGGAGAAACACAGGATCTGATGGAGGAGTTCTGTTCTCCTCTCTGCTGTCAATTACTGAGACAAGATCGGATAGCGAGAAGGGGGTTTGCCACAGCTGCAGGAGAGGTGTGAGGTCTACATGAAATGGCCTGATTGGCTGGATTCAGCCCGTGGGCCTTGTGTTTGACACATGTGACATAAAGCAACAGGCATCACCAAGGTGTACTGGTGAATAGAGTTGGGCTGAACACCCCCCGGCTTGGTTCATTCCAGAACTATCGAGCATCGCAAAAGTTCAGGCCCAAATCGTGAACCCTATTAAACTCTATGGGATCTTGAAAAATCAAAAGTGCCCATTTTTTAAGGCTTATATGCAAGTTATCGGCCATAAAAAGGGTATGGGAGCCCGAGTACTGCCCTCTGTCTATATACACCTCCTTCTTTACTCCAGCACATTACTTGCTGCATGGTTACTCCTCATTCCTCGCACCCGCACTAGCAGAAAATTTACTAGGCCTCCGGGGTTTATTCAGCCTAGCTAGCACATGGTGCGGGCTGCTATAGTGTGAGCAGGACCTCCGAACCTCCCATTACTACTGTGCTAGCTGGCTTAATGGACTACTACTCCCAGCCTATCCTCTTCCTCCAAGCCCTGCCAGCCACTTCAGCTGCGATGGCCTTCACCACTACCACAGTAGCACCACAGTCCCTCACTGACTTCTGCATCCTTTCAGATTGCCTCTCACCCCAATCCGCTTTGGCATGCCTCTACAGCTTTCCAGGGTGTGTGTCACTCACCGACCACTGGTGGACTCCTTGCTCCCTTGGTCACAGTTCTTTTCCAACTCCAGGAGGCCCACCCACACACCATATTTACTCACCTAGCTTCATTGTTGTCTTGTCTTGTCCGTGTGGTCCTAGGTTACATGTTTTTGTCCGATGTGTGCTTATTTAGGTGTTTTTATCTGTATACTATGTATCAATAAATCTTGTAATTTTTTGAAATTTTAAATTCACAGTGTCTGAGTGTACCTTGTCTGTGCATGCCTCAAAGTCCCTTTCTTCAGAGGGTTCTCTCTTTTTCATTTGCTCCCTTGGTCAGGACTCCTCTGGGGTCTGTATCAGGAACCACTTCTACTCCTCAAGCTCCCCGGCCTCAAGGTCACCCCCCCAGACTGGGGGCTCCCTGTGGGGCCTCAGCAACCTCAGCTACATTCCAGCTCTTCCACCCAAACTCTCTACTCCCAGACCGGGCTGACCCTCGGTATTTAAGGAGGCCTGCCCCCTGCCAATCCAGATTGGGGATTGGTCAGGGCTCCTTAGAATACCCCAGATGGCTACACCTGCCTTCTAACTCTGTCCAGAACATTCTACCAGCTTCTGGAAATAAGTGGGAGGTCCCAGTGACCTCATCTGTGAATCACCCAGTTATACCTGAGCCCCTCCCAGCCCAGAAACAAAAACAATCAGGCTTGCACTCAGTCAGGCCTGACCAAATTTTCCTCACCCCACCAAAAAAAAACCTCACTAGCTCCTACCTAAGTAGGGGGTGCTATATATACATACAGTATCTCACAAAAATGAGTACACCCCTCACATTTTTGTAAATATTTTATTTTATCTTTTAATGAGGCAACACTGAAGAAATTACACTTTACTACAATGTAAAGTAGTGAGTGTACAGCTCGTATAACAGTGCAAATTTGCTGTCCCCTCAAAATAACTGAACACACAGCCATTAATGTCTAAACCGCTGGCAACAAAAGTGAGTACACCCCTTAGTGAAAATGTCCAAATTGGGCCCAAAGTGTCAATATTTTGTGTGGCTACCATTATTTTCCAGCATTGCCTTAACCTTCTTGGGGATGGAGTTCACCAGAGCTTCACAGGTTGCCACTGGAGTACTCTTCCACTCCTCCATGACACATCTCAGAGCTGGTGGATATTAGAGACCTTGCGCTCCCCCTCCTTCCGTTTGAGGATGCCCCACAGATGCTCAATAGGGTTTAAGTCTGGAGACATGCTTTGCCAGTCCATCACCTTTGCCCTCAGCTTCTTTAGCAAGGCAGTGGTCATCTAAGAGGTGTGTTTGAGGTCGCTATAGCTCCCCAGTGCTGGCAGCACTCATGCAGCCCCAGACCATGACACTCCCACCACCATGCTGGACTGTAGGCAAGACACACTTGTCTTTGTGCTCCTCACCTGGTTGCCGCCACACACGCTTGACACCACCTGAAACAAATAAGCTTATCTTGCCCTCATCAGACCACAGGACATTGTTCCAGTAATCCATGTCCTTAGTCTGCTTGTCTTCAGCAAACTGTTTGTGGGCTTTTTTGTGTGTAGCGGGGTGCTAAATTTGTTAGGCTGTTAGGCAAAATATATTTGCAAGACACTACTGGTCTTGCTGTAATTTGTAGTTTCCTGATTACTGATTTCTTCCTTTCAGTGTACTTCTCCACTATGTCAGTAGGTGGCACTGCTGCCTAAGACATGGGTGAGATAAGTTATAATATTCCAGTACATTCTGGAGTGATCTCATTCTTTTCCCTAGCCAATCCACTCGGTGCAAGTGCATTGTGGGTAGGTGGGAGGAGACCATATATGGGGAGGAAGTCATGTGATCGGGGGGGAGGTCGGTCAGAGTCCAGCTCAGCTCCTCTGGGGAAAGGAGCGTCCAGCCCAGCTCTGCTGGGGTAGGCCCCAGTCGCTCTCCCAGTTCGCTGGGAGGGGCCATGCCTTACAGAAGCCTCATGGCAGCCAGGCCTGAGTTCTTAGGCCTATCCAGGAGTCCAGACTGCCAGGAGACCAATGCCTGTCCGGAAGATGTAAAGTGTTGTGATGTGCCTGCCCAGTATCTGCTTCAGTAAGGGGACTGAGAGAGTTCCATGGACCCGTGAGTGTACTCTTTTCATTTTCTATGTCAGGATCCACTTAAGCCAAGAGAACTGTGAGAGAGTTCTACCAGCCCAGAGAACTGTGAGAGAGTTCTACATGTTTGTGAGTACATTCTGTTGTTGCTAAATTGGGATCCACTGAAGTTTAGAGAACTAAAAGGGAGTTCTACAGATCTGCAAGTGTAATGTTCGTTTTTGGGGTTGCTAAGTGAGACAGCCACGTGTCAGAGTGTTCAGAAGAGGCTGCAGCCTGTTATGCTGTCTCACTGTATTTTTGCCTGAGAGTCTGCCTGCCTATGCATATTTTTGATTGTCGCTGAAAGGGTGTCCTGAGCTCCCTACCCCTCTCTCCTTGTTCTTGTGTGAAAAATAAATGTTATCCTGTTTAAGCATCAGAAAAGTGATTGGTGTTCAACTTCTTTCAATATACCCCTAGACAACTGGAGATACGAGCGTGCAAAGGGTTGTACTGTCAGAGTAGTAAATTATATCCTCAAATTCAGCCGGTCCTACGGGGGTAAGCGCTACATGTGGGGTGCTCGTCCGGGATTTTATATTCCCTCTACTCTGCAGTCAACGGTACTATTTTTGTGTCTTTTTGCATAGGAGAGACAGCCTGGCCTTTTTGTCACTTTTCGCCAGGGCTGAAGGGGTTAAGGCAGACTCCATTTTCTTTTGACGCGCTGCTTCATGAAGAAGGGCGGCGCTGAAGTTCTTTTTGAGCAACCGGACCAATCCTGTGGCAGGAGGAGGAGTCACCGCTCTGCAAAGGAGGACGCGCGGAAGAGTATGTCGCCAT
This sequence comes from Glandirana rugosa, assembly GCA_018402905.1. Taxonomy (NCBI): domain Eukaryota; kingdom Metazoa; phylum Chordata; class Amphibia; order Anura; family Ranidae; genus Glandirana; species Glandirana rugosa. Next base: position 356,890 of record BLSH010010903.1, on the reverse strand, counting down.
TTTGGGCCCTCGTGCTGTGAGATTGTTGCAGAGGGTGAAGAAAATGTCTGAATTCATTTACCCTGCCATGGCTGAGTGCGACCCGAGGGTTGTCGCCAGTTTCTTTTCATCTGGAGAGACTATTACTGATACGGGCCTTCGGCTGGTACCGCGTGGGGAGATAGCTCTGTACGTCTCCGAGCCGACGTAGTTATCACCGTATAGGTGCGCGGGTCAGACGGGAGTAGTGGGACCTACCGTCACCACCCGCTCTCCGATAGTCATCGTTAAGGGGCGTCGCCACTGTAGCTGAGGTTCCCGCGTCCTTGTGTCGTTTGGGTTTTGTAAAGACCGTCTGTTAAGGGTACCGACGTCATGAAACCCTCTGCATGTCTCGATAGAGGGGTGCGCCATGGTCGGCTTCCGGGCATAGTCATTATCAGAGAGGTCTACTTTTCTTTGACCGCTGTTGGGAGCCCAGCGTGAGTCGGTACCGTCCCATTTACTTAAGTCTGTAAA
>BLSH010010903.1:300209-315035 GCA_018402905.1 Glandirana rugosa | reverse complement strand
TCTGCCCCTTACAGCAACAGCAGGAACCTGACCCTATAGCAGTAGGCAATGATTTTAGAACAATAATCTGTCCCTTACAGCAACAGCAGGAATCTGACCCTATAGCAGTAGGCGATGATTTTAGAACAGTAATCTGTCCCTTACAGGAGCAGCAGGAACCTCTCCCTATAGAACTAGGAGATGATTATAGAACAATAATCTGTCCCTTACAGCAACAGCAGGAACCTGACCCCATAGCAGTAGGTGATGATTTTAGAACAATAATCTGTCCCTTACAGCAACAGCAGGAACCTGACCCTATAGCAGTAGACGATGATTTTAGAACAATAATCTGTCCCTTACAGCAACAGCAGGAGCCTGACCCTATAGAACTAGGAGATGATTTTAGAACAATAATCTGTCCCTCAAAGCAGTAGACTCTAGCTAGTCCTAGTCCAGTATCAGATCGTTCTGTAATGCAGGATGAGATGTTATTAGATCTGCAATCTGTCCCTAAAAGCAGGAGTAGTAAACTCTACCTAGTCCAGAATCAGATCGTTATGTAATGCAGGATGAGATCTGCAATCTGTCCCTCAAAGCAGTAGTAGTAGTAATCTCTACCTAGTCCAGAATCAGATCGTTCTGTAATGCAGGATGAGATCTGCAATCTGTCCCTCAAATGTTCGGGTCCGGGTCACGGACACCCCAAAGTTCAGTACGGACCCGAACTTTACAGTTCGGGTTCGCTCAACTCTACTTTTGACACTATTTCCTGGCCCTTCTTATTCTCTATTCTCTAAAAATGGAACTTCAGCCCCAATTTCCTTAAAATCTTAGAAGCACTTTATTCCCATCCCATTGCACAAGTAAGACTACGGGGACACTACTCAGATACCTTTCACATAGAGAGGAGCACAAACCAGGGGTGCCCTTTATCCCCCTTACTATTAGTGGTAGCTATAGAAACCCTGGCTATAGCTATCCAGATTCACCCTGACATCCACTGAGTCCGATGCGGCCCAACATCCCACAAATGTGCATTATTTGCGGATATATGTTCTTGTCTTCGTGACATCCCCACTCATCTCGACCCCTAACATCCCCCAACTACTCCACAACTATTGTCGGGTCTCAGGCTTGTGCGTAAATATGACAAAATCCATAGCCCTAAATGTTTCAACCCCCTCTTCTCTAGTAGATCGTTTGAAGAACTATTTCCCTTTTGACTGAAATTACACATCCATTCCCTACTTAGATATCCACCTCACAAGTTTAATAGACCTTTTATATAAACACAACTACCCTCCCCTAATCAAAAAACTGCTAGCTGACCTCTCCCAATGGTCTTCACACAAGCTATCTTGGATGGGAAGAGTTAATGCGATTAAAATTACTCTAATGCCACGCATCTTATACTTATTCTGTTCCCTTCCCATTCCAATAAATAAAACCCAACTAACTAAACTGCAATCTGCCATTACCCGCTTGACATGGGGGAAAACTGGACACCGCTTCTCCAAACACATATTAACCAGACTTAGATTGAAAGGGGGATTGGGACTGACAAATCTCTGGTGGTACTACCAGGTGGTTAAGCTAACCTAAATTTCCACTATTTACCTCAGAGGACCTAAACCCGATTGGGTTGATATGTAGAGGCAGTCAGTCCCCAATAACACACTTGACTACTTGATTTGGAGCCCCCTAGGTCCCAGCCTGCTATCCTCTCCCCGACACTATCACACTCAATTCTGTTATGTGACTCTCTACAGAAATCCCACAGAATAGCTTCCCCTTGGCACCCTCTTTCTCATATTTTCCATAATCCCCTCTTCCCCCCAGGACTAGACATCCTGGCATTTCAATGGTGGTTGAATAAGGGGCTCTACAGAATAGGACACTTTTTCAACTCCAATGGCCCCATTAGTCCACAACACTGTATCAACAAGCTGGAGATGCCCCCACAGAAAGATTCTGCTTCCAGCAAATCTCTCACTTTCTGCACTCCATTTGGACCTCTAAGCTGGATCCCTTCTCAAGTACCCCATACGAACAATGGTGTTCTGAAGCAAAGGACATGAGGAAGGAATCTCCCTAATATACGCAGCCCTGGCTGAACCTGAGGAGAAAGCGCTATACATGTTGATCTGGGAATGAGATCTTGGTTTCGAATGGAACATAGACATCTGCCACCAATGTTTTCTCGCTCTTACAAGGGGATACTTAATACTGCTTTAATTGAGGCTAGCCTCAAAGTCATATCCCGTTGGTATCTGGTTGTTCCTACTCGTCTCTTCAAGTACTACCCACAGGTATCCCCATTATGTTTCAGGGGATGTGAACACTGGGGAACTCTACTTCATACGCTATGGGAGTGTCCTAGAATCCAAGGATTTTGGAATCAAATATTCCACCTAATACGCAAAGTCACAGGAATCTCCTTAATTTAAGGCCATTAACGGCTCTACTCAATCAACTTGTTCCAGATGTTCAGGAGGTCACAATCCCTGATATTCTTTATCCTTTTAGGAGCAAAAATAACAATCGCATGCAATTGGAAATCCTCCTCAGTCTCATACCGCCAAGGTAAACAAAAAATTTCTTGGACTATGTCCCAGAAAAAAATAGCCAGCGTTCTTCTCAATACCTCAAAAACAATTGAAAGAATATGGGTACCGTGGGCATGCCATATAGGGGCAACCATCCAGAGACGATGCTACACCCTCTATTCTACCCACCTCCCTCTCTATGACCCACTATTTCATTCACCCAATGTCCATTTTCCGCAAGGGTCCCTTTATATCCTCCAATTCCTTCCCTTCTCTTTTCATGCCTCCTAACACTTTCTTTCCCTCTATCACTCTAGCTTAAATACCCTAGACTTAATATACTCAGTTTTTACGTATCTGTTGTTACCCACTTGGTTTGGAGAGGCTCCCTCTAGGGGACCTTTAAATATGTTGACATGTTATAACCTAACTTCCTGGAGATACAGGACTCTTATAACTTCCCATTCTTTTATTAGCTCAAGGATCTTTAGCTATTGCCTTATCTGAACTCCCATGAGTTGTTTTTTTTAAGTGTCCTATAACTAAAATGCTAAGTGCAATAACTAAATAGCACTTACTCCTAGCCAACCAAATACAGTCAACCCTGGTGACCCAACAATCCCTGTCTCTCCAGGTCTTATTTATTAACACACCACAGGATTCCCATGTCTCTCTCTCTTTGTTCTCCCAGGAATTACAGTGAATCGGACTTCGGGAACAGTATGCTTTCTAGGTTGCATCTTCTATTTTATGCCCTAAATGAAATATAGGACAAACCACTTACCTGAAAGCCAGATACTGCCAGATTTCTTACATGCACGATTTGCATTCTTTCCTATTGACTTGTTGGTACTCAAGGCGTTTTGAAAGGTGTATGAGCCCCAAACCCATGACACAGTTTGCTCCCAATTGGGTTGTCTGGGCGAGGCTGCTCTCCCTACTCCTCTTGTCTAAGCCTGCAGTCACATAGGGGTGACCCGACTTCGGCGCAACTTTGCTAGGCGATTTCAGCGCGACTTTCAGTGCGACTTCCAGCTCGTCTTCAAGGACCTCAGGTGACTTTACAACACGACTTTTGCCAGGCGACTTTGCCTTGACCAATCAGAGAAGGGAGAGGGCTGCCTAAAAATAAATTCTATTCTTTTAACTGTAAAGTCTCTTCCATGTAGATGGGGATCCGACTTGGAGGCGACTTCTATTGAATCCTATGGGCACAAGTCGGATAGAAGTCTCCTAGAAGTAGTACAAGAACCTTTTCAGAAGTCGCCTTGAAGTCGGAGCGACTTCAGTTGTGTATGTTAAGACGGCTCCCATTCATTTCAATGGGATTTCAAATGTCAAGTCACTTGGCGCGACTTGAGGCAACTCAAGTCGGATCGCAGGTCGCCCCTGTGTAAACGGGCCCTAATGCATATTTAGAGGTATGAAGATCATGAACACACCAAACTTAGCCAATGTAATCAAACGTGTCCCACCTATGTGTATATTAATCTTTACGGCTTGCAGGCCTTATTATTGTTATCTAAATCTTAAAGTGGTTGTCAAGTCTCCTCAGCCCCCCCCCAAATAACCCCCTGCAAAACAAAGGCTTACCTTGGAACGAAGCTGTTGCAGCAGTCTCGGCACACCGCTGTGACTGGCGACATGCTGCTTCTGGATCCGCGGCTCCAGCCAATCCCAGTACGGGCTCCAGTGCTGTGATTGGCGGTGCCGCGCTGACGTCACTACCGCGCACTCGCACGGGAGCCGTTATTTCCGGCACGTTTACAGAAGAAACAGTACCCTGGGCCATCCCGGGGGCCGATTCTTCAGTGTGCATGTGCCGATGACATTGGCACATGCAGATACAGGGAATATCTCCTAAACGGTGCAAGATATTTTCGGGACCTGCAGGTAAGCCTTATTATAGGCTTGCTTGTAGTTTAAAGTAGTTGTCATGAATTGACAACCACTTTAACACACCATTTTGTGCCTTGTATTTGTTACTATGACAAAAGTTAATCAAGACTATTAAAAAAAAAAAACTAAATTCTATTTAAAATGATTTATTTTTGTTTTATTATGTGATGCTTTAAAATGTTCTTATAACTAAAAGATGGCCTTTACAAATTGCCTATACAGAGAAAAATTGTCCTAGTATGGGAATATTATTTCTATACACTGCTGTAAATGTGATGCACTTTCTCTCCTGTGATTCTAACCCATATAAATATAAAACTGTACTTTTATTATAAGTCTAAAATAGTTTTTGTCTCAATGTATTAATTTTAATATTCTTCTGCAAACATCAGATCTTTACCTGTTATCTATCTGAAATAATCATTGCTTTCTTCCATCCAGTCCTATATACTGTATCTTATGAACTTTCCCTCATCTTAAAGAGGTATTCAATTTAAAAGCAAACATTTATTATATTGCAGCTTGCCAATTCATTTTTTGTCAATAATATTTTATTGAAAAATAGCAAATACAATGTTTTACCAATCCAGGACCAATCCTTACATGTGATGGCTGCATTTGTTTTCTTTTTAATGGCCAGATAGCAAGGATAACTTTCTACAAATTTGTGGCAGTGTTGGATTCTAAGTCTGTTAACTTGCTGCACATTTTCACTGGCAAGTTGTACATTTGTAGGGCACTTGAACCGAAAGTTCTAGTTGACACTTTTCCAATTTGTAAAAAATTTGCGTGGCAAGTGTCTAGTAGGAGCAAAGTTGCAGTGGCGAGTCTACAGCAAGAGTTCTGCAAGTCTACAGCATGAAAGTTGAGCCACAGTGACCCCTGTGGAGGGATGACTATTGCACAACATAACTGAACCAGAACTTGCAGCAGACTTGCAGAATGTTTGCAAAGAAAGTTGATCTGGAGTAATGCAATGCAGACTTGCTGCAATCGTACAACAAACTTGTAAAGCCTGGCAAGTCTAGCAATAGCACAACTTGACGCACAATTGCTTGCTATCTGGGCGGTGAAAATAGAGGGGAAAAAAGCCTATAAAGAAAACTAATGCAGCCACCACATCTGATTGTTAAGCTGCAATATATTGTATTTTTTGGTTTTGGAATTAATACCACTTTAACCACATCAGCCCCGGAAGGATTTACCCCCTTCCTGACCAGAGCATTTGTGCGATTTGGCACTGCATTACTTTAACTGACAATTGCGCGGTCGTGCGACGTTGTACCCAAACAAAATCAATGTCCTTTTTTTCCCACAAATAGAGCTTTCTTTTGGTGGTATTTGATCACCTCTGCAAATTTCTTCCTCAGTTTAGACTGATCTATATTCTTCTACATATTTTTGGTAAAAAAAATTGCAATAGGCGTATATTGAATGGGTTGCGCAAAAGTTATCGTGTTTACCAACTATGGGAATAGATTTATGGCATTTTTATTTATTTATTTATTTTACTAGGAATGGCAGCGATCTGCGATTTTTATCAGTACTGCAACATTTTGGCGGATGGATCGGACACTTTTGACACTTTTTTGGGACCGATGACATTTATACAGCGATCAGTGCTTTAAATAGCCACTGATTACTGTATAAATGTAATTGGCAGGGAAAGGGTTAAACTGTAGGGGGTGATCAAGGGGTTACCTGTATTCCCTCACTGTGTTCTAACTGTGTGGGGGCTGGACTGGCCGGGGTATGAAAGATCTAACTGTTCCCGATCACTAGGAACATTAGATCTGTCATCTGTCCCCTCACAGAATGGAGATCTCAATTCTGCCTCTGTAACAGGAGTCCGTGGGTCGCCAGTGAACATTGAGTCTACCTGACCTGCAGGCACGCTCACGCAGCATGCAGAGGGCGTGAAAGCGGGCCACTGGTGGTGTGCTCCCACCCACAACTTCCATACAGCTATGGCGATTCATGCAGCGGTGCCAACCTGCCACCGTATTATGACGGCGGGCGGCTGGCAAGCGGTTAAGCTGGCCATACAGGCTAAACAGATTCATCCATCCACAATATACAGTGTTGATAGATCAATCTCCTGCTGTGTGTATTTTTTGACAGACAGTTTACCACCCAGCTCCTTTGGTTATTCAGTGGAAGAATGTTAGAGGCAGCCACCAAGGCCATTCACTGCACACATTTCCTCATCATATTCTTTGTGTCAGTCTCTCTTGTTTTTTCTCATAATTTTGCAGGCTTTCTCTTTCCTTTTATTTTGTCATTTTCATGACTTCTATACGAACTATATTTCTTTCTACATTTCTTTTAGAAATTCACAGCTTGTGGTGAATAGATTAAATCAGTGCTTCAAAAAAGTAAAGCCCCATTCCCAGCATGCTTAAACACAATTATAATCGAAGTTCCGTTTTGAGCCAGTCATCAGTGCATAGTGTACAAAAAATATAAAATAGCTATTTTTTCAATATTATCCATTATGTTTTCATGAAGGAAAGTCCAATTTTGTACCAGTAATCAGTGCATAATGTACAAAAAAATAATTTAAAAAATGTCAGCTTTGTTAATATTTTTTGAACATTCATCATAGGCACAAAATTACACCTCTCCTAAAAAAGACAATAATTGTGTCAAAACATGTTAGTGAGTGTGTTTTTTCTTTTTGGGGCACCAATTAATTATCTTAGCTTCAAACAGATAATCTCTCAAAGAAAAGCAGAAGGAAATATAGTTAAGATAACCATTGTAAAAAAAAAGTGAAGGAAAATAAATAAATAGATATAAAGAGAAAACCAACATTGTGAGAGTTAGACCAAGGGAGACAGACCTAAAAAAAGGAAAAATAATAACTATTAGAGATATGGGAAAAAAACTTTTGCAAGAGAATCAAAGAAGGCTGAAAAAGCAAGGGAGACAGGCAGAAAGAAAGTGATTGAGAAAAATCACTGATGTCTGAGAAATGAGGAATAAAGAAAGAAAGAGAGAGATGGTTGAGAAATGAGGAATAATGAAAGAGAGAGATGGTTGAGAAATGAGGAATAAAGAAAGAAAGAGATGGTTGAGAAATGAGGAATAAAGAAAGAGAGAAATAGTTGAGAAATGAGGAATAAAGAAAGAGAGGGATGGTAGAGAAATGAGGAATAAAGAAAGAGAGAGACGGTTGAGAAATGAGGAATCAGGAAATAGAGACATAGTTGAGAAATGAGGAATGAAGAAAGAGAGAGATGGTTGAGAAATGAGGAATGAAGAAAGAGAGAGATGGTTGAGAAATGAGGAATGAAGAAAGAGAGATGGTTGAGAAATGAGGAATAAAGAAAGAGAGAGATGGTTGAGAAATGAGGAATAAAGAAAGAGAGAGATGGTAGAGAAATGAGGAATAAAGAAAGAGAGAGACGGTTGAGAAATGAGGAATGAAGAAAGAGAGAGATGGTTGAGAAATGGGGAATAAAGAAAGAGAGAGATGGTTGAGAAATGGGGAATAAAGAAAGAGAGAGATGGTTGAGAAATGAGCAATAAAGAAAGAGAGAGATGGTTGAGAAATGGGGAATAAAGAAAGAGAGAGATGGTTGAGAAATTGGGAATAAAGAAAGAGAGAGATGGTTGAGAAATGAGGACTAAAGAAAGAGAGAGATGGTTGAGAAATGAGGAATAAAGAAAGAGAGAGAGACGGTTGAGAAATGAGGAATGAAGAAAGAGAGAGATGGTTGAGAAATGAGGAATAAAGAAAGAGAGAGAGACGGTTGAGAAATGAGGAATAAAGAAAGAGAGAGAGACGGTTGAGAAATGAGGAATGAAGAAAGAGAGAGATGGTTGAGAAATGAGGAATAATGAAAGAGAGAGATGGTTGAGAAATGAGGAATGAAGAAAGAGAGAGATGGTTGAGAAATGAGGAATAAAGAAAGAGAGAAATAGTTGAGAAATGAGGAATAAAGAAAGAGAGAGACGGTTGAGAAATGAGGAATCAGGAAATAGAGACATAGTTGAGAAATGAGGAATGAAGAAAGAGAGAGATGGTTGAGAAATGAGGAATGAAGAAAGAGAGAGATGGTTGAGAAATGAGGAATGAAGAAAGAGAGAGATGGTTGAGAAATGAGCAATAAAGAAAGAGAGAGATGGTTGAGAAATGAGGAATAAAGAAAGAGAGAGATGGTTGAGAAATGAGGAATAAAGAAAGAGAGAGATGGTTGAGAAATGAGGAATAAAGAAAGAGAGAAATGGTTGAGAAATGAGGAATAAAGAAAGAGAGAGAGATGGTTGAGAAATGAGGAATAAAGAAAGAGAGAGAGACGGTTGAGGAATGAGGAATAAAGAAAGAGAGAGAGATGGTTGAGAAATGAGAAATAAAGAAAGAGAGAGAGACGGTTGAGGAATGAGGAATAAAGAAAGAGAGAGAGACGGTTGAGGAATGAGGAATAAAGAAAGAGAGAGAGACGGTTGAGAAATGAGGAATAAAGAGAGAGAGATGGTTGAGGAATGAGGAATAAAGAAAGAGAGAGAGATGGTTGAGAAATGAGGAATAAAGAAAGAGAGAGAGACGGTTGAGGAATGAGGAATAAAGAAAGAGAGAGAGACGGTTGAGGAATGAGGAATAAAGAAAGAGGGAGAGATGGTTGAGGAATGAGGCATGATGTAAGAGAGAGAGACGGTTGAGGAATGAGGCATGATGAAAGAGAGATGGCTGAGAAATGAGGAATAAAGAAAGAGAGAGATGGTTGAGAAATGAGGAATAAAGAAAGAGAGAGACGGTTGAGGAATGAGGAATAAAGAAAGAGAGAGAGACGGTTGAGGAATGAGGCATGATGAAAGAGAGAGAGACGGTTGAGGAATGAGGCATAATGAAAGAGAGAGATGGCTGAGAAATGAGGAATAAAGAAAGAGAGAAAGAAGAACTTTAAAACTGGATATGTACCGGTAGAATCTTGTTTAAATGTTTGTATGGAAATTCTGAAAATGTGTCCATCAAAACATTCAGTCTTGCCATCATTGAGCCAATTTAATTTTGTTCTAAAGCCCCTAAAATTTCTTCTAGACCTTGTACTTGAATGGAGCCCCAGACATATTAAGCCAGTTTCTTTTGTAACTAGAACATGCGCATTACAATTTGTACAATGTTTCTTGAACAAGAAAATTCACAGTTACATGGTTCTTTTCATCCTGCTTCTTGAATTTTCTCATCGCTGTGGATGAAAATGATGGCCGATTTGACTCCTCTAACCATTTGAAGATCAGATGAAAATTCTTAAAATTACAGTTCTACTTGAAAAAGTATTCATACACCTTGAAATTTTCGACATTTTGTCATGTTACAACCAAAAACATAAATGTATTTTATTGGGATTTTATATGATAGACCAACACAAAGTGGCATAATTGTGAAGTTGAAGGAGAATGATAAATGGTTTTCCAAATTTTTTTACAAATAAATATCTGAAAAGTGTGGTGTGCATTTGTAATCAGTCCCCTTTACTCTGATACCCCTAACTAAAATCTAGTGGAACAAAAGAACAAGCCGCTGCTCCAGGTGAGTAAAATGATTCACAATGTTGGAAGGACTGGGTGCTACCTCCGGCTCGCATCCAAGAGCATGAATACAGGAAAGAAGAAATGGCTGCACACCTTCGCCAATCCAATATACCGTAAGCCTAGGGTGTGAAATGCAGCAGCCAGAACACAGGGACAGGGAGCCAGAACACAGGGATTTTAGCCAGAACACAGGGGTATTAATTCCAGAACACAGGGATATTAATGCATATTAATGCCAGGACACAGGGATATTAATGCCAGGACACAGGGATATTAATGCCATTGCCAGGACACAGAGATATTAATGCCAGGACACAGAGACTGTAGCCAGAACACATAAGGAATGAGTAAGGTAAGTTAAGTTTCACATTAAACAGAGCTGTGCTGCTTCTAAGAGCTGTTCTGTGCTTGTAAGTGTGATTAAACACATTGGAATGTAGAGAATGCTGAGAGAGAGCTGCAGCTCTTCACTGAGATCAGGAGGTGGGCGGGACTGAACAGCTAACATCAGCTTGTCCCGCCCACCTGCCGACATCAAGCTGAAAATCTGACACCTCTCTCAGCATTCTCTGCATTCCAATGTGCTTAATCACACTTACAAAGCACAGAACGACTCGGGTATAAGTCGAGGGGGGTCTTTTTCAGCACAAAAAATGTGCTGAAAAACTCAACTTATACCCGAGTATATACGGTATTTATTGTACATGAAAGCACTGGCACAAGGACCAAGACACAGACAAATTGGAGGTGACACGTTTCACACTGACATTGTGCTTCTTAAAAATGTATTAGAACCAATTGCCTTCAGAAGTTACCTGTGTGTAATTTAATCTCAGTATAAATACAGCTGATCTGTGAAACACTCAGAAGCTTGTAATAGAGTCTTAATGAACAAACAGCATCATGAAGGCCAAGGAACACACCAGACAGGTCAGGGATAAAGTTGTGCAGAAGTTTAACCACTTCCTGCCCGGCCTATAGACAAATGACGGCCGGGCGGTGGCTTCGTTATCCTGACTGGGCGTCTGTTGACATCCTCAGGATAACCCGCAATCACGCGCCCTACGGCAATCGGTGGTGCGGTGAGTCAGTCTGACCCACCGCATTACCGATCTCGGTAAAGTGCTTCCATCGATAGCTCTTTACCACGTGATCAGCTGTGACAAATCACGGCTGGTCACAGTGTAAACAGGAAGAACCGTTTATCAACTTTTCCTCTACTTGCATCTGCAGACGTGAGTAGAGGAGAGCCGATCAGCTGCTTTCCTGACATGGGGGTTTGCACTGAACGTTTATCAGTGCAGGCCCCCCAGGATCGCCATACTGGACCACCAGGGAGCCCACCCAGGGACACCATCAGGAGGCTGCCCAGGGACCATCAGGGAGAGGATCTGAAGGCCACCTAGAGACCACCAGGGAGCCCACCCTAGACCACTAGGTAAGGGGTGTACAGTGCACTGTAGGTATGGCACTGTGCCCATATGTGATGCCTGCCAGTGCTATCCCTAACAGTGCTATATTTCAGTGCCATGTACCAGTGCCCCCCAGTGCCACGTATCAGTGCCACCTATCAGCGCCCATCAGTGCCACCTATCAGTGCCCATCAGTGCCGCATATCAGTGCCACCTATCAGCGCCCATCAGTGCTGCTTATCAGTGCCTCCTATCAGTGCCCATCAGTGCTGCATATATGTGCCTCATCATCAGTGCCCATCAGTGCCACCTCATCAGTGCCAATCTGTACTGCCTCATCAGTGCCCATCAGTGTAGCCTCATCAGTGCTAATCAGTGTAGCCCCATCAGTGCCCATCAGTGAAGGAGAAAATGTACTTATTTACAAACTTTTATATTTGTAGCGCAAAAAAAAAAAAAGAAAGCACGGAGGTAATCAAATACCACCAAAAGAAAGCTCTATTTGTGGGAACAAAATGGTAAAAAAAATTTGTTTGGGGGGGCGTGGCCTGATGCCGAAGAGCATGGACGCTTATCCACAGAGCTCCAGGGCCTTCTCTCCTTAATCCGTCACCATCAGAAGGATCCTGCGCAGGGTGAGGCTGTACATCACTCCCCTACACTGCCAACAATTAATCCTGCTGCCCCTGCATAACACCATATAAGGTACGCCACGGGAGAGTGCCTACAGAAGCTCCCTCTGGAACACCGAGCGGCCGCCGCCATCTTAGCGGCCTGGGCCGCAAAACGACTGTATATTTCGCTCCCTCACCTGGCCATCCTAGCCCAGAGACACCCCAGAAGGCCTCCCCTAGCTGCCCAACACCACCATCTACGGCCCAGTTGATTTGTGGCCCAAAATAAGACTGAGGCCTAGTCCGCGACGCCAAGCCGCGGCCTCGATTTTGGACCGGCGGCCGGGAACCGCTCGCGGCGGCCGCCTAGAGGCCCTGACACATCCTCCGCACAAGGCACACATATAGCTGTCTCACAACAGCATATTTCCTGCAACACAAGGTCTCAGGCCTGTAACAACATAAAGTGCCCTGAATAGCACCTATAACTTTGCCCTGCTGCCCATGTTATTGCAGCCTTAAAGGGACACTTCAATACGCACCACTTTCCCTCGCAGGATCCCAAGCACTGAACCCTAAGATACAAGCCCAATTCATTTCTCTGGAATGACTGCCTAGAACCTTTACCCTGCTCCACATCCCGGATCACTGCAACCCAAAGCGACCCGGAACCCCATATAAGAAATCGCACGCACTGCGATAAAGAAGGAAGAAAACAAAACGACAAACGGAGTTCCAGGGGACACAGAGTATGTCCAAAAAGAAACACAAGCCTGCCGCCCCACGCCGCCTAACCCACTACTACACAGTAGCAACCCTCACGCAGAACACCCAGGGAACTGCCAGCACCGGGAGCCCCAACTACACATCTACACCTCTACAGCTCCCACTCCAAAAACCAGTCCCGCATCCACGGGATCCGAATAACACCACAATGGCAGAACCCAAGGAAAATATGGACACTATACCTGCACCAAACCCCACGACTATTGATCCCCATTCAGACAGGGGTAAAAGACTGGCCACGTCGCCGGCGAACTCCCCGCACAAAGAACCCCAAGCAAAAAAACAACTATGGTCCGCCACTAATGAAACTACACAAAGCTCGGAACACCCCCCTCCCTCACAGCCATCCAGGTCACGGACAACCCTGTCTCAGAAGCAATGCTGAAATCCATGCTTCTCACCTTACAGAAAGATCTACATAAAGAATTACAAATTTCCATCTCTCAAATGAACGACAGGATAGGCTCCCTAGAGGAGAAAACAGACGCAATTGAAGACAACATGCAAGAATACTCTAGAGCACACAATGAACTACTAGATGCATATGAACACCAGGCGGAAGACATACACCAAATAAAACTGAAATTAGCAGATCTAGAGGACCGGGCACGACGTAACAACATAAAATTCAGAGGTATTCCGGAATCAATAAAGAATCAAGAAATAACTCCTTACCTGCAACAGCTCTTTCTGAAACTGATACCACAACTGACTCCTCAGGACATTTTAATCGATCGAGCCCATCGAATTGCCAAACCGAGTCACTTGCCTGCAGAAACACCAAGAGATATCCTGGCCAGGATTCATTTTTTCCATGTGAAAGAACAGATCCTCTCAGCCACCAGAGTAACAAAAGCACTCCCAACTCCTTACAACTCCGTTAAATTATTCACGGATCTCTCTCCAGCCACCATGGTGCTACGCAAGACCTTTACACCAGTTACCTCGGTCCTCCAACAGAATAACATTACATACAAGTGGGGCTTCCCAACTAAATTATTGGTCACATACCAACACCAAACGACCACTATCCTCACACCCAAAGAAGGATACAAAAGCTCACAAATTGGGGTCTGTTGCCCCTCGCACCAAATGGGACAGGAAACAAGAGCCCGGCTCACACCTCTCTAACCTCCCGCAACATACCACCTCCGAAAGGCAATACTCAAAAGCCTCCAAACATACCCATCCCTCCCGCTACTAGGATCCAGTAGGAGCATTCTATAATTACACTCCTTTCACCACCCCCAGGTTACAGTGTGCAGTGCACACCATGGTTTAAGATACATTTAAAGTATTTTATGATCTTGTTTTTCTTATTTTGTATTGTTGAATGTTTTATATTGTGTTTCTTTCTCCTTTGATCTGACGTCACGGTAGTGACTTTACTGCTTTAAGCAAACTGTTTATAGTGACTATAATCTGGCTATAAGTTACAAGGCACAAAAACTGTAGGACTTCTCGTGGATGTGGGGTCTCTCTTAGCATCATCAAGCACCATGCCCATCACAATTACCTCTATAAATGCTAAAGGGCTAAACTCTCCCTTCAAGCGTAATTTATTATGGAAAGAAGACCTTCATCACCACTCAGATATACTCTGTGTACAGGAAACTCACTTTTCCAATCTCAAACAACCCCCATGCAAACACAAAAAATACCCTTACTGTTTTTTTGCAAGCTCCCCTCAAAAAAAAAGAGGGGTTATGATTGCCATAAGCGCGTCAGTGACCTTTACCTTACATCATTGTATAAAAGACGAGGAGGGCAGATACCTCATCCTTTCAGCCACGATAGACAATCGCCTCCTTACAATTGTCAATATATATGCACCCAATACGGGCCAGAAAAATTTTTTTGCAAACCTCATTGCCAAATTAGCCCCATTTAGATCCGCCTCCTTACTGCTATGTGGAGATTTAAACGAAGTAGTAGACCCTCAGTTAGACACTACCCACCCCAATAAACGTAGACCCTCCTCTCTATCTCCTCTCCTACACAAGGAAGACTTATATGATGCTTGGAGATGCTTACATAGACGGGAGGAGC
>BLSH010010903.1:271177-290697 GCA_018402905.1 Glandirana rugosa | reverse complement strand
AATTTATCGGGGGGAGTCACTAGCTTGGTGGACCAGTTCTTCCATATCTGCTATCTTTTGGGTTTTTTTAATCCACTCATCAATAGTTGGGGGCATTGTTTTTCTCCAATGTAGGGGGACACACATCTTGGCTGTGCTTATCGTATGAAGTATCAATGATTTATGATATTGCTTTTGGGACAGAGAAGTGTGGTATAGAAGGAATAGGGCCGGACTGAAATCTAGTGTGTAGGTAGAGATCTTGGAGATGAGATTATGAATCTCCTTTTAAAAGGGCTGAATCAGCTGGCACGATTATCAAATGTGGAGGGGGGTTCCTACTTCTTTGTTGCAACGCCAACAGAGTTGTGATACATTCAGGTAGAATTTAGGAAGTTTATCCGGTGTCCTGTACCATTTTGAATAAATTTTGTACCCGTTTTCTTGGTCTGTTACTTTGACCGAGTAAGGTGGATATGTGTAAGAATGTGCACCCATTCTTCAGAGGTTAAGTTTAATGCTAATTCACTCTCCCACTTAATACTGGCTTTGTTTTGTTTGGGGTCGTATTCGGAAAAATTAGGTGTCTCTGCGGTTCTGGTTTACAGCATATTGCCTCAAAGGGAGTATGCAGCCTGAGCCATGCTCCTTGCAAATTAGTATTTGTAAGGTAATGCCTGATTTGCAAATATGTTAGCCACGAAAGCTTTTGTGTTAGTGTTCGGGAAGAGAGAGCTTTGAAAGTAAGAAAGGACCCATTTTCGAAAAAATGTTCCCCCCTTTAAGAAGGGCTGGAGTAAATATTTTATTATATTTTTTCATGTGACAACACTGAAGAAATGACTCTTTGCTACAATGTAAAGTAGTGAGTGTACAGCTTGAATAACAGTGTAAATTTTCTGTCCCCTCAAAATAACTCAACACACAGCCATTAATGTCTAAACCACTGGCAACAAAAGTGAGTACACCCCAATTAGCCATTTTCCCTTCCTGGTGCCATGTGACTCCTTAGTGTTACAAGGCCTCAAGTGTGAATGGGGAGCAGGTGTGTCAAATTTGGTGTTATAGCTCTCACTCTCTCATACTGGTCACTGGAAGTTCAACATGGCACCTCATGGCAAAGAACTCTCTAAGGATCTGTAAAAAAAGAATTGTTACTCTACATAAAGATGGCCTAGGCTATAAGAAGATTTCCAAGACCCTGAAACTGAGCTGCAGCACGGGGGCCAAGATCATACAGTGCTTTAACAGAACAGGTTCCACTCAGAATAGGCCTCACCATGGTCGACCAAAGAAGTCTAGTGCACATGCTCAGCATCATATCCAGAGGTTGTCTTTGAGAAATAGATGTATGAGTGCTGCCAGCATTGCTGCAGAGGTTGAAGGGATGTGGGGGTCAGTCTGTCAGTTCATCAAATTGGTCTGCATGGCTGTAGTCCCAGAAGGAAACCTCTTCTAAAGATGATGCAAGCAAGCAGTTTGCTGAAGACAAGCAGACTAAGGACATGGATAACTGTGGTCTGATGAGACCAAGATAAACTTATTTGGTTCAGATGGTGTCAAGCGTTTGTGGCAGCAACCAGGTGAGTAGTACAAAGACAAGTGTGTCTTGCCTACAGTCAAGCATGGTGATGGGAGTGTCATGGTCTGGGGCTGCATGAGTGTTGCCGGCACTGGGGAGCTACAGTTCATTGAGGGAAGCATGAATGCCGACATACTGAAGCAGAGCATGATCTCCTCCCTTTGAAAACTGGGCCGCAGGGCAGTATTCCAACAAGATAACGACCCCAAACACACTTCCAAGATGACAGCTGCTTTGCTAAAGAAGCTGATGGTAAAGGTAATGGACTGGCCAAGCATGTCTCCAGACCTAAACCCTATTGAGCATCTCTGGGGCATCCTCAAAAAGAAGGTGGAGTGCAAGGTCTGCACCAGCTCTGTGATATCATCATGGAGGAGTGGAAGAGGACTCCAGTGGCAACGTGCGAAGCTCTGATGAACTTCATGCCCAAGAGGGTTAAGGCAGTGCTGGAAAATAATGGTGGGCACACAAAATTGACACTTTGGGCCCAATTGGACATTTTTACTTAGCGGTGTACTCACTTTTGGTACTTACTTTTGTTTTTTGTGTTGAGTTATTTTGAGGGGACAGCAAATTTACACTGTTATCCAAGCTGTGCACTCACTACTTGAAAAGATATAATAAAATATTTACAAAAATGTGAGGTGTGTACTCACTTTTGTGAGATACTGTATATATATATGGGGTAATGTTGAGAGGGAGAACTGGAAATGCTGCAGACATGGCCACATCAGGCCAGAACACTTACAATGAACCATACTAGGAGTAAAGGTGCATGCTGTAGACATCTAATAGCACCAACATGCCCTTAATCAGGAGGCTACACAGAATGCATGCCAACCTGAAGGGGACATTGCTTTTTATAAGCACTGCCCACATGAAAGATGGCCACCTATTAGTCAGAGCAGCAGTGTCCAATTGGACAGCTGCTCCCCTGATGATGCGCACTGAAGCCTCAGAGGAACCTTGTTTCCCCCTTGTTTTCCACCCTCATTCCAAGGCAGCTGCTTCACAGTGCCACTATTGCAGGGAGACTAAATTACATCTGCCTACATGTAGATTTCTTTTTTGTGTACTAAATATATGCATGCAGATCTGTCCAGTCCCCATAAGATCATACAATTTGTGAATCATGAGTGTCTGTGTTTTTAAATTGGGGGCCCTTTGCAGATCAGACAAATCTATTTGCAACTGTCCCTTTCTTGTATTTTTCCATCTTTTCTTACACTCACATGGGAGAATTCATAAGGGGGTTTTAGACACCCTTTAGAATTCCCTCGCAACGTGTGTGTCTGGACTAAGAAAGGAGTGTCCACACTGCATACTCTTTCCTCACTCCCTTTAGAACCTCTAGCCCTGGTCACTGTACCCGTCACACTAACAGGAACAGGGTTGAAGAGCTAGTTCCCCATCAGATCTGCTTTACTTTTGAATGACAGCTTATGGTATTATCCATAGTTGCTATTGTGTCCAATAATGGCTTTTAATCCACCGACTGCCATGCACTGTCAATCAAAATTAAAGCAGACATGATGGGGAACTAGTCTCTCCATTGTCTATCAGTTGCTCTGCCCACCCAGTGATAAGTCATTCCTCAATATGGTTAATGCCATCACCTGTATCCATGTTCATATTTAGCTTTCAGTTGGGGAATCTCCTGGCCAAGGGCTAAATGAGGCTGGGATGTAGCTCTGTGTGCAAAGCTGTCACATAAATAACAGTTTCCTAGCATGGGCATGGCCTGCTGATAGTACTGGAGTACCCCTGTACACCAGATCAGAGTTGATATTACCACTAGTTTCCTTATCCAAGAACTGGTGTAATTCTATAAGAATGTGTTGTGGCCATAGCCATAGGTTCTTAAAGTTGCAGTAGTAAGGATTACACAAATTTTCCGCACATGTCGGTACTGTTACAGACACTGACACAAATGCTTGCCAGAATTAGGTACAGGTAGTTCTTAAAGCCCAACGTGGAGCAAAAAAGTTTTCCTTTGCAGTAAGGGTGTGCCTGCGCTGCTATGGTTAGGTACTCGTTTAGTCTAGGAGAGAAGAAAAAGCCTGATCAAAGCTGTCACATAAATGACAGCTTCCTAGCATGGGCATGGCCTGCTGTTAGTACTGGAGTACTGGAGTAAAGGGACTGACAGTCCCTTTTATAGCATACAGCACAGGGGGGTCGGACCCAAGAAAACCCACCAGGAAAGACCCGGGAAACACAATTAACCCCAACCTTCCCAAACAGGGCAGCCTTAACCACTCCCTTCCTACAAGCGTGAGGGTGCAGGAGCTGTAGGGGAAGATCGGAGGATCAAGTAAGTATATCTCCCTTCATCTGTCTCCTAGAAAAGAATGAGCAATTAACTCTATGCCCACACTGCAAGGGAAAGCTTTTTATGTGTTCCAAAGAAACTCCCCTATCAACCAAGATCTACTGCAAGCCAATATATATCCGCTACATAAAGTGCATTGTGCTCCTCTACATCTCATGTGTTGCAAAAGACTGTACATAGAAAAATATATAAATATGTGTTTCCACTGGTGTGTATCCTTTAAATAAAATAAATATTTTTTTATACACTGTGTAACTTTAAATTAATGTGCAATGTGCTGCTATAAATAAATACAAATATTAAACATGTGTTGCAATAATTATAAATCTGTACAATCAAGTGTAGCATACATATAAGGTATGTATGGTGTGACGTTATGCGAAGAGAGATAATAGACGGTCGATATCTGTCGCCCTGCATGCGTTCACTTGGAGTGGACTAGAAAGAGTAAGGCCCGGTTTTTGCCAGTCACTATTGGCAAAGCTGGTTCCGGCCTGGAGTTTCTGATTCACCCAAATCCTCCTTCAGCTGCTTTAAATGACCAGGAAGAGAGCACAGGGGAGCCATGGCCTGGGACTCAGTATCACTACACTGAGAGAGCTACACCTTGGGAATTTTTTGCTCTAAGGACTGACAAAAGACAGGTTTGCATTTGTTTTGTTTAGGGGTGTCTGGGACAAGCCTGACACCATATAGTGAGGTTCCTGTGTTGTATAGTTTTGCGTTAGACGGCAAGGTTTTGTTTTTTCTATTTTGTGTGTGATTATCTTTGCAACCTTTGCTAATAACCCATGCAACCCGCCAGACTTTTAAGAAACTTGTGCCTGCATGCTGCCTTTTTCCCCAGGAAAGGTGATCCCCACAAGCTAATCTCCCACATTGGGTATATTATGTATGTTCTCCTTTAAGTGAGAATTTTTTTCAGCTAAAGTGCAATATGCATTTCACAAATTCATCAAATTTTATTAGTTCATAAGTCCATTACATAGGAGTAAACTTCAGTGTATCAGAAACGTAATCCACATGGCATCAGAGGTAGTACAGTTCCAGAGGTTCCCTTAATCCACAGTGAAAATCTCCGTCAGTGACTTGTACAATGAATAACTTCTGTGCAGGGATGTGAAAATCACTTGCGCTCCCATCTCAGGTCCCTTCTTAACAGACAGCAGCACCCCTGAAGGGGTAAACCGCATGTAAGCCGTATGCTGGCACTCTCCCTATCCAGGGGAAAGTTTCCTCAGCACAGATGTATCAGCCAACCAGACACTCCCGCATATGAGGGGTTAGAAAGAATGGGAACTCATAGTATAAGTCCGTTACCTAGCAGGGAAATGTTATTGTTTAAAAAAGCGCTTCAGAATTATACTATATTAGTGCTAACCGCAATCCAGTCCAATCTTACACTCTTAGTCTGGGACAGCGTGCGTTCCACAGACTGATGCGAAAAAAACGTAAGTTACACCCGGAAATGACATGATCACACACCAAGCTCCACCTTACGCGCTTCAGCATTGGAAAGTCATCAGAAGCAGCTCCATCTTGGTGCACCCCACGCCTTATATAGCACATAAGATGCCATTTTTCTACACCTAGGTTCTAGATGTTACTGCTAATCGCGGTTGTAATTTAAAGATTTAAAGATTCATTAGAAATGATCTGGTGGGCCTAGCGTGGACTTGCCCAATCCTAGGCTCCTGGCAAATAATTTAATGTCATAATACCAAACACCACCTAAGAAGATCCTAGCCAAATGGTATCTATCGACCCCTAGAGACAAAAAAGTATAACGCCTATATACAACCACTTATAGACATTGCAATCCGGATATTAACAAGTAAAATTGTTTATCACTAATTAGACTGCTATTAATTAAAAAATGTATATAAATCTAAAAATTAGGTATATTCATAATAATAACATATGAACTATATGAAAAACTCTAAACATATAAAAAATGAATAAAAATGTAACTTTATAAAATATATAGGGATGGGCCCCTGGTTCAAGTCAAATGTATGTTCGAGTCGAACACCTGGTGTTTGCCTGTTTGGTGAATCCCCAACATTATGGGGTATTCGCGGGAAATTCAAGCTCCCCATAATGCAGTGAAATTGCAGGGAAATGCCACCCGCTGATTGGCCAAAGCATGCACCTGACCTGCATGCTTTGGCCAATCACAGCACGCTCTGCTGTGAGAGCCATGATTGGCCAAAACCAGAGTGCCTTTGGCCAATCATTGCTCAGTGGGTCGCAGTCTATGTCCACACTATATAAGGCTACACTTGTACAGCGGCCCATATGTAGAGCTGTGAATGGGCAGAGAAGCATGTAGCTAGTTTATATAGTGACATGTAGGCAGTGTAGTACATAGATCTGGTGTAGAGACAGTATAGGTAGGCAGTGTAGTATATAGATCTACTGTAGAGACAGTATATACAGGCAGCGTAGTATATAGATCTAGTGCAGTGTATATATAGGCAGTGTATTATATAGCTCTAGTGTAGCCTATATACAGGCAGTGTAAGAATATATATATATTATGCTGCCTTCAGTGTAGACTAGCTTATTCAGTGTATAGTATATAGAGTCCATTCAGGCAGTGTAAGAATACACAGTAACTCACAAAAGTGATTACACCCCTCACATTTTTGTAAATCTTTTATTATATCTTTTCATGTGACAACACTGAAGAAATTACACTTTGCTACAATGTAAAGTAGTGAGTGTACAGCTTGTATAACAGTGTAAATTTGCTGTCCCCTCAAAATAACTCAACACACAGCCATTAACGTCTAAACCACTGGCAACAAAAGTGAGTACACCCCTAAGTGAAAATGTCCAAATTGGGCCCAAAGTGTCAATATTTTGTGTGGCCACCATTATTTTCCTGCATTGCCTTAACCCTCTTGGGCATGGAGTTCCCCAGAGCTTCACAGGTTGCCACTGGAGTCCTCTTTCACTCCTCCATGATGACATCACGGAGCTGGTGGATGTTAGAGACCTTGCGCTCCTCAACCTTCCATTTGAGGATGCCCCACAGATGTTCAATAGGGTTTAGGTCTGGAGACGGGCTTGGTCAGTCCATTACCTTTACCCTCAGCTTCTTTAGCAAGGCAGTGGTCGTCTTGGAGGTGTGTTTGGGGCCGTTATCATGTAAGAATACTGCCCTGCGGCCCAGTCTCTGAAGGGAGGGGATCATGCTCTGCTTCAGTATGTCACAGTACATGTTGGCATTCATAGTTCCCTCAATGAACTGTAACTCCCCAGTGCCGGCAGCACTCATGCAGCCCCAGACAATGACACTCCCACCACCATGCTTGACTGTAGGCAAGACACACTTGTCTTTGTACTCACCTGGTTGCCGCCACACACGCTTGACACCATCTGAACCAAATAGGTTTATCTTGGTCTCATCAGGCCACAGGACATTGTTCCAGTAATCCATGTCCTTTGTTTGCTTGTCTTCAGCAAACTGTTTGCTTGCTTTCTTGTGCATCATCTTTAGAAGAGGCTTCCTTCTGGGATGACAGTCATGCAGACCAATTTGATGCAGTGAACGGCGAATGGTCTGAGCACTGACAGCCCGACCCCCCACCCCTTCAACCTCTGCAGCAATGCTGGCAATACTCATATGCATATTTCCCAAAAACAACCTCTGAATATGATGCTGAGCACGTGCACTCAACTTCTTTGGTCAACCATGGTGAGGCCTGTTCTGAGTGGAACCTGTCCTGTTAAACCGCTGTATGGTCTTGGCCACCGTGCTGCAGCTCAGTTTCAGGGTCTTGGCAATCTTCTTATAGCCTAGGCCATCTTTATGTAGAGCAACAATTCTTTTTTTTCAGATTCTCAGAGAGTTCTTTGCCATGAGGTGCCATGTTGAACTTCCAGTGACCAGTATGAGAGAGTGAGAGCGATGACACCAAATTTAACACACCTGCTCCCCATTCACACCTGAGACCTTGTAACACTAATGAGTCACATGACACCGGGAGGGAAAATGGCTAATTGTCCCAATTTGGGCATTTTCACTTAGGGGTGTACTCACTTTTGTTGCCAGCGGTTTAGACATTAATGGCTGTGTGTTGAGTTATTTTGAGGGTACAGCAAACTTACATTGTTATACAACTACTTTATATTGTAGCAAAGTGTCATTTCTTCAGTGTTATCACATGAAAAGATACAATAAAATATTTACAAAAATGTGAGGGGTGTACTCGCTCTTGTGAGATACTGTATATGCATTGTATATAGTATATGTATATAATATGCTGTCTTCAGTGTAGACTATATATACAGCTCATTCAGTGTATAGTATATAGAGTCAGTTCAGGCAGTGTCAGAAATAAGAATATATACATTATCTCAAAAAAGTGAGCACACCCCTCACATTTTTGTAAATATATTATTATACCTTTTCATGTGACAACTCTGAAGAAATGACACTTTGCTACAATGTAAAGTATTAAGTGTACAGCTTGTATAACAGTGTAAATTTGCTGTTCCCTCAAATTAACTCAACACACAGCCATTCATGTCTAAACCACTCGCAACAAAAGTGAGTACACCCCTAAGTGAAAATGTCCAAACTGGGCCCAATTAGCCGTTTTCCCTCCTCGGTGTCATGTGACTTGTTAGTGTTACAAGGTCTCAGGTGTGAATGGGGAGCAGGTGTTTTAAATTCTGTATTATCGCTCTTATGTTCTCATACTGTTCACTGGGAGTTCAACATGGCACCTCATGGCAAAGAACTCTCTGAGGATCTGAAAAAAAGAATTGTTGCTCTACATAAAGATGGCCTGGACTATAGGAAGATTGCCAAGACCCTGAAACTGAGCTGTAGTATAGTGACCAAGACCATACAGTTCCACTCAGAACAGGCCTCCCCATGGTCAACCAAAGAAGTTGAGTGCACATGCTCAGCGTCATATCCAGAGGTTGTCTTTGGGAAATAGATGTATGAGTGCTGCCAGCATTGCTGCAGAAGTTGAAGGGATGGGGGGGTCAGCCTGGCTCAGACCATATGCTGCATACTGCATAAAATTGGTCTGCATGGCTGTCTCCCAGATGGAAGCCTCCTCTATAAATGATGCACCAAGAAAGCCTGCAAACAGTTCGCTGAAGACAAGCAGACTAAGTACATGGATTACTGGAACCATGTCCTGTGGTTTGATGAGACTTAGATAAACTTATTTGGTTCAGATGATGTCAAGCGTGTGTGACGGCAACCAGGTGAGGAGTACAAAGACAAGTGTGTCTTGCCTACAGTCAAGCATGGTGGTGGGAGTGTCATGGTCTGGGGCCGCATGAGTGCTGCCAGCACTGGTTCATTGAGGGTACCATGAATGCCGACATGCACTGTGACATACTGAAGCAGAACATGATCCCCTCCCTTCAGAGACTGGGCCGCAGTGCAGTATTCCAACATAACGACCCCAAACATACCTCCTAGACAACCACTGGCTTGCTAAAGAAGCTGAGGGTAAAGGTAATGGACTGGCCAAGCATGTCTCCAGACATAAACCCTATTGAGCATCTTTGGGGCATCCTCAAATGGAAGGCAGAGGAGCACAAGGTCTCTAACATCCACCAGCTCCGTGATGTCGTCATGGAGGAGTGGAAGAGGACTCCAGTGGCAACCTGTGAAGCTCTGGTGAACTCCATGCCCAAGAGGGTTAAGGCAGTGCTTAAAATGAATGGTAGCCACACAAAATATTGACAATTTGGGCCCAATTTGGACATTTTCACTTAGGGGTGTACTCACTTTTGTTGCCAGTGGTTTAGACATTAATGGCTGTGTGTTGAGTTATTTTGAGGGGACAGCAAATTTACCTTGTTATACAAGCTGTACACTCACTACTTTACATTGTAGCAAAGTGTCATTTCTTCAGTGTTGTCACATGAAAAGATAGAATAAAATATTTACAAAAATGTGAGGGGTGTACTCACTTTTGTGAGATATTGTATATACTGTATAGTTACAGTGTTCTGCCACCACCTACACCTAAGGCCCAATTTGTATGCACCTGTTTGCCTGGGGCATACCATTACAATTATTGAAATAAATTACAACAGCAGGGCCTGTTCCTGCGCCAACAAGAGTAATTGTGAGGGTTTATAGTGTTCTGCCACCACCAACACTCAAGGCCCAATTTTTCTGCACCTGTTTACCCTGGGCATGTCATTACAATTATTAAAATACAATACAACAGCAGGGCCCTTTCCTGCGCTCGAAAAAAGTAATTGTGAGGAATTACAGTGTTCTGCCACCATCAACACTTAAGGCCCAATTTTTCTGCACTTGTTTGACTGGGTCATGGCATGCTCTTAAACGAGACAATTTTTTTTTGCAAGTGTCATTTTTTTTCTTGTTTTTTTTTTCTTTTTTTAATTGCATTCTATTGTAAATATGAGGTTTTTGGACCCTAGATCTCATATTTAAGAGGTCCTGTCATGCTTTTTTTATATTGCAAGGAATGTTTACATAGGAATAAAAGTGACCCATTTTTTTTTTAATGGACGGTGTAGAAATAAAAAATAAGTAAAATAAACAAGAAAAAATAAATAAAAATATTTAAAGCACCCTGTCCCGCCGAGCTTGTGTGCAGAAGTGAACACATACATAAGTCCCACCCGCATATGACAATGGTGTTGAAACCACACATGTGAGGTATCGCCGTGATCATTAGCGAGAGCAATAATTATAGCACTAGACCTCCTCTGCAACTCAAAACTGGTAACCTGTAGAAATTTTTAAACTTTGCCGATGAAGATTTTTAAGTGCCAAGTTTGTTGCCATTCCACGAGCGGGCGCAATTTTGAAGCATGACATGTTGGGTATCAATTTACTCAGCGTAACATTATCTTTCATGCTATAGAAAAAAATTGGGCTAACTTTACTGTTGTCTTATTTTCTTATTCAAAAAAGTGAATTTTTTCCAAAAAAAAATTGAGCTTTTAAGACCGCTGTGCAAATACAGTGTGACATAAAGTATTGCAACAACCGCCATTTTATTCTCTAGGGTGTTAGAAAAAATATATAAGGAGACTCGGTCGGGATCCCTTTACCAAAATTTAAAAAAAATTGTGTGGCGTCCCCCCAAAATCTAAGCCAGACCCTCATTGTCTGGTATGGATTTTAAGGGGAACCCCGTGCCAAAATTGAAAAAAATTACATTGGGGTCCCCCCAAAATCCAAACCAGACCCTTATCCAAGCACGCAGCCCTGGCATGGCAGGAGGGGGTGGGGATGATAAATCGCCCCCCCCTCCAAACTGTACCAGGCCGCATGCCCTCAACATGGGGAGGGGGCTTTGGGGTCCCCCTCAAGCGCCTTGTCCCCATGTTGATGGGGAGAAGGGTCTTATCCCCATAACGCTGACCAGTGGTTGTGGGGATCTGTGGTTGGGGGGCTTATCGGAATCTGGAAGCCCCCTTAAATAAGGGGGCCCCCAGATCCCGATCCCCCCATGTGAATGAGTATGGGGTACATTGTACCCCTACCCATTCACCAGAAAAGGAGTGTAGTAGTGTTACAAAAACAGTAGGCAGTTTTTCACAAGTCCTTTATTGTAAAATAGCCCTTTTTCTTCCTCCGATTCTTCTTCTTTCTTCCTCCGCTCTTGCTCCATCATCTCCTGTCCCGCTCCTTCTTCTTGTCTTCTGCTTCTTCTTTCGGTCTTCTTCCTTCCTCTCATCATTGTCTTCTTATTTTTTCTTCTTCTTCCAGAGGTGTCCAGAGGCGACTCCCAGAATGGGCGGTCTTCAGTTTGACAGTTATTTTATAAGAAGGGGCAGGGCCACCCGGTGACGTAACCGAGTGACCCTCCCCCTTCTGACGTCATTTGTACCAAAAAATCAGATGATGAGAATTTGCAGGAATTGTGATTATGAATCAGATTATAATAGCCAAACACCAACTACTATTATAAAAATTCAAGAAAAACCTTATAGGCCCAAAGAAGAGGTCCTAAAATCTAATAGAGATCTAACATTGCAAAATAAAGAAAAAGGGGTTAATAATTACGGAATGGCCTTTATGAATGGCTTTTCGAGCCAATATAAGCAGGTTGAAAAAATAATACACAAGCATTGGCCATTACTTTTGAATGACCAAATGTAAAATTCTGCCAAAGAAGCCACAATTTATCTATACTAGGCCTCCCACTTTGAGAAAAAAGCTGGCAAAAAATGTTGCCAACCCCCCAAAAAATTAGTAAATTTTTAGACCAGGTAGGTTTTTTCATCTGTGGGAGATGTGTAGCATGTAGGACTATCAAAAATAGGAAAAGAAAAAAACGCAAATTTTAAATCGCACATCAACGGAACCACATTAGAAATAGATACGTTTATTTCATGCGAAAGCACACATGTAACCTATCTACTTGAATGTCCATGCGAGCTTCAGTATGTGGGGTGAAGACTTTGTGAACAATATAAAAAAGAGATACAAAAACCATAGGCTATCCAAGCACTATAGATTGGTTCACAATCGTGAACCCACATCACTGAAATTCTGTGGAATAGATAGGGTACTACCCCACTGGAGGGGTGGCAACCTAAAAAAGGTCATCTCTCAGAATGAAACCAAATGGATCTATTTGTTAAATACTATGAGCACCAAAGGGTTGAGTTATATTTAAATTGTTTTTTGTCAAAATTGGTAAAGTACTTCAGACATTTGATAGATTTGCATTAGTATTCCTATTTGACTTTTATTTTCATTCCTATATTTATTTTTTATTTTAAGTTTCAATTATCCATCTTTTATTTTGAATTTTATTCTTATTATTTATTTATTTCCCATTTTTTATTTTTTACATTTTTATTTTTTCATTTATTTTTATATATATATTTTTTTTTAATTTTTTCATTCGTTATTCTTTTTTCTCATATTTTATATATTTTTTATTATTTTCATAATTTTTTTCACAATACAATCTCAATTTCAATTATTGGATTATTTGCCAAAGGAGTACATATTAAAACAGCAGTATTTTAGAGGTCTTTTTAATTTAGCAATATCAGGTAGCTAGCGCCGAGATGCATCTTTAACTCAGTGCCAGCATCATGTGAATGTAAAATGTTATTGTAAAAGGAGGAAGTAAGCAGTTTAGGGGTATTTGAAGCCGAGTACACCCAACAGGTTATGACATCATGATCATGTGAGCAGAATTGATCCGTGCATCACTATTTAATAAGCCGAGAAACCGGTGATCTTTGTCTTTGATAACGCCCTGTGATGGGGGTGAAACACGTCAATGTTTATTTGTTCTCAAATTGATTCGAAAAGTTTTCAAATAGTTTTTGAATTTGAACAGTTTTCAAATTCAAATAGTTTTCCAATTTCCAAAGAGAATAAAATAGAACAGAAAATAAAGGAATAGAATTGAAAAAATTGAATACAATAGAAAAGAATATAACAGAAAATAAAAGAATATAATATAATAGAGTAAAACAGAACAAAATAGGTTAGAAAATAAAATAAATGAATAGAATAGAAAGGAATAGAATAAAAAAATATATAATAAAATAGATTACAGCCATCTTCTGAAATTCAAATAGAATAGAAAAGAACAGAATAAAAAAAAAACCAATAGCATAGAACAGGAATAACTTGACCATTTTCCAAAATTCAAATAGAATCAATTCAAATTTGAATAGAATAGAAAATAAAAGAGTAGAATAGAATAAAAAATAGCACAATAATATAGAAAAAAACAACAGAATAGAATAGAATGAATATAATCATCTTCCTATTCTAATATATTTGTTTCTATTCTATTCAAATTCGAATTGATTCTATTTGAATTTTGGGAAATGGTTATATTCTTTCTATTCTATTCTATTATTTTTTAATTTTATTCTTTTCTATTCTATTATTGTCTATTCTATTTTTTCTATTCTATTCTATACTTTTCTTATATATTCAAATTCAAATTTATTGTATTTGAAATTTGAATTTCATTAGATGGTTATATTCTTTCTATGTTATTCTATTCTATTCTATTTATTTACATTATATTCTAGTCTATTATGTTCTCTTATTTTCTATTCTATTTTGTTCTGTTTTAAGGTACTTTCACACTGGGGTGGGCGGTAGCAGTAAATCACCGCTAGGGATTTACCGCTGTTATAGCGGCGCTATGGCGCTGCTATGCATGTGGGAGCGCATCGCTTTTAACCTCCCCACAAGTGGTTAAAATGGGGTTAAAAGTGCCGGTGCGCCGCGCTACCGAGGCGGTGTGCTGCCACTTCGGATGTGATGCCCATTGTTTTCAACGGGCAGGGGCGGTGGAGGAGCGGTGTATCACTGCTCACTGCACCGCCCCAAAGTTCCGGCTTGCAGGACTTTTTGTAACATCCCACAAGCGCCCTGCCCCAGTGTGAAAGCTCTGAGGGCTTTCACATTGGGGTGGATTAGGGAGGATTTTTGAGGCGCTTTACAGGCGCTATTTTTAGCTAGTGTGAGAGTAGCCTTACTCTAGTATATTCTATTCTTTTATTTTCTGTTATATTCTTTTCTAGTCTATTCATTTTTTTCTATTCTTTTCTATTCCTTTATTTTCTATTTCATTCTCTTTGGAAATTGAAAAACTATTTAAATTCGAAAACTTTATGAATTCAAATTTGAAAACTGTTCGAATTTGAAAATGTTTCAAATTTGAAAAGTATTCAAAAACAATTTGAAACAATTTGAAAACTATTCGAAATTGAATTTCGTCCAAATCTTTTTTTGTTATTTCGAATTCATTTAAATTTGGTACTAATGTAATTCGGAAATTCGGATACATCTGAATTTCTGAAAAACGGAAATTTGGCCGAATTTTAATTCAGAACGAAACGAACTGAACTGACCTTTTTTAGGTTGCCATCCCTCCAGTGGGGTAGTACCCTATCTATTCCACAGAATTTCAGTGATGTGGGTTCACGATTGTGAACCAATCTATAGTGCTTGGATAGCCTATGGTTTTTGTATCACTTTTTTATATTGTTCACAAAGTCTTCACCCCACATACTGAAGCTTGCATGGACATTCAAGTAGATAGGTTACATGTGTGTGAATGTAAAATGTTATTGTAAAAGGAGGAAGTAAGCAGTTTAGGGGTATTTGAAGCCGAGTACCCCCAACAGGTTATGACATCATGATCATGTGAGCAGAATTGATCTGTGCATCACTATTTAATAAGCCGAGAAACCGGTGATCTTTGTCTTTGATAACGCCCTGTGATGGGGGTGAAACACGTCAACGTTTATTTGTTTTCAAATTGATTCGAAAAGTTTTCAAATAGTTTTTGAATTTGAACAGTTTTCAAATTCAAATAGTTTTCCAATTTCCAAAGAGAATAAAATAGAACAGAAAATAAAGGAATAGAATTGAAAAAATTGAATACAATAGAAAAGAATATAACAGAAAATAAAAGAATATAATATAATAGAGTAAAACAGAACAAAATAGGTTAGAAAATAAAATAAATGAATAGAATAGAAAGGAATAGAATAGAATAAAAAATATAATAAAATAGATTACAGCCATCTTCTGAAATTCAAATAGAATAGAAAAGAACAGAATAAAAAAAAACCAATAGCATAGAACAGGAATAACTTGACCATTTTCCAAAATTCAAATAGAATCAATTCAAATTTGAATAGAATAGAAAATAAACATTGGGGTGGATTAGGGAGGATTTTTGAGGCGCTTTATAGGCGCTATTTTTAGCTAGTGTGAGAGTAGCCTTACTCTAGTATATTCTATTCTTTTATTTTCTGTTATATTCTTTTCTAGTCTATTCATTTTTTTCTATTCTTTTCTATTCCTTTATTTTCTATTTCATTCTCTTTGGAAATTGAAAAACTATTTAAATTCGAAAACTTTATGAATTCAAATTTGAAAACTGTTCGAATTTGAAAATGTTTCAAATTCGAAAAGTATTCAAAAACAATTTGAAAACTATTCGAAATTGAATTTCGTCCAAATCTTTTTTTGTTATTTCGGATTCATTTAAATTTGGTACTAATGTAATTCGGAAATTCGGATACATCTGAATTTCTGAAAAACGGAAATTTGGCCGAATTTTAATTCAGAACGAAACGAACTGCACATATCTAGTCACCTGTGACACTAATACAGTGATCAGAAAATAGATCTGTACTAATGACACTGTGACAGGGAGTAAAATGGTTAACGGGGGTGATCAGGGGGTTAAAACTTTATTAGAAAATATGTGGCAGGACCCTGACGCTACACAAGATTGACGTTGATGCTAACTAGCGTCACTAATGACACTGTGACATGAGTGAAAGGGTTAACTGGGGGTGATCAAGGGGTTAAACCTTTACTAGGGAATATATGGGGGGTACCCTAAACCAATCTAAGACTAACGCTAACTACCACTAACTGCCCCTAACACTGTTTAGTGTCACAAGTGACACTAATATAGTGATCAGTAAAAATTCTGAACAATGCACTTGGGCTACTTTCACACTGAGGCGCTTTCCTAGCGTTTTTGTGCTAAAAATAGCGCTTCCAAAACGCTTCTAAAACGCTGCCCATTAATTCCAATGTACCTATTCACACTGGGGTGTCGCACTGGCGCTGCGTTTAAAAAAGTCTTGCAAGCATAATTTTTTGTGCTTATTTTGAGCACTAAAAATAGCACATTAAAAACGCCCATATACATTGAAATTAATGTAAAACGCTTTAAAAGCGCGTTAAAAGCACCACCAAGACGCCCAGAGGTTGTGGAATGGTCAAAATACCAGGGAGTAAACAGGATGTAATGTAGGGAGATGTGCTATTTATTTAATGCTAGCGCTTCAAAAGCGCTTGAAAAACGCCTGGGCGTTAGCGCTATTTATAGCGCTAATGCGGGAAAATGCGGGAAAAAAACGCGGTAATAACGCTTGATGTTTTGCACGCGTTTTTCAAATGCCTCAGTGTGAAAGGGGCCTTGGTGATACTGTGACAGGGAGTGAAAGGTTTACCTGGGGGGTGATCAGAGGGTTAACTATGTGCCTATGTGTCCTGGGGTCAGCGTAGTGCTTGTGTACTCACTAATCCATGCTCTCTCCTCTCACGCTGGAACCGCAAAGGGCTCCAGGAGGGGAGATAGCATCATTTCCTATGCCTATGTTTACATTACACATCTCATGGACTCATCAATTATTCTCAGATCATCACCCTGATAATTTGTTCATCACACTTGTCACACATTTCGTTCATCACACTTGTCACACATTTCGTTCATCACACTTATCACACATTTCGATGCATAGTAGCCCATTATGCTTTTACATTGCAGGGTAAAATAGAGTAAGTAAACCCCATCAGGGTTTACTTCCTCTTTAACCACTTGCCGACCGCCCGCCGCAGCGTTACAGCGACAAAGTGGCTCGTTATCGCAAACGTGATAACTAGTTTTTGTGAGCGCGCGCCGCGGGAGGCGCGCTTGTGCGCTCACTGTGTTCGGGGGGGCAGGGAGCAGGTAGGGTAGACTCGATCTCCGCCGGCTACCCGAAATAGCCCCCCCCCCCCACAGTGAGAGAATGGAGGTCCGTGTATGTAAACATGGATCTCCGTTCTGACAGAGGGGGAATGGCTGTCATCACAGGCTTCCTGTATATGGAAGCTGTGATCACTCCCCTCCCCCAGCCAGCCCAGCCCCCATACAGTTAGAACACCCTGAGGGAACACAGTTTACCCTTAGAGTGCCCCCTCCAGGTTAACTCCTTCACTGCCAATGGCATTTACACAGTAATCAATGCATTTTTATAGCACTGATCGCTGTATTAATGCCAATGGTCCCAAAAAAGTGTCAAAATGGTCCAACATGTCTGCCCCAATATCGCAGTAACACTACAAATCGCAGATCGCCGCCATTACTAATAAAAAATTTAAAAAAAATAAAAACCCCAGAAATTAATTATCATCCGTAAACGCGGCCACTTTTGCGCAAACTAATCAATAAACGCCGATTGCGATTTTTTTTTATCACAAATATGAGGAAGAATACAAATTGACCAAAACCGTTGAAAAAAATGTTTTTTTATATTTTTTTTTGGATTTTTATTTCAGCAAAATGTAAGAAATGTGCGTTTTTTTTGCAAAATTGTCACTCTTCTTTTGTTTATAGCGGCGATCAGAAATGACGCAGCACTGATCATATACCACCAAAAGAAAGCTCTATTTGGGGGGAAAAAAGGACGCAAATTTTGTTTGGGTACAACGTCGCACGACCGCGCAATTGTCAGTTAAAGCGACGCAGCGCCGAATCGCAAAAAGTGCTCTGGTCCTAAAGGGGGAAATCCTTCCGGGGCTGAAGTAATACATGCATGTTTGTAATATTCAACATTGGTACACGGATCCTCTTAATACCATTTGTACATTTTTTGCACTTGTTTACGCTCTGAATTTTATTATTTGCTATTAGGCTTCAGTTTTATTTTTAATAATAACATATTTCTTTTTTTGAGATAATAACTACTGGAACTTCAGTTGTATCCTTTAGATAGGGTCCCCATATATTTATATTCACTTGATTAGCGCTGCACATATTTTTCATTGCTTTTAAACACATATGTGTCCTTTGTGGTGCTGGTTGCTTTTTGTTCATATCTGGATATCAGCACTGTATTTTTCTTTATATTGATACATGTCCCCCAGGTCAGTACATTGACCCCCGTACCCTTTTTATAACTTAGAACCTTCTGTGCCTAAGAATTTTTGTTTGAAATTCTACCCACCTATTACCAGCTTTAGATTTTGGTAGGTGTACTGGATATGTCATAGGAATTTCTTAGAAGCACATTCATACTTTTACGATGTGGCAACACACATTTCTGCAACGCTATAGGAATTCCCAACATATTACCCAAGCATGCACAGGAGGCATAGACGTGCACGCAGGGTGTTTTGAAAGTACCTAGGCACACCTTAAAGTGATTGTAAAGGTTAATTTTTTTTAAAATAACAAACATATTATACTTACCTGCTCTGTGCTAGGGTTTTGCACAAAGCGGACCCAATCCTCCTTTTCTGGGGTCCCCCGATGGCTCTCCTGGCTCCTCCTCTTCGGCTCCCATGAAGAGCCGATTTCCATGGGGGTACCAGTACGGGCAACCTCCCGAGTCCTGCTGCTGCATCCATTGACACAGACAGGACTTACCCCTGCCCCCTGGCTCCTGTGCCACTGGATTTGATTGACAGCAGAGGGAGCCAATGGCTCCTGCTGCTATCAATCTATCCAATGAGGACCCGAGACAGTGGCTGGAGCTGCTGGGCTTGTCCTCGCTGCTGGAATGTGTGGGTTCAGGTAAGTATCAAGGGGGCTCTGGGGGGGGCAGCTGCAGCACAGACGGTTTTTCACCTTAATGTATAGAATGCATTTAGGGGTGAAAAACCTCAAGACTTTACAGACGTTACAACTAGTGTTGAGCGAACCCGGACTGTAACGTTCGGGTCCGTACCGAACTTTCGGGTGTCCGTGGCACGGACCCGGACCCGGACATTTCAAAAATCGTTCGGGTTGCTTTCAAGCCATGCCTGGGCTTGCAATGTCAGGCCCAAGCGAGTTGTGATCAACATTGCAGACATTTCAGAACTCCAAAAAGTGGGGATTTACGTAAGAT
>BLSH010010903.1:216043-233840 GCA_018402905.1 Glandirana rugosa | reverse complement strand
TATATATATATATTATATATATATATATATATATATATATATATATATATATATATATTCTCACAGAGCCTGAACTGACTCTATATACTAAACACTGAATGAGCTGTATATATAGTCTACACCGAATATACTGTGTATATATATATATATATATATATATAATGCATTCAGTTCAGCACATTTATAAAAATGAATCAGTCCTGGATCAGCAGCTATCAAGCCCCTGATGGTGATGCAACTGATTGAATTTGCTAGGAATCTGAGGGATCCCTTGAAGACTGCCTATGCTGCCTATCCTATTCCTCCTGAATCCTGACAATGCTAGCTTCCACAAAATATTTTGGTTTTAGGGCACCACCAACACCCAAGGTCCGATTTTTCTGCACCTGTTTGCCTGGGGCATGTCATTACAATTTTTTAAATAAATTGCAACAGTACGGCCCGTTCCTGCGCCCAATAAGAGTAACTGTGAGGGGTTACAATGTTCTGGCACCACCAACACCCAAGGCCCAATTTTACTGCACCTATTTGCCTGGGGCATGTCATTACAATTTTTAAAATAAATTACAACAGCAGGGCCCATTCCTGCACCCCACAAGAGTAACTGTGAGGAGTTACAATGATATAGCACAACCAACACTCAAGGCCTAATTTTTCTGCACTTGTTTGAATGGGGCATGTCATTACAATTTTGTAGAGCGCAGTCCCCGTAGTATATGTAATACAGTTCAGACTATATGGTGCAGTCATGGATTTTAAAATATATTTTTAAAATATGGTGTGGGAGTCCCCTCAAAATCCATACCAGACCCTTATCGAGTGCACAGCCTGGCAGGGCAGGAGAGGGGACAAGCTAGCGCCCCCCTCCAAACTGTAACCAATCCACATGCCCCTTTTGATGGGGACAGGGGCCTCTTCCACACAACCCTGGCCGATGATTGTGTGGGTCTGTGGGTGGGGGGCTTATCAGAATCAGGAAGCCCCCTTTAATAAGGGGACCCCAGATCCTGCCCCCTATGTAAGTTAGTATGGGGTACATTGTACCCCTACCCATTCACCAAAAATGGAGCGTAGTATCAAAAAATAGTAGACAGTTTTTGACATGTCCTTTATTAAAAATGTCTTCTTTCTTCTTCCATCTTTTTACACACTTCTTCTGGTCTTCTGCTTCTTCTTTCAGTCTTCCTCTGCTTCTTCCTTACTCTCGTCATCGTCTTCCTCTTCTTTTTTCTCTGCTGACCCCGACCCCTTCTGACATCATGTGACGTCAGAGGGGGTGGGGTCACCAGTTTACATCACTGGGTCGCCCCGTCCTTACCTATAAAATAACTGTCCAACTGAAGACCGTACATTCTGGGAGCCTTCTCTGGATGGCACGGCAGCGGTGGCGGAGAAAAAAGAAGAAGAAGAAGACGACGAGAGGAAGGAAGAAGCGGAGGAAGACAGAAAGAAGAAGCAGAAGACCAGAATAAGAAGCAGGAAAGAAGATGGAGGAAGATCAGAGGAAGAAAGTAGAAGACATTTTTAATAAAGGACTTGTCAAAAACTGTCTACT
Organism: Glandirana rugosa; assembly: GCA_018402905.1. NCBI lineage: Eukaryota > Metazoa > Chordata > Amphibia > Anura > Ranidae > Glandirana > Glandirana rugosa. The sequence continues at coordinate 232,285 of BLSH010010903.1, read as the reverse complement.
GTTTTTCATAAAACTACTACACTCTTTTTTTGGTGAATGGGTAGGTGTACAATGTACCCCATACTCATTCACATAGGAGGGTTGGGATCTGAGGCCCCCTTATTAAGGAGGCTTCCAGATTCCGATAAGCCCCCATGCCCTCAGACCCCCAACAACCACCGGCAAGGGTTGTGGGGATGGGTCCCTTATCCCCATCAACATGGGGACAAGATGCTTTGGGGGGCCCCAAAGCACCCTCCCCATGTTGAGCGCATGTGGCCTGGTACAGTTCCAAGGGTGGGGAGCTTGCTCTTCCCCCCTCCTGCCCTGCCAGGCAGTGTGCTCAAATAAGGGTCTGGTCTGGATTTTGGGGGACCCCCATGCCATTTTTTTTTAATTTGGAGCGGGGTTCCCCTTAAAATCCATACCAGTCCTGAAAGGCCTGGTATGGAGTGGGGGGGACCCCCACATAATGTTTTTTCAGTGACTTTTATCCATAGTGCCGGGAACCACCAATACATTTCATTAACGAGTGATTTTAAATGACAATTTTTCTTTTACAAATGTCATTTTGCGGTGGCACTGTTCTAAACATCACACAGATGTGCCATTTGACAGGTATACTAAGGGGACCCCCCAGGCACGATATTTAAAGGAATATTTCATTTTTATTTTTCACTTTGCGTAGAAAGACAGCAGCAAGTTGGCTCAGCTGTGCCGATCGCTGTCGTTAAATGGTGGTCCTCGCAGCTGCAGTTGCCTGCCACACGCTCGTGAGTGTGACCACTGGTCGGGCGGACTTGCCTTCTAGAGAGGAAGAACAGGGAACTGCGGATGTAAACACAGCGGTTCCCCATTCTGAAAGGCGGCATGACAGTGATCTACTGATCACTGTAATCGGGATCAGTTAGATCTGTCATGCCCCTGCCAGCCCAGCCCCCAAAGAGTTATAACCCACACAGGGAACACAGTTAACCCCTAGATCGCCCCCTACAGATTAACCTATTCCCTGCCAATGACATTTATACAGTAATCAGTGGCTATTTTTAGGTCTGATCGCTGTATAAATGTCATTGGTCCCAAAAAAGTGTCAAAAATGTCTGATCTGTCCGCGGCAATATTGCAGTCTCTATAAAAATCGCAGATCGCCGCCATTACTAGTAGAAAAAAAAACTAGTAAAAACGCCATAAATTAATTCTCATAGTTTGTAAACGCGGCAACTTTTGCGCAAACCAATCAATATACGCCTATTGCAATTTTTTTTTACCACAAATATGTAGAATACATTTTGGTCTAAACTGATGAATAAATTTGTTATTTTATTTTTTATTTTTTTTGGATATGTATTACTGTATAGTGAAAAGTAAAAAATATTGTTTGTTTTTTTTCAAAATTGTCACTTTTTTTGTTTATTGTACAAAAAATAAAAACCACAGCAGTGACCAAATACCACCAAAAGAAAGTTCTATTTGTGGGAAAAAAAGGATGTCAATTTTGTTTGGGTACAACATCGCACAACCGCGCAATTGTCAGTTAAAGCGTTGCAGTGCCGAATTGCAAAAAGTACTCTGGTCAGGAAGGGGGCAAATCCTTCTGGGGCTGAAGTGGTTAATGTAGCCAATGGCCCCCTTAGGGGTGGCTGATTGATGTGGTTCACCTGCTCACATCTGCCCTCAATCAATTCCTACTGTCATCCGGAGTCAGAAAACAGGCTTGCTCTTTTTTTTTGTTGTTTTTATTTGGGGATTGAACTTGGATAGGGATTGGGGTAGTTATGGGATGCTCGCAGATCAAACAGTTCTGTACACGGGACCACTATACACTCTCCAGTATGTACACTTCTTCTCCGACTTCACTCCAGCACACTTCTTACTTCTCTGATAACTCCTAATTCCTCTCTCCTGCACACGTCTTACTTCCACTGGTGAGGCCTGGAAGGGAATTTACCAGCCTCCTTAAAAACTTGCACTAGCAACTAGCTAGCACATGCGAGACCTGATGTAGATTCATAAGGCCTCCAGACTACCTTTTGTGGGTTTAGGGGTTGAGGTTTCCCTTGTGTAGCAGAGTCACTTTAGTTGGTGCTAGCTAGCCAACGATGGACTACAACTTCCAGCCCATCTGCACACTGTCCATGTAACCAGACCCCAATCTCCTCCTGGACCTTCTCCAGACTGTCTTCTCCCAATTTGTCTTTTGCATCTTACTCCCTTGGGCTGTGCCACTCACTGTTACTTGAAGTTCCTCCCGGAGATCTCTCTGTAGTCTTCTCACTCCTGCTGTCCTTTTCTGCTTGCCCTTGTGCCTCTCCTCCAGGATCTCTTTCTCCTCCTGGCTGCACCCGAGCTCTCCCAGGATGTGGTCACCCCCCCAGATTAGGGGCCCCCTCATGCCTAAACAGCCTCCACACTACATCTCCGTCACTTCCACCCAAACTTCGCCTCCTCCCTCTGGGCAGACCACTGTATTCAAGGAGGCCTGCCCCCTGCTAATCCAGGTTGAGGATTGGTCAAGGCCCCTTAACTACTTCAGAAAGCCCCACCTCCTCTTGCCATCCTCTTTTCCAGAACATTTCTGAAGAAAAGGGGAGGGGTTACAAAGGGGTGTTGCTTCCTGCAGTCTCCAGCTCTCCCTGGGCCACTCCCCTGCCCAGAATCAACACAATCAGGCCTGACTAAATGTACCTATTCTCAACAAAAACCTGTCTCTAAGCACCTACCTATGGTAGAATGTGCTACATTAAAATCACTGCTCCTGGGGGGTGTGGCCTGACGCAAGCAAGAATGGACATGCAGCCAAGGAGCTCCAAGAGATCGCCGCACAATCCAGGTGAATCCCCGCGCCTCAGAACCGAGTGAACGTCGATACCCCTGCAGACCTCCTCCCCACACTCCCAGCTGCACCCTGCACCAAAAATCGAGTCGTGCGGATGCCCGTTCGAGGAGGAATTTAGGCCAAGGCATCGTGCAGCCTCACCGAACAAGGCCATCTAGGCCTTAATCCGGTTTTTAACAGCCATCCACCCAAGAAAGACTCTGATTGCTGTACCCTGAGGTTCCCCATCACTGGTCAACTCCACCCCTAGCAGTTCCAGGGCTCTAAATTCACGCTAGCCCGAGGCCTGAGCTGTGGCCTACTGCGGCCTAGCGCGGCTGCCATTTTAACAGGTTCCTGACCGGCTCACGAACGCACGCGTAGCTAGGTGGGTGAGCGCGTGCTGCACACTCCCTGAGTGGGGCCATGGGTCAGGCAGACTCAAAGTCCACTGGCAACCTACGATTGCCTGGTACAGCAGAAATGCAGGGAACCGCCGATGTAAACACGGCGGTTCCACACTATGTCAAGCGGCATGACAGTGATCTACTGATCCCTGTCATTGGGATCAGTTAGATCTGTCATGCTCCTGCCAGCCCAGCCCGAACACAGTTAGAACACACCTAGGGAACACAGTTAACCTCTTGAATGCCCTCTGCAGGTTAACCCCTTCCCTGCCAAAGACATTTATGAAGTAATTAGCGCGTTTTTTTAGCTCTGATTGCTGTATAAATGTCAATGGTCCCAAAAAAGTGTCAAAAATGTCCGATCAGTCCGCCGCAATATTGCAGTCCCGATAAAAATCGCAGATTGCCGCCATTACCAGTGAAAAATAAAAATAGTAAAAACGCCATAAATGAATTTGCATGGTTTGTAAACAGGGCAACTTTTGCGATTTGCTGCTTGAGATTTTTTTACCACAAATATGTCAAAGAATATATATCGGACAAAACTGATTAATACATTTTTTTTTGTATTTTTATTTGAACATTTATTAGAGCAAAAAAAAAAGATATATATTTTTTTTCAAAATTGTCACTCTTTTTGTAGTTTATAGTGGTGATCAGAAGTGGCGTAGAGGTGATCAAATACCACCAAAAGAAAGCTTTTATTGTGGGAAAAAAGGACGTCAAATAGTTTGGGTACAACGTCACACGACTGCACAATTGTCAGTTAAAGCGACGCAGTGCCGAATCACAAAAAGTGCTCTGGTTATTAAGGGAGTAAATCCTTCCAGGCCTGAAGTGGCTGAAGGGTCACGACCCTCATTACCAGCTCTCCGGGGACCTGGAGTGTAATCACAGGAATCCTACAGCTACTACCCACCCTTGGAGGAGCCCTAGGGCAGTATAGATATGCTGGGGGCCCTGTGGCCTGGCTGGAAGCTTTAAAGACCACCATCGGTGGAAATCTTGGTACACCCATCCCACCTCCACCAAATTTCATTATAGCAGCAATCCCCCCAGCCACAGAGGTCCACCTGTGTAACAACTAGCACAAAACAGCTAAAGACCCAGAAGCGAAGTGGCACAAGCCTATCTCTCCAGCTACAACAAATTGGTGAAACCTATAGATGGGGTGGATGGCTGCACACTGACATATATTTCTCCACAAAGGGTTGCCAGAATCACTAAGAGCAACCAGAAGTGTTATAAATCATTGCTTCTGTGCCAAACCAAAATAAGCATTACTATAAATGTCATATAGGAAAAGAAAGAAAGGGTGATACCAGGAAAAATGACAGACTTTTTTCCCAACCATGCCACACTTCATCTCATAGTAGTAGTAGGCCAATGCAAGGTTGTAAGAAAATGTATCAGAAATATTCAGCTAACACTACAGGCCCAAAGAAGGGGAAAAAACAGCAATGTCAACCTTCTTCATCATCGTCTAGTCCAGCCAAGAGCAAGCAAAAGATGAATGACTCCCCTTATAACACCCCTGAGGTAAGCAACTTAAATTTGTCACTAGATGATACCAGAGAGCTACAAGATTCCATATTAGAATTCCCAACAGCGGACATGCCTGTCCTTGACACAACTTTAGAGGACATGCTGATTTCCCTGGAAACTATCCTTCTTCGCTGACCTGTCTGCCTTCACATTGTAGCAATGTAGACAACTAGCAAAGATCACAAAGTCTTTAAACCACCACCGCATCCCCTATCGATGGCTTTACCCAGCTAAACTGTTTATTACAAAAGATGATACTACCCATGTGGTTACTTCGGTAAAGGAAGAGACGTCTTCTGCAAAAATGGAACATACTAGTCCATCAAGGGACATCAGGTAACAACCCTCAAAAATCTCCATCATCTCATCACGGAGATTCTGATGCTAAAGCAGGCTGACTTCAATGACGCTTCAGCAACCTACAAATTAATACTATCTGGCAACCCAGGAGAATACCACATTTCTTGTTGTTTGTTGCCCCCCAAATTGAGCGGCCAGTGTTCCGCACAGATTAAAGTTACGAATCGCCTGTTTTTATCTTTGTTTCTACTTTTTTACACTACTCGTACTTCTCACAGTGTGTATATCTCCGTAGTGACAGAACTCTTCCACCATCCTTTGAATCAAGCCATCAACATCAAGGTGACAATCTGTAGAACTGTATCAGCTGCCTTGGACCAGTTCCTACAATGTCCTGACTGAGCAACTCCAAAATTAGCAACTTCATCATCCAGCTAACTCATTGTGAAAGCACCTATCTGACCCATACACTGACAATTCTTTGACGCATATATCTTTCTGCCATGACCTTCCAAATCTCGTCTTTCAATGTAAAAGAGCTAAATAGTCTATCTAAACAGCATCTGGCATGGAAGGAAGCTTGCAACCTTAAAAGTGATGTAATTTGCATCCAGGAGTGATGTGTGGAGGGCTCTTCATCCCCAAGATAGGGATTATTCATACTTCTCGAAAGTACATAATGCATATCACAGACTGGATTATTTTTTTATAAATCAACTTGGACTGATGACAGTACTGTCCTCTAAGATAGGTAGTATAATATGGTCAGATAATGCCCCTGTGTTCTTGGAGCTGAAGATGCCGGAGGCACGGAAAACACAGTGGTCATGGAGACTCAATAATAACCTATTGAAAGACGAGCTCTGTACTGCAGATATCACTCAGGCAGTGAAGGACTTTGTGGCCGACGATACAGGGGATAGTACATTGCTCCCTATACAATGGGAGACATTAAAATGTGTACTACGCGGCCTATTTATAAAACATGGAGCTAGGGTGAAAGCGGAAAAAGCACCTCAGTTGTCGTCGCTACTGAGTGATGTGGCAGAATTGGAAGAAATACACAAGCAGACACCTGACTCTGAAAAACTGATCACCCTAACTGTTAAATGACTAGCGATACAGAATATATTAAATGAACAAACCTTAAAACTCAGGGACAGAAATCGGGCCATATTTTTCTAACTAGGGAACAAGCCAAGTAAAATCCTAGCAAGGGCACTACGCCAACAAAACCCGACGACAGCCATTAACAAAATACTTAAATCTTCTGGGGAGATGACATATGACCCAAAAGATATCTCTGAGATATTCTCTTCATACTATGCCAAATTGTACAATATTCAGATTCCTTTAAAGAGAGATAATTCAGAACTTTATATTCAAAGAATTTGTCAATATATTAAGGAGAATGCAATCCCTTCCTTGCCAGCGGAAATAGTGGAGGACCTGGAAAAGGATTTCTCAATTGCAGAGATCCAAAGAGTGGTGGGCTCCCTGGCCCAGGGCAAAATCTGGGTTCACACCACGTTTTTATAAAAAGTTTAGAGATGGTTTGATTCCTATATTGTTGAAGACCTTTAATTCAATCTCGGTCTCTCAACCCTTCACAACCCAAGGCATGGAAGCACATATATCACTTATCCCAAAACCAGACAAAGATCATCCACTATGTGCAAATTATAGGCAGATCTCATTAACAAACATTGATCTTTGGTCGTATGCAAAGCTTATTGCTAACAGGATCACGCCTCTATTACCAAATCATATTAATAAAGATCAGGTGGGATTTGTGGAGGGTCGAGAGGCTAGGGATAATACAGTGAAAACCCTGACATTGGTAAAATATGCGCAGAAACACAATACATCATCTTGCCTTTTATCTATCGATGCTGAAAAAAGCATTTGATAGGGTAGGGTGGGAGTTTCTAGAGGAAACATTAAAACAATGGGGGATAGGACCCCTACTCTTGCAGAAAATTATGGCACTATATAGGAATCCTATAGCCAGTGTACGATCAAATGGGATCTTATCAATCCAATTGAGATACATAACGGGACGAGACAAGGATGTCCCTTGTCTCCCTTATTATATATACTGACTTTGGAAGACTTAATAACAGCCATAAGAAATAACATAAATATTCAGGGAATAAATGTTAAAAGTAAAGAATATAAAATGTCTGTGTATGCAGATGACCTACTGCTGTATATCTCCAGCCCAGTAACAACATTACCGAACCTTATAAAAGAATTAAATCAATTTGGGGCTGTTAGTAACTTCAAAGTAAATTATGATAAATCAGAGGTACTAAATATCTCAATATCAAAAAATAACTGGCAATCCATACAAGAGAATTTTCCCTTCAAATGGCAAAAATCATCAATTAAATTCTTAGGAGTTCAGATACCCCAAGATTTGAGTAAACTGTGGGAATTAAACTACTCCCCGTTAATTCTCAAAACGTTGAAGTTACTTAAAGAATATGATAAAGGGAGATTCTCATGGAGCAGTCAGATCAATATAATAAAAATGGACATATTGCCTAAACTGCTATATGTTTTTCAAACAATTATTCCAATGACAGTAGTAAATCAGTTGGTGTATCAATAAATATGAATGTGCCCTCGCGCTACTAAACAACTCTGTGTCTGTGACGTATGTATATATCCCAGCATTAGGTTGCTGCTGTACCTAATATATAACACGATGTATATGCTGATATCAAAATATGGAAATGGTACTGCGCAGCCTATCAGTGAACCCAAACATAAAAGTACTCTCACCTCAATATATGAGAAATTGCGCCTGTGTGTGTATATAACACTGAATAAAAACTCCACTCTCCGGGTCCTCTTATCTCCCTCGCGTATCCTTATGGTTCTCCTAAAGCGTCACACTAAACCCAGACTTTGCTTGTTCATCCATATGGCTCACAGATAAGGGAAAAGACAAAGGGGCTCCATAGTGTAGTAAGTTCAAACATTTAACAATTTATTTACCCAATATATATGCTTACATTCAACAAATATTAAAAACGCATGTAACAGATAAACTCCGGCGTCAGACCGCCTCTCACTGTGCCTCCAGTATCTGTCAATCCAACCACTTCCTTCTCCTACGCGTTACGTCACGTCACGTGACTTCATCAGGGTTAATATTTGTTGAATGTAAGCATATATATTGGGTAAATAAATTGTTAAATGTTTGAACTTACTACACTATGGAGCCCCTTTGTCTTTTCCCTTATCTGTGAGCCATATGGATGAACAAGCAAAGTCTGGGTTTAGTGTGACGCTTTAGGAGAACCATAAGGATACGCTAGGGAGATAAGAGGACCCGGAGAGTGGAGTTTTTAAACAGTGTTATATACACACACAGGCACAATTTCTCATATATTGAGGTGAGAGTTCTGGGAGCATGAGACGGGATTGTGGCACCCACCGAGTAGCCTTTGTAGGATACAGCATCAGTTCCCCTACAAATTGGCTTACTCTGCACAAGTGGAGCACGGAGTGTTTTTTTCATTTATTTAAGCACAAGTCACTTTGGCACTACTACGAAAGAAAGGATATAAGCACAAAGACACTTTTACGTTATTTGATGGTTTACTACGTGTCACCTATGTTGCATTATTTTATATGAACTTTACAATTTTTTGGTCGAATTTTGACCAGTGCAAAATTATTGGATGATTTACGAGTTTATTTGTTCACTGAACACCGATTGATGGATTATTTTGGATTTTAAAGAGCATATTTTGATATCACGATTATTATTATTATTATTATTGCTGTTTATATTTATTATTCACTATTATTAGCTCTGCTTATATTGAAAGACACACTTTATTATTAAGGAGCTACGTTTATGTTTGGGTTCACTGATAGGCTGCGCAGTACCATTTCCATATTTTAGTAAATCAGTTGAATAAGGCAATAAGGGAATTTGTTTGGGCAAGAAAAAAATGCACAAATTAATAAAAATATTCTGATTAAGAGTAAAAATGAAGGATGTATGGCCCTCCCAGACATTAACCACCTGCCATCCGCGCCATAGCCGAATGACGGCTACATCGCGGCTCTAAAATGGCGGGAGGACGTCAATAGACGTCCTCCCATTTGGCTCGTGCTGGGCGGGCTCCCGCGGGCGCGAGCGGCACGTGCCGCCGCACGCTGCGGGAGCATGCCCGCGGGTCTCCGGCGGACATCAGGTCCGCCCGACCCGCAGGCACGCTCCCGCAGCGAGGAGGAACGGGGAACCGCCGAAGTAAACACGGCGGTTCCCCGTTCTGTGAGGGGGGGCATGCCAGATCTATTGATCCCTGTCACTGGGATCAGTTAGATCTGTTGTGCCCCTGTCAACCCCGCCCCCCCACAGTTAGAACACACCCAGGGAACATAGTTAACCCCTTCACTGCCAATGACATTAATACAGTAATCAGTGGACATTTAAATTTCTGATCGCTGTATAAATGTCATTGGTCCCAAAAAAGTGTCAAAAACATCCGACATGTCCGCCCCGATATCGCAGTACTGATAAAAATCGCAGATCGCCGCCTTTACCAGTAAAAAAAAAAAAAATAATAAAAATGCCATAAATCAATGTCCATAGTTTGTAGGCGCTATAACTTTTGTGCAACCCAATCAATAAACGCCGATTGCAATTTTTTTTACCAAAAATATGTAGAAGAATATATATCGGCCAAAACTGATGAATACTTTTTTTTTTATATTTTATTTTTGGATATTTATTATAGCAAAAAGTAAAAAATATTGTTTTTTTTTCAAAATTGTCGCTCTTTTTTTGTTTATAGCGGCGATCAGAAATGACGCAGAGGGGATCAAATACCACCAAAAGAAAGCTCTATTTGTGGGAAAAAAAGGACGCAAATTTTGTTTGGGTACAACGCCGCACGACCGCGCAATTGTCATTCAAAGAGCAACAGCGCTGAAAGCTGAAAATTGGTCCGGGCAGGAGGGGGGTTTAAGTGCCCAGTAAGGAAGTGGTTAAGACATATTCACAGCCGGTCCATATAACAAGAGTAGTAGATTGATTCCCTGATGCTAAGAATAAACAATGGGTTGGGTTGGAAGAAGATATCAGTGCGCAGAGGTTAAGGTCTCTCCCATGGGTCCCAAAACAACTGAGACCCGGAAAGAACAATATTCCATTTTTGGTAGCAGATACACTTAGGGTATGGATCATTATCCTTAGAAAAGAAAAGTTGTCAACCAGAATAGGACCCATGACTCCTTTATTTTCAAATCAGGAGGTTCCATTGGCAATGGAGGCCCAGGTATTCCTTAGAAAGAGTAGAAGATACAAGAATCACTCAGACACTAGTGAATGGAAATTTCCCTTCACTGGAGGTCTGGGAATTACAATACAGAAAGAAGTGGATGCAATGTAAACAACTCCAGACATATATTAATCATTTGATGGCAGATGGAGTATTGGATAGAACTTTGACAGAATTTGAGCAATTATTCCTACAGGAGAATAAACCTCTCCATGTAATGTCTAATGTATATAAAATGTTAATAAAGAGTAAAGAGGAGGATAAACTTCCATATATTAGCAAATGGGAGGAGGAACTCGGGAAACAGATCCCTATGTTAGAATGGAAAAAAGCAATGAGGTTAACTCATAACATGACAATACCCGCAAAGTTTCAAGAGAGAAACTATAAAATCTTAACAAGATGGTATAGATGTCCGGTAGAACTACATAAGATCTACGGAGGAATACAGGACAGTAAAGGGTACAAATTTACAGGCAAATATAGAGACAGCAGTATTGTTGATTATTCCCGGATCAATAAAGAGCATCAAGAAAGACATATTGCGACATATGCTAGTTGCGGCCCGTACAATAATAGCAAGGAACTGGCGGAGAAGGATAGAACCATCCATAGGGGGATGGGTGTGTGAGATGTTGTAGATGCGTCTAATGGAGGAAACCTTAGGGTTTGAGATGGGAGGTAAGGAACAAATAATGGAGACATGGAATAAGTGGGAGGAGTTTAAGAACTCAACAGGATTTATTGAGTAATTGTAAGGGATGTCAGATAGGGGGGAAGGGAGAGAACTCGCTTTCCTTTTCCCCTTTTTTTTTCTCTTTTCTATCTTGTGTGTATGGGACTGAGTGAATGAAGTGACGGGGGAGTGAAGGCATATGCATATAAACATCGGTATAGTAGAGGGGCAAATTTGTCCTAAGTCTACTCCAATCAGGAGAAATACTAAGGTCAAGTAGGGTAAGATAAAGTAAAAATGGAAAATTATAAAAGAAAGAAATTACTTGGATAAACCCTATAGTAGAGGGATGAAAAAGGTGCATAAAATATGTATGATTTGTGATATGTTATAATGCCTTATGTGTTTGAGGATATACCTCCTTTTTCTTGTTGTTGTATGTGGATATAACAGAAAATGTAATAAAGATACATTTTAAACAAAGTATATATATTGGGTCTTATTATTCAACTATCTGATAAAATTAAGCAGCAAAGGTCACAGCGGCTGAAAGACCTTCTCTCCTCTATATCCCATTTAGAGAATAGCAACAAAATCACCACCTCACAGAATACCCGAGAACAATTGTATCAAGCAAGGCATGAGCTCAGATCACTTATGTTATCTCAACATGATAAAACTCTCAGATCACTGAAGGCTCAATCATATAGATACTGCAACAGAGCTGGGAAACTTTTAGCTGCCCAGCTAAAGGATAAAGTGAGCAAACAAAAATGAACTACATCCATAATCCCAAAACAGGCACAACAGGCTTTTAACCAAAAATAAATAGCCGATGCCTTTAGTAATTATCACGAATCACTGTATAATTTATGCAATAACGCCAATACCCCCCAACATTCAAATGAAGCCATTTCGGAATTCTTAGATTCAATATCTCTCAATGCAATCTCTCAAAGTGACCTTTTAAACCCGAGCCAACCCTTTTCAGAGATAGAAATAGCCACCCTGATCAAAAGTTTACCAAAAAAGTAAGTCCCCGGGGCCTGACGGGTACTCCTTGGAATACTATCAGCTTTTCACTGATATCCCCTCACCACACTTGCTTCAAGTCTTTAAAGCTGCTATGTTCAGAGCCAGCTTAATCATATAGATACGGCAACAGAGCTGGGAAACTTTTAGCTGCCCAGCTAAAGGATAAAGTGAGCAAACAAAAAATTAACTACATCCATAATCCCAAAACAGGCACAACAGCTTTTAACCAAAAATAAATAGCTGATACCTATAGTGATTATCATGAATCACTGTATAATTTATGTAATGACGCCGATACCTCCCAACCTTCAAATGAAGCCATTTCGGAATTCTTAGATTCAATATCTCTCAATGCAATCTCTCAAAGTGACCTTTTAAACCTGAGCCAACCCTTTTTAGAGATAGAAATAGCCACCCTGATCAAAAGTTTACCAAAAAATAAGTCCCCAGGGCCCAATGGGTACTCCTCGGAATACTGTCAGCTTTCACTGATATCCTCTCACCACACTTGCTTCAAGTCTTTAAAGCTGCTATGTCCAGAGCCAGCTTTCCTTCTGAAATGTTGACAGCTACTATTGTTACTCTTCCCAAACCTAGCAAAGAGCCAAACATGCTGCAGAACTTCTGGCCTATTTCATTGTTAAATGTAGATTTGAAGATATATGCTAAACTGATAGCAAATAGATTAGCATAGATTTTACCAACTTTGATTAATCCTGACCAAGTGGGATTTGTTTCTGGACGACAAGCCCCAGATGCAACGAGAAAGATTATTGATCTCTTGTACTTAATGGAAAAATCTAAAAGGCTTTCTCTGCTCCTAGCTTTGGATGCAGAGAAGGCATTTGATAAGGTGCATTGGGGTTATCTCAATGAGGTGCTTGGGAAATTTGGAGTGAAGGGTCCAATGTACTCAGCAATTACTGCCCTACACTCTTCCCCCTCGACATACATGTTCATTGAGGGGATGTTTTCCAAAAACGTTAAAATTACCAATGGAACCAGACAAGGATGTCCCTTATCCACACTAATTTTTGCATTAATTATGGAACCTTTAGCAGCGAAAATAAGAACTAACCCCAAACCCCTAAGGTATTCCCTTGCAGGCTTCCCAACATGTAATCTCACTCTTTGCAGATGATGTAATTCTTTCCATTTCAGAACCAAACCATTCCCTACCCTACATAGGGTTCTTCAACAATTTATTTTGAAACATTTTTATTACGTTTTCACAGGTACAATAGAAAAATAGCACTGTATGAGATTGAAGACCATACAAAAAAACAGAAGTAGTCACATACAGGTATCAAGGACCATTGTGAACGTAATCTGATTCAAGTCCATTGGTGGGGAACTCAGGGGTTATCCCTGGTCCCTCCTCCCGACACCCCATCTGGGATCAAACTGTGTTTAGAGGAGGGGCAGGGCTCCCTCCCCCGTCAATCTAGCCTCCAAAACAAAAAACAACCGGCCTTTCAATAACAGTATATAACATAGAGTGTGCACTTAGGTCCGGCTGGCCCCGTGGGGCCATCTCCAAGTAGAGTGCCTTTAAATTTAAAATTAAAATCATGGGGTAAAGACCCTAGAAACAGCGAAGAAAGGAGAAGAAAGGAAACTAAAAAGGAGGGAAAGATGGAGAGAAAGGGTCACTAGGGAAGCGCTACCTAGACGGGGGTTGAAAAGGGGTCACGAAGGTAGGTTGAGATATTTCCTCCAGGGTTCCCAAATGATGTCAAATTTGTCTGAGGAGTCTAGGAGAATATTAGCAAATTTCTCCTGGGTCATGATCCATATGATTTTTCTCTTGGCTGCGTTGAAAGAGACAGAGGGTTTTTTCCATGCCCTAGCTAAAGTAATCTTAGCTCCCAATAAAATGAAATGGGTCAGTTTAAGCAGAGATTTGGATAGGCCACCCGCCCTGTGGTTAAGTAAAACGATTTCTGGGTTTTGTATTATGGCATGGCCTGTAACCTTCCTCAGCAAAGAGAAAGTTTTGTTCCAAAAACCCCAAATCCTGGGACATTCCCACCAAGTATGATGAAATGAACCCTGGAGGTTACAACCTCTGAAGCATAGCAGGGAGGAGTTCGGAAACATGCTCGAGAGAAGGGGAAATAACCTTTTACATTAGCTTCCATTAGTGAAAGGTTTACTATCCCCTTGAATGATTTTAGAAAGACATGACATGTTCAGATCCCTCTCCCAACTCTTTGCATAAGGAGGTTTTTCGTGATGATCCATCAGTGATGCATTTATCGTGGAGATGCCCCCTTTCTGGTTGGAGATCTCCGAGCACCACTTCTCATAGGGGGTAACTCCCATAAGCGGAGGTTTAGTCTCCATTAGGGAGGAAATAAAATGGTGGATTTGCTGAAATCTAAACCTTTCAGACGGGGACATGTCTAATTTACTGGAGCATTACTTCAGGGAGACAGGGCCCGAAGAGGAGAGAAAATGTCCTATTCTGTAGGCCCTTGTTGGTCCACCACTCAAAAGCTCAGATATCCTGACCTTGGGTAAAACATGGGTTGTTGAAGAGATGCTGCAGAGGGCGTATGCTAGAGGTTAAATTTGTGGTACCGAATATAGAGTCGCAAAGGGCCATCGAATGGGAGAGCGTCAGGGACAGGATTGGGGGTCTCGATTTGAGGTGAGCCCTTACTAGTAAATCTATAGTTTTGAGAGGAACCACCTGTCTCTCTTTCCCCACCCAGTCCGGTCTATTGCTCTGTGCATGAATAATTGAAAATTGAGCCAGTTGGGCTGCCTGGTAGTACCTCCAAAGGTTCGGGAGCCCCAAACCTCCTTGGTTGCGTCGTCTCATGAGGACCTCAGCTAGGCACCTGAAGCCCTTATTGCCCCAGATGAACTTCTTGATCTGGGACTGGAGTTTGTGCAAGTGGGATTTTTGGATTGGGATGGGGAGGAATCTAAACAAGTATAGGATCCTTGGCAGGAGGGTCATCTTGATCGAGTTCACCCTCCCCAACCAGGAGAGGCCCAACCTCCCCCAGCTGGCAAGGTCTTCTGTGAATTGTTTAAATAGAGGGGGATAATTGATGTTATATAGGAGGTCTATACTGGGCGCTAATTTGACGCTGAGGTAGGGAATAGAGGTCCTTAATTTGTTGGACTACCTTCTCGGGGACATTGATGTTAAGTGCCACAGATTTGGCCATATTCACTCTCAAGCCTGAGGCCCTGCTGAACTCCTGCAGTAGTCTGACAATGTTTGGGACCGATACGAGGGGAGAGGTGATAAACAGCAGAAGATCGTCTGCAAATAAGGCACATTTATGAGAGTGCGGACCGCATCTCATCCCCCCAGATGTCAGGGTGATCCCTAATAGCAATCGCCAGGGGTTTGATGGTGATGGCAAAAATCAATGGAGAAAGCAGGCATCCCTGCCTGGTTCCCCTGAAGATGGGGAGCAGCTCGGAAAGGTAGTTTTGCAACTTAATTCTCGCACTGGGAGCATTAAGGGTTTGCAGGAATCGAGGGTCAAACCCCCATCGTCCCAGGACATCAAACAAATATGACCATTCGACCGTATTGAACGCTTTTTGTAGGTCAACTGATAAAACGAACCCCTCCTGAGGCTGTCCGCCATCCCATCCAGATCTGGGGAGCGAGATGAGGTCCACGGCCCTGTGGATCTGATCCGGGCCCTGCTTCCCTGGTTCTTCAACAATTTAGCAACATAGCATATTATAAAGTGAATGCATCTAAATCCCACATCTTAAGCATAGCTATACAGGGAGTGCAGAATTATTAGGCAAGTTGTATTTTTGAGGAATAATTTTATTATTGAACAACAACCATGTTCTCAATGATTCCAAAAACTCATTAATATCAAATACGATACAACGATTTAACAACTTCTTGGTCCCTTCGTCCCGGGCCTAGTCTAGGTGTCCCGGCACCTGGAGTAGAGCGAGGGGTCTAGACCTACCCTACCGCCTGTCGGAGTCCTCCCCAAGCAAAATAGTCAACTGGATGTTTTTCGCAAGTTATGCCAGCTTACCAGTATAAACAAACTACAGGACCCTGCTACCCCCAAACTGGGAGCTAAGGACGTTTGGGAATTACGAGGGTCACGCTCTTAATTCAACGTTTTGATGGAAAGGCTCGACGAGGGGTAGAAGTCCCCTTGGTCCGTCCCTACGGACGAAAGAGGT
>BLSH010010903.1:191520-215361 GCA_018402905.1 Glandirana rugosa | reverse complement strand
GCAAGTGGCATCTTGGCAGCTGTACGCTTGACTTTTCTCAGTTCACGGGCAGTTATTTTGCGCCTTGGTTTTTCCACACGCTTCTTGCGACCCTGTATTTTGAATGAAACGCTTGATTGTTCGATGA
This sequence comes from Glandirana rugosa, assembly GCA_018402905.1. Lineage (NCBI taxonomy): Eukaryota > Metazoa > Chordata > Amphibia > Anura > Ranidae > Glandirana > Glandirana rugosa. Next base: position 215,234 of record BLSH010010903.1, on the reverse strand, counting down.
TCACGCTTCAGAAGCTTGGCAATTTTAAGAGTGCTGCATCCCTCTGCAAGATATCTCACTATTTTTGACTTTTCGGAGCCTGTCAAGTCCTTCTTTTGACCCATTTTGCCAAAGGAAAGGAAGTTGCCTAATAATTATGCACACCTGATATAGGGTGTTGATGTCATTAAACCACACCCCTTCTCATTACTGAGATGCACATCACCTAATATGCTTAATTGGTAGTAGGCTTTCGAGCCTATACAGCTTGGAGTAAGACAACATGCATAAAGAGGATGATGTGGTCAAAATACTCATTTGCCTAATAATTCTGCACACAGTGTAGAATGAAGTATGAAATTGATTATTAAACAAAAATTCCCATACTGTTGGTCTGACAAACCTCTGAAATATCTAGGTAACCAATTAACATTTCCCCTAACAGATGTATATAAAGTGAACTTTGTTCCACTTATCTCTGATATACAAAAAGAAATGTCAAAAATGAAAACACACTATCTATGCTGACCAGGTAGACTAGCTGCATATAAGATGTTACTCCTACCTAAAATGTTATATCTGTTCAGGACGATTCCCATTCCAATCCCTATCTCTTTTTTTTATATCTATGCAAAAACGAATGTCCCAATTTATATGGGCAGGTAAAAAAGCTAGATATCCTCCTTAAATTCAGAGGAAACGCAGACTAGCAGGAGGACTAGGCCTCCCTGGCCTACGGGACTATTACATGGCCTCTTTGTTAGACCAACTTAAATCCTGGTTCAGTGACAACCCACTAAAACTCTGGTGTCAATTAGAAAGGCCTTGGATGAACAACAAATATCCAATGTCATTTCTGATGTCCTTCAACATTAACCACTTCCACACCACGCACAGTATATTTACTGCGGCAGTGTGGACGTGTACAGCGTATCGGGTGAACCAACAGCGGTCGCGCTCGTGCCCGCCGCACTCTGGAGGAGTGTGCCCGAGGCTCTGGCGGACCCGATGTCCGCCGGTAAGCCGCGATGAGCTGCCAGAGCCAAAGAACATTCTGACAGTGGGGACATAAGAGATCTACTAATTCCTGTCACTAGGATCAGTTAGATCTCCCCCTGCAGGTTAACCCCTTCACTGCCAATGGCATTTACACAGTAATCAATGCATTTTTATAGCACAGATCGCTGTATAAATGCCAGTGGTCCCAAACAAGTGTCAAAATGGTCCCACATGTCCGCTGCAATACCGCTAAAAATCACAGATCGCCGCCATTACTAGTAGAAAAATTAAAAAAATAAAAACCCCAGAAATTAATTCCCATCATCCGTAAATGTGGCAACTTTTGCGCAAATCAATCAATAAACGCCGATTGCGATTTTTTTTTTACCAAAAATATGAGGAAGAATATAAATCGGCCAAAACCAAAGAAAAAAATGTTTTTTATTTTATTTTTTTTTTTTATGTGTATTTTAGCAAAAAGCAAGAAATATTGTTTTTTTTTTTCAAAATTGTCGCTCTTTTTTTGTTTATAGTGGTGATCAGAAATGACGCAGAGGGGATCAAATACCACCAAAAGAAAGCTCTATTTGTGGGGGGAAAAAAGGACGTAAATTTTGTTTGGGTACAATGTCGCATGACTGCACAATTGTCAGTTAAAGCGACGCAGTGCCGAATTGCAAAAAGTGCTCTGGTCCTAACGTTGAAAATCCTTCCGGGGCTGAAGTGGTTAACCAACATAAGAGAAACCCTGATCACCCTACCATAGCAGCTTCCTCTCAGGCTTGGATTTACCTTTTCAAAAAGGGGGGCAATAATCCACCCAGAGTGGAGATTCCAATTCCCCTGGAATCAATGGAATGGCGCATTACAGATACTGTATCTCACAAAAGTGAGTACACCCCTCACATTTTTGTAAATATTTTATTCTATCTTTTCATGTGACAACACTGAAGAAATGACACTTTGCTACAATGTAAAGTAGTGAGTGTACAGCTTGTATAAAAGTGTAAATTTGCTGTCCCCTCAAAATAACTCAACACACAGCCATTAATGTCTAAACTGCTGGCAACAAAAGCGAGTACACCCCTAAGTGAAAATGTCTAAAATGAGCCCAAATAGCCATTTTCCCTCCCCGGTGTCATGTGACTCATTAGTGTTACAAGGTCTCATGTGTGAATGGGGAGCAGGTGTGTTACATTTGGTGTTATTGCTCTCACTCTCTCATACTGGTCACTGGAAGTTCTGCATGGCAACTCATGGCAAAGAACTCTCTGAGGATCTGAAAAAAAGAATTGTTGCTCTACATAAAGGTTGCCTAGGCTATAAGAAGATTGCCAAGACCCTGAAACTGAGCTGCAGCACAGTGGCCAAGACCATACAGGAGTTTAATAGGACATGTTCCACTCAGAACAGGCCTCCCTATAGTTGACCAAAGAAGTTGAGTGCACATGCTCAGCGTCATATCCAGGGGTTGTCTTTGGGAAATAGATGTATGAGTTCTTACAGCATTGCTGCAGAGGTTGAAGGGGTGGGTTAGCCTGTCAGTGCTCAGACCATATGCTGCACAATGAATCAAATTGGTCTGCATGGCTGTTGTCCCAGAAGGAAGTCTCTTCTAAAGATGATGCGCAAGAAAACCTGCAAACAGTTTTCTGAAGACAAGTAGACTAAGGACATGGATTATTGGAACAATGTCCTGCGGTCTGATGAGACCAGGATAAACTTATTTGGTTCAGATGCTGTCAACCAGGTGAGGAATACAAAGACAAGTGTGCCTTGCCTACAGTCAAGCATGGTGGTGGGAGTGTCATGGTCTGGAGCTGCATGAGTGCTGCCAGCACTGGGGAGCTACAGTTCATTGAGGGGACCATGAATGCCAACATGCACTGTTACATACTGAAGCAGAGCGTGATCCCCTCCATTCGGAGACTGGGCCACAGTGCAATATTCCAACATTTATTTTTATTTATTTATTTTAGGTACTTATATAGTCCCATCAATTTACACAGTGCTTTACATATACATTGTGCATTCACATCAGTCCCTACCTTCAAGTAGCTTAATCTAAGGTCCCTAAATCACATGCATACATACACATAGTAGGGCCAATTTTCTTAGACAGGATCTAATTAACCTACCAGCATGTCTTTTGGAGTGTGGGAGGAAACCACACGCAAGCACAGAAAGGTTTGTGGTTGGGATTCGAACCAGTCACCCTTTTGCTGCTAGGTGAAAGTGCTATCCACTACACCACTGTGCCGCCCATGATAATGACCCCCAAACACACCTCCAAGACTACCAATGCCTTGCTAAAGAAGAAATTGAGCATCTGTGGGGCATCCTCAAATGGAGGGTGGAGGAGTGCAAGGTCTGTAACATCAACCAGCTCCATGAGGTAATTGTGGAAGAGTGAAAGGGTACTCCAGTGGCAACCTGTGAAGCTCTGGTGAACTCCATGCCCAAGAGGGTTAAGGCAGTGCTGGAAAATAATGGTGGTCGCACAAAATATTGACACTTTGGGCTCAATTTGGACATTTTCACTTAGGGGTGTAGTCACTTTTGTTGCCAGCAGTTTAGACATTAATGGCTGTATATTGAGTTATTTTGAGGAAACAGCAAATTTATACTGTTATACAAGCTGTACACTCACTACTTTACATTGTAGCAAAGTGTCATTTCTTCATTGTTGTCACATGAAAAGATACAATAAAATATTTACACAAATGCGAGGGGTGTACTCACTTTTGTGAGATATTGTATATCTCTGGAGCAGTGGAGGAGAAGAGGAATCGGCAATATGCAAGACCTTTTTGTTGGTAAAAAATGACAGACCTTTACAGAACTGTCACACAAATTTAATTTGCTCAACTTCGAGGTCTTTTCTTATATGCGGGTATCCTCCCTCTGCTGTTCCCTAGGGGATACATACTGCTTGTTACCAGACCCTGTCTGGAAATGTTGGCATTCATTAAACCCAAAACAAAAAAGGTATTTCAGTGATATATAACTCTCTTAACTCCAAAACAACTTTCCACAAACCTCCACCATTGATAAAATGGGGAAAAAAAATAGGTAAGGACTAGTCAAGCGCACAATGGCTAGGTGCGATCAAGTGTATTTACCAATACTCCCATTGTTCTAACTACTGGGAACTAGCTCTAAAGTTCCTAATGCAATGGCACTACGCTCCCTTTATAGTAGCAACATTTTCGGATAACAATTCAAATCTCTGTTGGAGAGGTTGCAGACAAGTGCGTACTCTTTCTCACGTGGTATGGTCCTGTATGCATCTCTGCAGTTCCTGGGGGGAAACCTTTAGTCTAATCTCAAAGGTTACTGGCTTCTTCGTTAAGCCAAACATTGAAAAGGCAATCGTTGGCATTAATATGTCAAGTTCTCATGTTTCACTAAGATCAATAGCTATACAGATACTCATGGCCGCACGATCAGTAATCATGCACAAATGGAAGACAAATGAAGCACCAAACATTAGCGAAGTCATTAGGCAAGTCAACATAATAGCTGAATTCAAAAGAATTCTATCCTATAAACAAGGTAGAGCATCAAAATACGTACTCAATTGGTCTCTTTGGAAAACCTGAAGATCAAAACTACTGGTTAACTTGATTAGGCTAGTAACACTAGATACACCCCACTCATCAGCGGTTGCTGGCTTATTTTAAAATCTCATTAATTCACACATTTCTTGAATGTTGCTACTACATTGTTGATTGCTGGTTTACTTGCTCTACTTAGTGGAATCAGTGTCACTGCAGAGGAACTTGTTTCTTTTTGTTTTTCCCTTTCCTTAGATGTTCAGTTAAAATACTATTATTACAATGTATTGTCTTTTTCCTAACCCATGTTTGGCAGTGCTGGCCCACTCTCCCGACCACAGCTTGCTCTCTAATGGGGTGGTTGGAGGGGTGGATTAGCACTAAATGTTTGGACCATGATGTAAACAAAGCATATCAAGGTTATAAATCTTTGTGTTTACCTTATATCTGGAGAACATACCCCCCGGAGAGGGGATACTCCTATCGTGCCCAATGTTTGGATATTTTAATAATATGGACATAATATTTTGTACTACCACTGTTTATGTTGACAATATGGTTTTACGATTCTTTATTACTAATGTATGTTAAGTAGAGTTGAGCGAACCTGAACTGTAAAGTTACCGAACTTTCAGGTGTCCGTGTTCCGAATCCGAACCCGAATGTTTGAGAAAAACGTTCGGGTTCTGGGTTCTGGTATTTTATCACGCATGTTGAATAGCTGCAGAGCAGCTAATCAATAAGCGTTTCACTGGTTTTCCCTTGAAGCCATCACAGCCATGCCTACTAATGGCATGGCTGTGATTGGCCAGTGCATCATGTGACCCAGCCTCTATATGAGGCTGGAGTCACAGTGCTGCATGTCACATGCTCTCAGGTTAGGTGTAGGGAGAGGATGCTGCCGGCGCTGTGAGGGACAGATTGTGAGGGACAGATTGCAGTGATAATAACTAGGTAGAGATTACTACTACTGCTTTGAGAGACAGATTGCAGATCTAATAACATCTCATCCTGCATTACAGAAAGATCTGATTACAGAACGATCTCTCATCCTGCATTACAGAACGATCTGATTACAGAATGATCTCTCATCCTGCATTACAGAACAATCTGATTACAGAACGATCTGATACTGGACTAGGTAGAGATTACTACTGCTTTGAGGGACAGATTGCAGATCTAATAACATTTCCCATTTTTCTTCCTTTTGCAGCCCTCCAGCACTTTCCAGGACTTTTTTACAGTCATTTTTGTGCAGAAAAGTTCGGGTCCCCATTGACTTTAATGGGGTTCGGGGTCCGGGGTAAAGTTTGGATAACATTCGGTACCGAACCCGATTAAAGCACTTTTGATTTTTCATGTTCGTGTCCCATAGACTTTAATAGGGTCCAGTTGTTCGCACAAACGTATTGCCTGTTTGCAAGTTCTGGTGTGAACCAAACTGGGGGGTGTTCGGCCCTTCCCTAATGGGAAGTAGACACTGATGTACTGAAAAATGTCACTGTCACTTGTTGACAAAAAAAAACGCATCTGCATACTTAGCTTCAGTAGGTACATTCTTTTCCATAGTTACAGCCCTTGGGAGCTATTTATGATGCCTTAATTGCTGCTTTTCTTGGCAAAAGACTTAACGTGCGTATTTTTAAAGATTTGGAATGTACAAGAACATACATTTTTTGGATTTTTTTTATGACACATTGATTGATATACATAAATCTTGTTTATGAAGCTTTTGGTTTCATTTTAGAAAACATTAATATTACCATTATCATTGTTATCACATAGTAGTGTTTCACAAAATATGCTCAAAATCATTTAATCCAATTTAAATATATATATACAGTATAAACACACTATATTATCAAAAGTATTGGGGCGCCTGCCTTTACACGCACATGAACTTTAATGACATCCCAGTCTTAGTCCGATGGGTTCAATATTGAGTTGGCCCACCCTTTGCAGCTATAACAGCTTCAACTCTTCTGGGAAGGCTGTCCACAAGGTTTAGAAGTGTCTATGGGAATGTTTGACCATTCTTCATGAAGAGCATTTGTGAGGTCAGGCACTGATGTTGGATGAGAAGGCCTGGCTGGCAGTCTTCACTCTAATTCATCCCAAAGTTGTTCTATCGGGTTGAGGTCAGGATTCTGTGCAGGCTAGATATGTGCAGAGCGAAAAAAATTGTTTAGTTTCATTTCATTTTGATTTGTTATTTATGTAAATGAGTTTAGTTAGATTAGTTTCATTAGTTTTTGGAATTTCTTTGTTTATTTGTTTTCAAATCGATTCATAAAGTTTTCAAATCAAATTCGAATAGTTTTTTAAATCAAATCAGTTTCAGATTTGAATTGTTTTTGAGGGGAATATAACAGAAAATGAAAGAATATAATGTGGTGGAGTGGAACAGAGCTGTTTTACTCTGTAGTATTCTATTCTTTTGTTTCTGTTATATTCGGTACAAATATTTTTATTTTATATTTTGAAAAGAATAACAAGAAGGCGTATAAACTGCCCATGCAGTGGCTCAGATTCTCAACATAACTCAGGGCAAATGTCATATACAGGCTACCAAAGGAAAGAAAACAGTAGCAGTGGCTATGCGCCAGGTCTAAAAAGTTGAGATGGGGTCCAGGAAACTCCACAGGAATATTAAAATCAAACCTGGACCGCCTAAATCCCTGATGGCAATGCGGTTTAAATGCACACTCAAAGAGTGTAATGTTACCACAAAGGAAAAGAGGGACATTAGCCCCAAAAAAGATAGCAAAGAGAAAGAGATAAAATAAAAGTAAAAGGAGGAGGGAGTCAGGGTTAAATCATCGGGAAGAAAGGAAAGAGGACAGCATGGGAGGTATCTGGACTTGGGACTGTCGGGCGAGTCAGTCACAGGCGCCCGATGCTAGCTGTAGGAAGTGAGGGGAAGGCATATTGGAGCCAGGGTTCCCAAATCTTTAAAAATTTGGCATGAGAGTCCTTGAGAATGCTTGACATCTATTCATTAAGCATAAGAACTGTCATACTCTCCCCAACACCATGATATGGGACTATAGGCTTCCTCCATGCATGGGCAATTGTCCTTTTGGCAGATAAAATAGGTAGGTTGTCAATTTCTGCTGACGAACATAGAGGCCCGGAATGGGACAGTGCAGCAGGGCCAATTTGGTGTCCTTTCCGAAAGGAAGGTGGAACAGGGTGTAAAGCAGGCCGAAAACTTGCAACCAAAACCCTATCAGACACGGACAAGTCCACCATATGTGTAAAACATCCCCGCGATGGCCACAGCCCCGAAAACAGTGGTCGCTAAGACTTGGGTTGGCACGAGCGATACGCGCTGGCACCCAGTACCAACATAGGAGTACTTTATATGCCGTCTCTAAGGTGGCAGTATTAAATGAGCATTTTGCTGTGGAGGACCAGGCCTTGCTCCAGCCTGCCACGTCTATCTCAGACCCCAAGTCCCGTTCCTACTGAGAAACATGCAAAAGGGAAGTAGGGGATGCTCTATTGTTCAAGGATGCATATATTGTGGAGATGAGACCAGGCGAGCCAGGAGAATGTTGGCATATGTGTTTGAAGGCCATTTTCTGGAAGGGATAGGCAGAGGTGCAATGGAGAGATGAAATCCAGTGTTGAAGTTGGAGGTGACAGAAAAACTCTGAGTGAGGAGCCCCATGCATTTCCTGGATAGACGCCCACGTTGGAAAAGACCGTTAGGTCAAGAAATTATGGATTTGCGTGAAGCCATGGGTTGTCCACCAGGCAAAGGCATGAGGCTGATCCGTATCTGGAGAGAATAATGGGTTGTAAAGAATTGGCAGGAGGGGCAAAAAGGGAGACATGAGCTTGCTCGAATATCTGACCGAATCCCATGTTTTCAGTCTATGCTGCATATGGGGGCTAAGAGTGGGTGTCCGTAGTTTATGAGGAAGCCAAAGGAGAGCCTGAGGAGGCAAAGGCACACACTTAGGGAGTTCCAGAAGCGCTGAGGTATGTAGCAGGGAAAGCTGGGAGATCTGGGCTGCCAAGTAATACTTGGCAATATTTGGAACCCCAACCTGCCTTGGAGTCTGTGTGTAAAAACAGTGGCCCTAGCAACTCTAGGGTGCTTATCAGACCAAATGAAATGCAGGATCCTCTTTTGCACTAGGCGTAAATAGTGCGGTGGGACCCGCACCAGAAGAGTGCAGAAAATAGTACAGGATCTTGGGCAGGATAGTCATTTTTATAGAATTAATGCGGCCTATCCAGGAAAGATGTGGACACTCCCAAGACTGCATAAGAGAAGACAAGGAGTTGAGAAGGGGGTAGAACAATTTTTGTATAGATGGCCGAAGTCATCTGGATAAAATAAGTAGGATTTTAAATGGATTGGTAATGGGTCCAAGTGAGCACAAAACACATATAATAAAATATGTTAATACTTTATTTGGACATATAGACGTTCAAGTTTAAAACAAATTTCTCATAGACAAGCTTCATCTATCCCATGTACAATATATGTATTGCATACATTCAATATTACATCAGGGATAAAGGTGGAATAATTATCATCGACGTTTCGCAATATCATTTGCTTCTTCAGGATTTTATTCCCCTTTTATGTTCCACAATTTGTCTAATAATCAGAGCATAAATGTTATAATCCATTGATATAATAACCAACATACATTTATACAAATACAAAAACCTGTGCTCACCCATCTTTAGTTAGTATACCAGCATAAAGGCGCTGCATATGTCCACCACCAGGTGGTGCCAGGTCCACCTCTCTATGGTATGGGTGGGCAACAGATTGTTCCTCCAGTCAATTGACTGTATTCAATACTGGCTCCAAATCTGTAAACCAAAAGTATATATAATATGTGATTGTTTTCTGGGTCACCTATATCGCATAGTTGCCAATGCAATTATGGTTCCCCCCACTATGCATGAATATAAACACGCTCACCTCTTCCCTCCTTTCATTGGGGCTATGTGTTATAAACTTATACAGTCATGCTACTAAAGGGGAGGAGGGAACTACCTAGTATATTGTTACCTGTCCACCCCCATACGATATTATATAGTGGTCCCGTAGCGCCCCAACCAGGGCATGAATGCTACCTCCATGCTTATAGGTATATGTCACTTACCAGTATAACGGATAGACCGGGGGTATGCAGCAGCGGGGCCTCCACGCCTCCATACCCTGCCGCGTCCCCGGCCTTAATGAGGACTGTGTATGCGGAAGTGACAGAGCCATTCGGCTTTCCCAGCGTCACTTCCGCGTTGCTGTCTGTGCTAACGGCGCATGCGCAGGAATCCCAGCTATCAGCCGACACCGACCGTCCGCTGTCACTGGGAATAACGAGCACCACCGTCTCCCGCAGGTGAATTTGCACCTAGGGGGGGATAGAGACAAATACGGGCTGATAGCCCTATACCTGCTCCCAGACGTGCAAAATGTGCCACCCTTATTCCTACACAGACGGAGGGAGGAGGGAGAATCAGCCACTGCTGGATAATGGATTGGACACCAAACAGCGCCATCTGCTGGAAACACAAAATGTTAAATGTTAAATTGTAATAAAAAATCTAACAACATTATTTAAAGTATACCATGAAATACAAAATTATAAGATTTTTATCATGACTATAAGAACCACAAAAACAGAAAAAAAAAAAAGGGGGGGGGATAAGAAACACCACCAAAAAGCCATATGATTTCACATCTAGTCACCGGCCTGCTAGAGTACAATTGCATAATAAGACACTAGACATTGACCCAACAATTTACTGAATCAACAGACCAAGTTGGAGACCCTGGACCCAATTGCCCCCCACAGAGGGCATCAGCCCACTGTAGGAAGGCATTAAACGTAAGTGACGTATTGAGTCCAGGGTATTCCGTCGCCCTCTGCCTATGTATCCACTTTGCTTCCTTTCTCAGGATAGCTGCATCCCAATTTCCCCCCCAGGAGTCCGGGTAAATTCTTTCCAGAACAAAAAATGATACATATGAAGGATCAAAGCTGTGATACACCCCCAGATTCTTACATATAGGGGTGTACAACAACCCCGCGTCCACATAGTATAAGTGATCCGGAATTCTTCTACTTAGAGTTCTTTTTGTTTTGTAGAAAACGCCACATCTGCAGTTGGCCATGTAGACTACCCCCTCCGTCTGATAGCCTGAAAATGCCCTGGATTTTATAACACCCCCTCTGGGCAGTTGGTGGGTGTTCCCCTCATTAATCCATGGGCATTGTGCACATCCTCCACATCTGAAGGTACCTTGTCCTCCCATCACTCCCTCCAAAGGGACATGAGGTGTCAGATGACTATGCACCAACTTATCCCTAAGTGAGGGGGTCCTCCTATAGACCACCTCAGGACAGTCTTTGATATATTTAGAGACTGTTGTGTCATCAGCCAAGAAATGCCAATTCCTCTGCAACATATCTCTGAACACCTGTTGCTGGGTACTGAATGTAGTTATAAGTTGTACTGTACCTTGGTTCGTGTGTTTTTTGTTTCTGAAAATAAGGCTTTCTCTGGTCTGCATTTTTGCTTTTTGGTAGGCTTTTTTCAATACCTTTTTGCTATAGCCTCTTTCACGCAGCCGCATGAAGAGTGCCTTAGCCTCCAGTTCAAAGTCCCCGTCCCTGGTGAAATTCCTCCTCAGCCTCAGATATTGGCTATAAGGAATACTCCGCACCAGGGACCGGGGATGTGCACTGCTATAGTGCAGAATTGTGTTTCCCTCTGTCTCTTTCCGATAAAGGGATGAATGTATCATTCCCTCCGGACTTACATGTAAGTATAGATCCAAAAATGAAATCCTCTGTGCATCAAATTGCATAGTAAACTTGAGATTAAATCATTAGATTAAATAAACTGCATAAATTCTGCCAGTTCCTCCTTAGTGCCTGTCCAAATGACCAGAACATCATCTATGTACCTCCGGCAAAGAAGAATGTGGCGAAGAAACATAGACGAGGCCTCGTCAGAGAACAGCCTCCTTTCCCACCCCCCCAGGTACAGGTTGGCATACGATGGGGCACAGGAAGTCCCCATCGCAACCCCCTGCACCTGGAGGTAGTGGGATCTATTGAAGGTGAAGGAGTTACATGTAAGCACATATTGTAGCAGTTGCACAATAAATTCATTGAGAGGCCAAGCATTCCAGTCCACCTCCCCCAGGAAGGTGGATACAACCTCCACCCCCCTGGAGTGGGGAATGCTGGAATACAAGGCCTCAATGTCAATAGCCACCAAATAGGACCCGAGGGGGATTACCATTCCCTCAAACACCTTCAAAAGCTCCAAGGTATCCTTCAGATACAACGACAATCTCTTAACATGCGGCCTAAGTTGGCTATCGATATATTGGCTTGCCTGTTCGGTGTGGCAACCTATTCCCGAGACAATAGGGCATTCTGGAGGTTTTTCAAGGTTTTTATGCAGCTTAGGAAAGGCATCAGTGGCGTCACTGGCCATTGTACTTGTAGAAACTCAAAAAGATCTCTGTCAATTAGTCCCTCATTATATGCTCTAACCGTTATGTTCTGATATTCAGCTCGATGGGTATATATCGTCTCCTCATTGATCTGCCAATACCACTCCCCATTGGTCAGGATCGCATCACACATCTCCACATACTGCTCCCGATCCATGACGACCACATTGCCCCCTTATCGGAGGGCTTGATTACAATGTGGTCGCCATAGGTCAGGCCAGTAAGGGCCTCCTGTTGTTCGGCTCACCTCTCTGACCATCTGTTTCAAAAATGCCCATATGGCCGGAGAGGTTTGAAGTTTGGGGAATTTGCGTGATTTAGCCTTAAATCTAATTTGAACAGGGGACCCCTTGCTCTCCCCCTCGTCTGATGACGAGGATGAGCCCTCAGCGTCCCCCGTCTGTTCACTTTCCTCCAACAGTTGCATATGTATTTTAAGTGTCCTAAAATCTTGGACCTTCCATCCCTTATAGAGATCCTCATCACCAGATGCCACCCGGTTCCCTTCTTTGTCAAACATGTACTTGAAGGTGAGGTCCCTTGCAAAAAGATGAAGGTCTTTCACCAATTCAAATTTATCCATACGTAACGATGGACAAAAGCTGAGGCCCAATTGAAGAACCTCTTGTTCAGCTATAGATAGTTGATAAGACGAAAGGTTGATTATATCTAGAGGTTTTCTGCTTGTAATTGTTTGACCACAAAGGGGTCTATTTTTCCCATTTTCATGGGGGGTAAAGGGGTTTGGGGAGGTAATGATGGACAGGGGCTCTCCAAAGGGGATGAGTTAGAGTTGGTTCTATTTTGATTTTTAGGGATTGCTCCCAGTTCTTTATTATTAACTCTGGGCTCTTTTCCTACTCCCTCTGTTGGTATAGTGGCCCCTATTTTAGTTTGCCTCTCCTCCAATGGGTGCTCCTTTGATTGGGTACTATTTCTTTTTCTAGAATCCAATTGTGGTTCCGGAGTTGAAAGTTGACGTTTATTTTTTCTCTCTCGTTCTATGTTCTGATATCCTCCCCTTCCCTTACCTCTACCCGATCCTCCTCTTTTCCCTTTCTGTGTTGTAATATGGAGAAGGGGGTAGTAATTGGTGGCAAATAAGTATTGGTAATTGGGGGCCAGTTTGATGCCCAGATAATCGATAGAGGAGGATGCCCACCAATAAGGGAAATGGGATTGAAGACGTGCAACTAAGTCAGGAGGAAAAGCGATATTGAGTGCTACCATCTTGTCTAGGTTGATGCGTAGGCCTGAGATAACTGAAAAGCAGGAGAGGACTTTCTGCAGGTTGGGAAGTGTAGTGATGGGATTGGTCAGTGTTAAAAGTGCATCATCTGCGAAAAAGCTTAACTTATATTCATGGCCGGCATACGGGCCAGCATGTTCTGGTCCTGAATAAGTGCAAATGCGAGGGGCTCAAGGGCGAAGATGAAAAGAGCCGGGGAGAGAGGGCAGCCCTGTCTTGTACCCCCGTGAATTGGAAAAGGGGTGAAAAGTAGCCTGCATATTTGACTGAGGCCGACGGGGCTGAATACAGGGCTCTGATCCATGTAAAAAAGGCTTCCCCGAACCCACAGCGGCTTAACACGAATCGCAAGTAGTCCCATGACAGGAAGTTGAACGCCTTGTAGATGTCTAAGGAAAGGAGAAAACCAGGGATTTTACGGTGATTGAGAAAATTAATAAGATGGGTCACTTTCCGGACATTATCGCTCGCTTGCCTGCCTGTGACAAAGCCCAAGTGGTCCCTATGGACCAGGAGGTTTAGGTATTGGTTGATACCATTGCCCAAGATTTTCCCCAAGATCTTTAAGTCCTCTTTGCGGAGACAGATAGGTCTAAAAGCCTGTGGCTCAAAAGCGTCATCCGCCGATTTGGAAATCATAGTTATATGCGCTCTGAGGGTATCTGCAGAGGGAGAGGAACCCTGTTTTAAAGCATTGAAATAATTGGTCAGATAGGGTGCCAAAAAGAGGTGCAAATTTCTTGTAATACAGGCCGAAAAAACTGTCAGGGCCTGGGGCGATGGAGGATTTCAAAGACTTGATCGCCTGAAGCACTTCCGATGAAGAGATGCAAAAATATAGACTGTACAAAAACCACAACATTGGTGGATAGCATCCTAGCTGGTCAGGATACCTAGAGGGGTGGCTCTGCCACCAGACACATGGCTGTTAAATAATCAACAATGGAGCACTTCATTGGGGAAGGGGGGTTCACCCCAAGGGAAGATCGGGGGCAACAAGACTTACCAAATGCTAACAGGGAAGGTTCAGAAAACCAAGAACTGTGAGGGAGTCGGGAGGGTGGCACCGCACCAAATGGTGAGTCCACAACCTTCCAAGGCCCCTGAGTGACCACCTGTGTACACCTGTATCAATATCATATTATTACTGTCACTTGTTATTGGAGAGAAGGTGGCCGCCACATCACCACCAGTATAAAAAGGAAGGTGGGTCAGGAGGGAAGGAATGGGTAGGGTTGGGGAAGGTAAGGAAGGGGTGGAAGGGAATTAGGAGGGCCTGGAGGGGGGGAGAAAGAGGGGGAGGGGATAAGGGACCTGGTGGAGATGGGGAGGCCAGCCAATCCTTGGCAAAACACTGAACAAACTAAAAAAAAACAAGGTTACATAAAAACTGTATAAACTCTTCCATTTGCTTAAAGAGCGCCTCAAAGCTGAGCCGTGTAAGACAGGTATTTTACTGTTTAGGCATATGTGGGGGACCCTCAACGGAAGGTTGGTAAACAGGGGAGCGTAAATGGGGACATTATTGGTAAAACTTCAGCATCCAGTATTCAAAGTTCTTTAAGCGTTCAACAGGGGCGTAAAGCCGTGGTAGGGAGCAGGCATTTTCCAAGCCATAGGCACAGCGAATGGATGCAAAGTACTTCTCTGATGCTAGGCATGGTCGTCCCTAATAGTCCTAATGTGACCATGGTGGTGACACAACAGGTATCGCCCTACAGGTGAGGTGAGTCTCTCCGAGGGGAAGGCCGCAGAGGCACCTGAGAACCCACTGCACGGCATTGTGCCTGACTACAAAAAGAGGAGTAAACTGGGAACAGGGCGGCCGGATGGCCATAACTCACAGTTAGAGTAGCGGTCATCTGAAAAGGAAGAGACTGGTCATCAAGACATGTCAACAAAGGATCAGCAATCTGATCTTCCCGGAGAGGAGCGTGTAGCGCTTGAGTGCGGAGGGGTCTGAGGATGGGATCTTTTGCGACCAGGCGTTTTTCTCCCATTTTGTGGTATAATAGCGTAGTAGGCAGGGAAAAAAACAAGGTAGACTCACATGTACTGTTTAAGAAGCCAGGCTTGGAGAACCAGGAAGTCCGTTCTGTGATGCGTTCCACGGACTGTAAACCGGAAGTGCATAATTACGCTCTCTGGCTCCGCCTTATGCGTTTCGTCATAGCGACGTCATCATAGGCCGACGCCGAACCAGGAAAAATGAGGTTTGTTCCATTTCTCAAGGTTGGTGGGAATCGTTCTTAAAATAGATAGGAAATTGGTAGGGAATATGTCTGAGAATTTTCAGGTTAGATAAATCCCAAGGTAATTGATCTTGCCTGGGACCCATTGAAAGGGGAAGTTGTGTTTACATTGAGTCACAGTATCTTGAGGAAGGGTAATATTCAGGGCGTGAGATTTGGCAAAATTAATTTTGAAGTTGGAGATATATTGAAAGTGTTTTAATTCCTGCAGGAGGTTCAGGATCGATATTTGTGGCTCGTTTAATAATAAAATGTCATCAGCAAAAGCTGCTAACTTGTAAGTGCGATCGGCTATGGAAATGCCTTTAATGTCATTGTTAGATTTTAGGCATCATAGAAAGGGTTCAAGGGTTAGGATAAACAGGATTGGGGAAAGTGGGCATCCCTGTCTCGTTCCATTGGTGATGGAGAAAGCCTCCGACAGGTGTCCGTTAGCTCAGACTCTAGCAGTCGGGGTTGTATAGAGGGGTATAATCACGTGAAACATCCTGTTGAATGCCTTCTCCGCATCCAACGAGAGAAAGAATCCATCTTGTTTGTGTGACGTAATCCAGTGGTGCACGTTTAGGGCTTTAATCGTGTTGTCCCTGGCTTCTCTTCCAGGGACAATGCCCACTTGGTCTTTTCCAATCAAGGCGGGCAGAAAGGGTAGGAGTCGGTTGGCCAGTATTTTAGTAAACAGTTTTATGTCTACATTCAGTAGGGATATTGGCCTGTAGTTGGTAACTGAAGTAGTGTCCTTTCCTTCCTTGGGGATCACTGTAATGTGGGCTTCTAGCAGTCTATGGAACGGGAGAGTGGATGATGGGATGGAGTTGAAGGCACTAAGAAAGTGTGGGGAGTCTGTGAATGTCTTAAAGTAGACGGCCATAAATCCATCTGGGCCAGGGCTTTTGCCATGTTTAAGCTGTTTGATTGCCGTTTTGAGTTCTTCTTCCAAAACAGGGCGTTCTAAGTGGTGGGCTTCATCTTTATCTATGGTTTTGGGACAGAATTTGTTGAGGAAGGTCTTTATTGCTGTGGGTCTCTCGCCAACCATCAGGTTTTTGGTCAGAGATTTAGGGAGGTTATATAGCTTAGAATAGTAGGTCTCAAATTGGGCCGCAATGTCACTCGTGGAGACATGGGCTTTCCAAACTCATAGAAAAGTTGCTGGTGTAAAACGAATGTGCGTCTTGTCTTGCGATTGAGCTCTTCACTTAGAAGCTTTCTATGCTGTGTGAGTTCATGATATTCTTGCTGCGCCTGGGATTGTTTGTGAACTAGTTCTAGGGTTCTAATTTTGTTAAGTAAGTCAGTGACTACCTTTTGTTGGGCTTTTCTCTTGGCTCTTTTTAGAGCAATCAGTTTCCCTTGTATGACACACTTATGGGCCTCCCATTAGGTAAGTGAGGCTGTGTCATGGGTGTTATTTTCCGCAAAAAAATTGTGAATAGTATTGCGATTCTCCCTAACTTCTTCTGCTGTCAGTAGAGAGGAGTCTAAACGCCAATTTTTTGTGGAGACATTTTTGTCTAGGAGTGTGAGGGTCATGGTGATAGGATGGTGATCTGACAAGATCATTGGTTCAATGGTCGCGTTAGATAAGAGGTGTGTATCTTTTTGGGATATAAATAGGTGATCAATTCTGGAGTACTTATTGTGTGGGGCAGAAATGAAAGTGAAGTCTTTCTCATTGAGGTGAAGGGTATGCCATGTGTTATGTAAAAGTAGCTCTTGTAGCTGTAGTTTGATTTGTCTAATAGCTCTGTAGGGAAGCGATGTTGTACCCGACGAAGTGTCAAGCAGCGGGAAGAGGGCAGCGTTAAAATCTCCTCCCAGTATTGTCAGACCCGATTGGAATTCTGCGAGTAATTGTGTGATGGACCTGAAGAAGCTAACCTGTACTGAGTTGGGGCTATAGATATTGGCCAGGGTCACAGGTCAGCCTTGGATTTTGCCTTTTAGGAAGATGTATCTACCCTCTGCATCTATAAGGCAGTCTATGAGCTGCCAGTAAAGGTGTTTCGAGACCAAGATTGAGACCCCTTTAGTTTTTGCAAGTGAATTGATGGCATGGTATGATGTGGGAAATACCTGATTTGTGAGTTTGGGGATTTTTTGCGTACGGAAGTGGGTCTCCTGCAGAAATACAATGCTAGCTTTCAGCTTTGCCTCCATATCTAGCACTTGGCTATGTTTTTCTGGGTTGCTAAGACCTTTAGTGTTAAAAGAGATTACTTTGAGTGTGGAGTCTTTGGACTTGGGGTGTGGAGTAGACACGGTTTGTGTGGGGTTCGATCCCAGTCTAGGGAGAAGAGGTAGTATATGATTGACAGCAGTAAGTGGATATGGTGAGTGGTCAGGGTGAACTTGACTACGATGGGAGTGTGTGAGGCGGCGGAGACGGCGAGGCAGAGCAAAAAAAAAAAGGAGGAAAAGGGGGGAGTGGGCTGAGGAAGTTAAGGGCGGGTGGGAATAGAGGAGGGAGATAGGAAGAGACGAAAAGAGAACAGAAGAAGGGAGAATCCGGATGTAGGGAGGCTACAATAAGGCTCCCTAATAGTGGGGGTGAATCCGGTTAGGGTCGACAAGAAAGAATACGTCCCTGTCGCGTGGAGAGGTGGCGTGTGTTGGTATTGAATGGATAAGGATAAAAAGCAATCATTGGTCCACAGGAGGCTGGTATGGAGTTAGGTTAAGAGGAGAGCCAATAATCTAGTACAATAGATAAAACAACAGTGGTTCAGAACTCCAGGGTCTTATTTAGTTAGCGAAGGAGTCACCTCAGTAATATGTAGAGTTTAAAAGACTAGTAGGAATTATACATATAGCATGAAATATACATATAATGTGTTGTACAGGTCAATTTGGGGACACCCCTTCAGTAAAGCAGATCTATATTCATCGGGGTGGGTTACATTACCCTCTTGAGAAATCTGGGGGGTTTTTCCTTGTTCGTGATTTTCAATCACGGTGACTGCAGCGTCCATTTTATCCGCCAGATCATTAGTGTGGCCACCCAGCTCCCTGATGTCTTTAGTGAGGTGGTCTGCCAGTTTTGAGACAATTCGCTCTGCAGCATAGTCTTAAAATGGCTCAGGGGCTCTATGTCTCTCAGGGCAGGGGGAGGTGGTGCTGGTGGGTCCACTGCAGTGCTCTCCACATCAGAGGGAAGCTCTATGTCGTCCGTAAACAGCAGGAGCTCCAAACTTGAGGCCGGGGCTTCAGGGGAGGCCGCCGGTGGGTAGGCCGCAGGTTTAGTGCCGGTCTGCTTTGCACCGGTGGAGCTGGTGGAGCCCATATTTTTCCCCATCTATGCAGTGGAGGTGAGGGAGACAGGGGGTCAGTGCAGGAGAGAAGGGAAGCCCCACTGGATACAGCAGAAAGAGCTGAAGTGTCTGGTGGGTGAGGAGCGGCCATCTCGGATCACTGCTCCACAACTTCTCTGTTATATTCTTTTCTAGACTATTGTTTTTTTTTCTTCTTCTATTCCTTTGTTTTCTATTCTACTTTGCATGGTACCACCAGGGAGGGAGGGCACGCTGACATCACTGCCATCACATTGCGTACACGCTGAGCTGACCGGCTTCATTTTATACGATCTCTGCTTTTACATGCTGTAAGTGTATTACTTGATTTAAATAAACATTTTTAAGCGATATTACTCTATTGAGCCTATCTTTACATGATGGAGTTTGGATTTTCTGAGTGGAGCTGGTCAGCCTTGGGCAACACCCCTTGAGATGAGTCCTCTACATCCCCTGGAGGGACCCTGGCTGGATGAGAATCCAAAGCGCTATCTGCGCTTACATCTGGTAAGCGGCTCCTTATAAATGTCATTGGTCTCAAAAAAGTTTCAAAAATGTCTGACATGTCCGCCCCAATATCAAAGTCCCGATATAAATCACAGATTGCCGCCATTACCAGTAAAAAAAAAAAATTGTAAAAATGCCAGAAATTAATTACCATGGTTTGTAAACGCAGCAACTTTTTGCATAAACTAATCAATAAACACCAATTGTGATTTTTTTTTTTTACCGAAAATATGAGGAAGAATATAAATTAGCCAAAACCGATGAATAAATTTGTTTTTTTATATTTTTTTGGGGATTTGTATTTAGTTAAGTTAAAAAAAATATTGCATAACACAAAATGTATATATATATAAAATATAAAGACATTTCCTTCAAACACAACTATAGGACTCTTGTGGTGCCATCAGTCAGTTTTTACTATAAAACAATCAATCACATGTTAAAATGCTGTGTAGCATGCTGACTGCCAGTTTCCCACTCTGGTATTTAGTATCCTCTCCCTTCCTGGCCTGTGTTTTGGTATTTGGATTTACTTATCCACAAATGTGTCTTCTTTTTGTTTCGGTTTTACTGTTATAAAGATATAACACAAAGAAAGACAAAAAGTACATACATATGCATCAAGCAGGTAAAGGTAAGGTACATGTATGAACTAGTCTCAAAAAGTTTTGAGATTAGTTTTGTAACAGATGGCAACACAAGGCTATATTCACAGTCACAGGGGAGCACCAACCTTCATAAGTCAGTGTGCCAAAAGACATCTTACTGTGTACATTGGGAATTGTACAACTGGTGCTATGCTGACTACATGCGTGATCACGTCTGCAATTTCATCACCGACAGCAAGTAAGCACAAAGAGCAAATGTAAAATTCTGCATGAAACTGGGAAAATCTGCCACAGAGACATATGACATTATTCGGCAAGTTTACGGCGATGCTGCAATGAGTCGTCCAAAGGTGTTTTGAATAGCATGCGTGCATCAAGAGAACATGACTGGAAGATGATGAGAGTTCAGGAAGATCTTCAACTAGCTCAACCCACAAAAAACTGGATGACAATGCACCCTGTCGCCAAGCTCTCCTCACAGATGAGTTTCTCGCTGGAAACAACATGATCTCACTTCCGAACCCACCCTCCTCGCCACATTTGGCTCCTGTGGACTTCGCCCTCCTCCCCAAGATATAAATCCAGTTCAAATGTTGCAGTTTTGACACCATAGCAGAGATCCAGCACTAATAGCAGAAGGTGCTTGACATGCTTAGAAAAGAAGACTTCCAGGACACATTGCAGAAGTGTCAGGAATGCTGAGAGCTCTCTATTGCTGTGCAAGGGGACCATTTTGAAGGTGACAGTGTGTAAGCATAGATAGATAAAAATACTTTCTTTTAAACAGAGCAAGTCTTAAAGTGGTTGTCTACCCACCCAAAAAAAAAAACCTGTAAGGAAAAGGCATAATGAGCTAGTATGCACTGCATACCAGCTCATTGTGAAATACTTACCTCGGAACGAAGCTCCCGCAGGGCTGCCCGGTGCCCGCAGAGGGAGCAGACATCTTCGTTGTGTGCATTCTTCCGGGTTCGCGGCTCTGGCACATGCACGCGGGAGCCTATCTTTTCGGCAGACTTTCCGGCAAGGTCCGGCGCTATGCGCCGGGCCTTCACCGGGACATTACTGCGCATGCATTGCAAGTGAAATATCTCCTAAACCGTACAGGTTTAGGAGATATTCATTTTACCTACAGGTAAGCCTTATTATAGGCTTACCTGTAGGTAAAAATGTGTTTTTAGGGTAGACAACCGCTTTAAAACTTTTTGATACCATTATACTAAATATGACAACACAAGATAAACTGCTGATATATAACCCAATCTGGTATCTATCACAAGGTGGAGCAAGGACTGCATGATAAAAATTAGATGTCAAGTAGAAAAGGGGTGTTGATTATAATACCAAGGAACCCATTTGTCATTAAAGTGAGACATAGATGTTGATATACCAAATGCAAAAAATAGTGTGCATTTACAAGTGCACTTTCTCCAGAGCTTAGTAAATGAGGGGAAGCTCTGCTGACTTCCACATGCACTTCACATCTTTAGAAAAACACTTGTCACTTATTTTACAACTATGAAAAAAGTAATTCTCAGGCTTGCAGGAGGCAAATACTTTTCCATACATGTATTTATTAAAGCGGAGTTCCACTCGTTTTTTTGTTTATTAAAAGTCAGCAGTTACACTGCACATTCGCGAATTGTGTTGCTCATTCCTAGTGGCCAGGCAATCTTCTGGGACCTGTGACGTGTCCCTGAAGATTGCCCACTGCGCATGCGCGAGTCGCGCTGCTCATTCCTAGTGGCCAGGCAATCTTCTGGGACCTGTGACGTGTCCCAGAAGATTGCCAGGAGGGGGGGGCCGTCTAGGAGGAGAGGAGGAGTCGCCTAGGCGGCCCAGAGGCAGAAGGTGGAAGAGGGACAGGAAGTCCCTCTGAAACCTGGGGACTCACTCCCCCCCCCCAAAAAAAATGACATGCCAAATGTGGCATGTAAGGGGGCGAGGAGTGCTTAAAGTGGAAGTTCCATTTTTGGGTGGAACTCCGTTTTAACTCACTGTGTAATTGAGAATGTTGCAGCTAAACATTAACATGATGTAATTATTTTTAACTTTAGAGAGGAATAACTCAAGAGCATTTTCTTATCCTCGCCAGTTACGTTTTGATTATAGTCCAATGTTATCTCATTTAAAATGACTGGCATAAAAAGCAACATTGTAAGGACAATTAAAAAGTTTCAATCTTCCCATACCGGGAGTCGAACCCGGGCCGCCTGGGTGAAAACCAGGAATCCTAACCGCTAGACCATATGGGAGATATGTAAACTTGTCTTCAACTCTTTAACTGCTTACCGACTGGGTCACGTACTTTTACTGCTGCAGTGTCAGCATAGCGCAAATCACCATATATAAATGGCAATTCGCGCAGGTGGCAGGCGCACACCACCATGCTCACCACGCTCTGCTTGAGCGTGGCTGTGGGTCAGGTGGATTCGATGTCCGCCACTGATCTGCGATCCCCTAATACAGAGGAAGAACAGGGAACCACCGTTGTAACCATGACGGTTTCTCGTTCTGTCAGGCAGCATGACAGTGATCTACTGATCCCTGTGATTCAGATCAGTTAGATCTGCCAGCCCCCACACAGTTAGAACACAGTGAGGGGAAACATTTAACCCCTTGATTGCCCCCTACAGGTTAACCCTTTCCCTGCTAATGACATATATATATATATATATATATATATATATATATATACAGTAATCAGTGGCTATTTTTAGATCTGATCGCTGTATAAATGTCAATGGTCCCAAAAAAGTGTCTGAAATGTCCCCTCAATATCGCAGTCCCGATAAAAATCACAGATCGCCACCATTACCAGCAAAACAAATTATAAAAACGCTATAAATCAATTCTCATAGTTTGTAGACGCGATAACTTTTGCACAAAGCAATCAATATATGCCTATTGTGATTTTATTTACCAAAAATATGTAGAAGAATACATTTTGACCTAAACTGATGAATACATTTGTTTTTTTTTTTTGTTTTTTTTTTATATTTATTATAGCAAAAAGTAAAAAAAATTGTTGTTTTTTTTCAAAATTGTCTTACTTTTTTGTTTATAACGCAAAAAATAAAAACCGCAGAGGTGATCAAATACCACCAAAAGAAAGCTCTATTTGTGGGGGAAAAAGGACGTCAATTTTGTTTGCGTACAATGTTGCACGGCCGTGCAATTGTCAGTTAAAACAACACAGTGCCGAATTACAAAAAGTGCTCTGGTCAGGAAGGGGGTAAATCCTTCCATGGCTGAAGTGGTTAAAAAAACAATTTTGTCACCCTACACGCACATTAAACAATTATACTCCAGCGGAAGGATTAAGGGCTCGTGTACATAGGGCAGTTGAAAAACCTTTTCTGAACGCTGGAAACCGACTGTGAAAAACATCCATTTTACAGCTTTTGCATACTGAGTTTGTGCGAGTTTAGCTCACATGGTACCAGCAGGCGTGTTTGAGTCATACGTTTTCGACATTTTACCTACAAAAAGTGTCAGCCAAAGGTCGCAAGTCTTTTCCAAAAAGTTGACGGGATACATGTGCTCGGGAATTAGGAAGGCGACCTCATATTAACAAATTACACGCACATCCCACTGTTTTAACAAAAAAATTGGTGAAGTCGGTACCTTCCTAAATGGGGGAAGGACTGGTCTCGTGAAAAACATTAAGCCGTGACACAACAAAATTGACTGTTAACGTGCCGGCACGTTGTAACATGCGTTTGTTTTAACTGCAGGAAAAAGGGGGTGTTTATCTCGAAAGAAAACCACCATA
>BLSH010010903.1:121483-135107 GCA_018402905.1 Glandirana rugosa | reverse complement strand
AGTGCACGACATTATCACCCCGCCAGGTCAAAGGGTAAAACTAAAACCCTATCAAATACCGGAGGCTCGACGGGAGGCAATATGAGGGGAAGTTCGACGAATGCTTGAATGAAGTGTGATAGAAGAGTCCCAGAGTGACTGGTCCAGCCCAATCGTTTTAGTGTCCAAACCCGATGGGAGCTGGCGATTTTGTAACGATTGTAACGATTTGTAATGATCCGGCAGTTGAATAAAGTTACAAAATTTGACACCTACCCCATGCCACGCATAGATGAACTGATCGACCGGCTGGGAACAGCCCGATACATGACGACCCTTGATCTCACAAAGGGGTATTGGCAAATTCCCCTAGCTGAGTCAGTGAAGGAGAAAACTGCATTTGTAACACCAGAGGGGGCATTCCAATATAAAAGAATGCCGTTTGGGATACAGAATGCACCAGCCACGTTCCAGCATAAAATGGACAAAATTCTGAGGCCCCATCAGAAGTATACTGCAGCCTACTTGGACGATGTGATTATCCACAGTACGGATTGGGCCTCACATCTGCCAAAAATGCAAGCTGTACTAGACTCCATAAGGGAAGCTGGGTTCACGGATAATCCAAAAAAGTGTACCATTGGACAGGAAGAGGCCAAATATTTGGGGTACACTATTGGGAGGGGAGTGATAAATCCCCAACTCAACAAAGTGTAAGCCATAAATAGCTGGCCACGCCCCAACAGCAAGAGGCAGGTTTGAGCGTTCCTCGGAATTGCTGGATACTATTGGCGATTCATTCCTCACTTTGCTTCACAGGCTGTGCCCCTAACCAACCTGATAAAAGGGAGAGAGTCTTCCATGGTGGAATGGACCCCAGAGGCTGAAGCAGCCTTCCAGGCTTTCAAAAAAGCCGTATGTAGCCAACCAGTGCTGTACTCACCTGACCACTAAGGACTTTGTGGTACAGACTGATGCGTTAGATGTAGGCTTAGGAGCAGTGTTGTCCCAGGTCTGGAACGGAGAAGAGCACCCAGTCATTTATCTTAGCAGGAATCTGAAACCCCGTGAAGAAAACTATACCACAATTGAGAAAGAGTGTCTAGCGGTGAAATGGGCACTAGACTCCCTGCGATACTATTTGCTGGGTAGACACTTTGATCTGATTACAGATCATGCACCCTTAAAGTGGATGGCCCAAAACAAGGAGACCAATAGAAGGGTAAATTGGTGGTTCCTGGCCCTGCAAGAATACAACTTCACCGTGAAGCATTGGCCTGGTGTTCAAATGGGGAATGTGGATGCCTTGTCTCGGGTACCTGCGTGCCTGACTGCCTGTGTTACAAACCCCAGTTTGAAACAAGAGGGGGGGTATGTGACAGCAGGCGGGTAAAGACGCCGGGTTGCATGCAGGATGGCAGGTACATTTGCCCTAGATTTAAGGTGTATGCAGACTTATACCACTAAGGGGAGTCTTGCAGGTGTAGAGGTAATGAGCGCAGCTGAGGTGAGCTGGCTGATTAAGGCCTCTACAACAACTCCCAGCAGGGATAGGTGAGTGCTCCATCCTGGAACCAGGTTATGTGTCATGTCAACAGACTGGGGAGTGTAACAGCTTGTCTGGTAAGAAGCCTGTGTGGATTACTGTTCAGTGAGAGATAGGAGCTAGGTACAGCGGTAGGCTGTACCCAGCTGACAGACAGGGAAACCTATTGTGTAGTCAGTGGCCAAGTGGCCTAGGATTTATTTTGTTGTTTGTTTTTGTTTGGCTGTTTTTTCACGTTGTAACTAGTGAGAATAAACTACCTTTTTGTTTTCATCTGAAACTGCTGTCTCGCTGTGCCTAAATTGTGTACTGAACCCTTCCAGGGGGTCAAACACACCCGCTGCCGAGCTAACCCCATTACTATATATATATATATATATACTCGCGCTAGGAGCAATAACCGGTTCCGTACATTTACTGCTGCAGAGTGGCAGCATAGAACGAATCACCATTTATAAATGACGATTCGCGCATGCGCGGCTAGTAGGCTGAAGCGCGCCGCCAGCAACGTGCTCTGGTGCCCGCTGCACACTCCATGAGTGTGGCAGCGGGTCAGCGGACTAGATGTCCGCCGACGACCCCCGATCGCCTGGTACAGCCCAGAATGGTAGCAGTCTTAGCAGAGATGTCACCTTCACAGCTATAATAATGGCTCCACTTCAACCAGGTTTAGCAGAAGAAAAGGGTACATAGTGAAGTACTGTAAACAATCTTTATTCACGCATCTTAAAAAATTGCACTTACAGTTTCCACAATCAAAATAGGCATGTAGTACATAGATTCTCAACGCTCCTCCAGGTAAGCAGTGCGGTGTGCGTTCCACGGGCAGCGGAAGTAGCGGGCTGGATAGGAGACAGGAAATACATCAATGTGTTTCACCCCTCCCAAGGGGCTTAAGGACATAATTTCCTGTCATCTAGAAATCCGTTATATACACACGTGGAGTGTCACTCTCCCTTGCATTGAACAATTGATATTGCATCACATCCTGTGGGTGTACTGGCCTCATGCCTACCTAAACAAAGGGACTCCTACACCCAAAACGTCCCCTTCTCTATAACAGGCTGTGGAGCCCGAGAAACAACAATTCTAGAAACTATTTTATCATCCCAAATGTGATCTATAATTTAAAAAATTCTAATAATTCATAAAAAATATTTGGGATATTACAATTAGACTATACATGAACCAACTATATACATTATGGAAAAAATAATATAAAAATTAATCCGAATTTATACATAAAACATTAATAAAAAATTAATACAAAAATTATTCCAAATTTTTTTTTTTTTTATAGAGATTGGTCATCACGTGAATTACTTTCATATGGCAACCTCTTATATTAAAAATTAATGAATTTCTGGAGGAATATCTTTACATTTATTAGCTCTGAAAAATTAGTATACTATGGTTAACAATTTTAAATAAAATATATTTTATACTTCAAATTTTATATTGTATCCCATATTAAAAGACTATCTTTGTTGCTCTTATGAGCCCTTAAAAAATACACATAAAACTTTAAAACCTTAAGAAAGGTATATATATGACCCCAATTTTTACCAGTTAGATATTAACTGTTTCCTGTCCAACTCTATGTTTAACCCCAATGGACTCATGGTACCCAACCCATGTATCCATTGGGTTTCATTCTGGAAGATGGCCTGTTTCATATTTGTACCCCTCCAGTGTGGTTCCACCTTGACTATCCCACAATAAATCAGACATGTTGGGTCTCGAATATGAACCAGTCTAAAATGGTTTGATAGACTGTGATGTTTATAACCCTTTCTAATGTTTTTTACATGCTCACGTAGCCTCACTCCCAGCCTCCTTG
The DNA here is from genome assembly GCA_018402905.1 of Glandirana rugosa. Taxonomy (NCBI): domain Eukaryota; kingdom Metazoa; phylum Chordata; class Amphibia; order Anura; family Ranidae; genus Glandirana; species Glandirana rugosa. The sequence goes on along the minus strand of BLSH010010903.1, from coordinate 131,742 downwards.
TGGTCCTCCCCAGGTATTGGAGCCCACAAGGACAGGCTAGGAGGTAGGTCATGTAAGTACTCCCACATGTAATACATTTCTTGATCTCAAATTAGTCCCCATAGGAATCTCTGTACTACATGCCTGTTTTGATTGTGGACACCGAAGTGCAAATTTTTAAGATGCGTGAATAAAGATTGTTTACAGTGTCAAAATCAAAAAATAAAAGTAAAAAAAAAACAAAAATTTAAAGCGCCCTCCGTACCCACGTTCTCGCTCGCAGAAACGAGCGCATACGTAGGTCGCGCCCACATATATAAACGGCATTCAAATCACACATGTGAGGTATCGCTGCAAATATTAGAGCAAGAGCAATAATTCTAGCACTAGATCTCCTCTGTAACTCAAAACAGGTTACCTGTAAATTTTAAAGCGTCGCCTATGGGGATTTTTAAGTACCAATGTTTGGCGAAATTCCACGAGGGTGCGCAATTTTAAAGTGTGACATTTTAGGTATCTATTTACTCGGTGGAACATCTTTCACATTATGCAAAAAAAATTGGGCTAACTTTACTGTTTTGTTTTAATGCATGAAACTGTTTTTTTTTTTCCCAAAAAAAAAAAAAAGTTTGAAAAATTGCTGCGGAAATACTGGTCGAGATAAAAAGTTGCAACGACCACCAGTTTATTTCCTAGGGTCTCTGCTAAAAAAACATATATTATGTTTGGAGGTTTGAGTAATTTTCTAGCAAAAAAAATGATTTTTACACGCAGTGTCAGAATTGGCCTGGCAGGCAAGTAGTTAAGGAAAAATTGTAAAAACTCTCCCAAACCATTAAAATACCTAATTATACTTTATCTTGGACATGTGCAAAAGTTTCCAGAGAGCTGAGCTGTATTTGTGTTTAGCAGCATTTTCATTACAGTGTGTGTAACTTAAATAATAAGACGTAGTCGGCAGGATTTGAACCTGCGCGGGGAGACCCCAATGGATTTCTAGTCCATCGCCTTAACCACTCGGCCACGACTACATTGGAACTTCCTGTAGCAGTGCATGCTTATGTATGTGCAACTCATTAGCTGTCTGCAGGTCTTTATATAGTATGTCTGAGCTGACTCATGCTCAGGACATGCTATTGTTGTCTCTTATGCATAGCTCCCAACTGTCCCTGATTTCGAGGGACTGTCCCTCATTTGGAACAATGTCCCTCATTGCTCTTCATTTGTCCCTCATTTTGGTCTGATGCATATTCCTATATATAAAATGCACTATTTATCTATCAAAAAGTGTTTTACAATGATAAACCTTTCATCCAATTTCTAAATTGCTGCATTTATACATTTAATAAGCCAATAACTTTTTGTATAACCACTTGCCGACCGCCAACCGCAGGTTGACGGCGACAAGGTGGTTCGTTATCGCAAATCGCCGTCATACGACGGCGGATGCGATAATGCACACTGTGAGCGTACGCGCGCCGCCGGAGGCGCGCTCACGCGCTCATCGTGTTCGGGGAGGGCCAGGGAGCGGGTGCGGCGGCTTCGATTGCAGCTGGCTACCCGCGATGGCCCCCCCCCGGAGTGAAGGAACGGAGGTCCGTGTATGTAAACACGGACCTCCGTTCTGTGTAGGGGGAAGGGCTGTGATCACAGCCTTCCTGTATACGGAGGCTGTGACCACTTCCTTTCCCCAGCTAGGGCAGTCCCCCCACAGTTAGAACACACCCAGGGAACATAGTTAACCCTTAGAGCGCCCCCTGCAGGTTAACCCCTTCACTGCCAATGGCATTTACACAGTAATCAGTGCATTTTTATAGCACTGATCGCTGTATAAATGCCAATGGTCCCAAAAAAGTGTCAAAATGGTCCGACATGTCTGCTGAAATATTGCAGTACCGCTAAAAATCGCAGATCTCCGCCATTACTAGTAAAAAATAAAAAAAATAAAAACCCCAAAAATGAATTCTCAACATCCGTAAACGCGACCACTTTTGCGCAAACCAATCAATAAATGCCGATTGCGATTTTTTTTATCGCAAATATGAGGAAGAATATAAATCGGCCAAAAACGGTGAAAAAAAATGTTTTTTTATATTTTTTTTTTTGGATTTGTATTTTAGCAAAAAGTAAGAAATTTGGTTTTTTTTTTTGCAAAATTGTCGCTCTTCTTTTGTTTATAGCGGCGATCAGAAATGACGCAGAGGGGATCAAATACCACCAAAAGAAAGCTCTATTTGTGGGGAAAAAAGGACGCAAATTTCGTTTGGGTACAACGTTGCACGACCGCGCAATTTTCAGTTAAAGCGAGGCAGTGCCGAATCACAAAAAGGGCTCCGGTCCTAAAGTTGGAAATCCTTCCGGGGCTGAAGTGGTTAAGGGGGTGTGGCAGGGGGTGTGTCTTATGCCTACATACTTTTGCTGATAGGTGTCCCTCATTCCCATCTCAGAAAGTTGGGAGGTACGTCTAATGTGAGAGCCTGCTGTTGGAAAGGCAAGACACAAAAAAGTTGTGGTTTGTGTTGGGGACACTCTAATAGTCAGGAACTGACATGAGCATAGTTAGTGACTCTGACAAGCAGATGTTGTATTCGTTTTAGACTATGGACCAGCTATACTAAGCCCTTCTGCATTGAAACTATGTTTGTTTGCTGCCTTACTGACTAAGGCTAGGTTCACACTAGTCTGACAAATGGACCGACATTAGGAGCACAAGTCGCATTACATCACAAAATCAATGGTTCCCTATGAGAGTCGTCTTAACTGGTCCGACACAAGTCAGACCGACTTTGAAAAAGGTTCTTGTACTACTTTTGTCCGATTTTGAAGTCGTATCAAAGTCGGATCATTGTCTTAACTGATCCGACTTTAGCATGCGACTTGTGCTTGGGGGTCTTGAAGAGAATCTCCACCCCAAATTTTAAAAAAAATTGCATGGGGTCCCCTCTAAGAGTATACCAGGCCCTTCGGTCTGGTATGGATTTTAAGGGGAATCCGGCACCAAAATTTAAAAGAAAAATGGCGTGGGTGCTCCCCCAAAATCCACACCAAACCCTTATCCGAGCACGCAGCTCATCATGCCCTGGGTGATGATGTCACCAGGGGGCCCTGCCCCATGCCAATATAAGTCATTGCATATCACAGACCCAGCATTAGTGTGGGAGAGAGCGCCTCGTCAACATCAGAAGAAGAGCAGAGGAAGAAGACAGCGGAGAAGACCCGGCAAAAGAGCAAGAAGACTGCGGAGACCTGGCAAAAGAGCAGAAGAAAGAAGACCCCACAGAAGAAAGAATACCCCTCAAAAGGGCAGAAGAAAGAAGATGCCGGAAAGGGGAGAAGAAATCGGAAGAAGAGACGCCGGAGCTGATTTAATAAAATACTTTAAAAACCTGTGTAATGTGTTTGTTTTAGACACTTTTTTTAGGTGAATGGGTAGGATAAGGCGGGGGCTGGGAGCTGGAGGCCCCCTTGTTAAAGGGGGTTTCAAGATTCTGATAAGCCTCCCATCCGCAGACCCTGACAACCACTGGCCAGGGTTGTCAGGAAGAGGCCCTTGTCCTCATTAACATGGGGACAAGGTGCTTTGAGGTGGGGGGACAGCGCCCCCCTGCCCCAAAGCACCCACTCCCCCCATGTTGATGGCACGCGGCCTGGTATTGTTCGGGAGGGGGCTCTCGCTCATCCCTACCCCCTTTCCTGACCTGCTGGGCTGCATGCTCGGATAAGGGTCTGGTATGGATTTTGGGGGAGACCCCCACACCATTTTTTTTATTTTGGCACGGGGTTCCCCCTAAAATCCATACCAGACTGAAGGGCCTGGTATGCTCTTGGAGGGGGAACCATGCCTTTCTCTTTTAAAATTTGGCGTGGAGTTCCCCTTCAAGATTCAAACCAGACACAGTGCAGGATCAAAGTCGGATCCCTGTTCATTGAAGTTGGACTGTTGTAGGACCGATGTAGCACTGTTGTAGGTCACGTCGCAGAGCAAAGTAGGACAAACCTGCTTGGACAGTCCCTGGGTGTTCAGTGGGTAGATTTGCAAATGTATGCAACAAAAGCCTCTGTTTTAGTTCAGACAGTTTAACCGCTTCTGGAGCATCCACCATACATATACCGTGGCAGGGTGGCCCGGCTGCACAAAATCATGTACCTGTATGTGATTTTGTGCATGTGGTGCAGGGGGCACGTGTGTGCCACCGGAGTGCTGCTCTGGCTGTGTTGTGTTACACAATGTGATTTAGTAACATTTTGTCTGTGTTACACTATTTGGTTTATTATTGCTCTGTGTCTTTAAGCTGTTTGCCTCTGTCTGAGCTGAACCTTCTCTCCCACCATAGTTATGTATATCCTCTCCCCTTCTCTTTTAATTTCTGAGCATGCTGCCATAATGTATAGATCTTTATATGTGGCTTACAACTTCATTGTTTTTCTATCTATGAATATTCATCATTAACCACTTCCTTACTGGGCACTTAAACCCCCCTCCTGCCCGGACCAATTTACAGGTTTCATCGCTGTCGCATTTTGAATGACAATTGCGCGGTCGTGCGACGTTGTACCCAAATAAAATTGATGTCCTTTTTTCCCCACAAATAGAGCTTTCTTTTGGTGGTATTTGATCACCTCTGCGGTTTTTATTTTTTGCGCTATAAACAAAAACAAGAGCGACAATTTTGAAAAAAGAACAATATTTTTTACTTTTTGCTCTAATAAATATCCAAAAAAAAAAAAAAAAATTATTCATCAGTTTTGGCCGATTTATATTCTACATATTTTTGGTAAAAAAAATTGCAATCTGCGTTTATTGATTGGTTTGCGCAAAAGTTATCACGTCTACAAACTATGGACATTGATTTATGGCGTTTTTAATTTTTTTTTTTTACTAGTAATGGCGGCAATCTGCGATTTTTATCGGGACTTTGATATTGGGGGGGACATGTCGGACATTTTTGACACATTTTTGGGACCAATGACATTTATACAGCGATCAGAAATTTAAATGTCCACTGATTACTGTATAAATGTCATTGGCAGTGAAGGGGTTAACCTGCAGGGGGCAGTGAAGGGGTTAACAATGTTCCCTGGCTGTGTTCTAACTGTGGGGGGGCGGGGTTGGCCGGGACATAACAGATCTAACTGATCCCAGTGACAGGGATCAGTAGATCTGCTTGTCCCCCTGTCACAGAACGGGGAACCGCCGTGTTTACATTGGCGGTTCCCCGTTCTACAGCTTTGCTGGCGATCGTGGGTCAGGAGCGGGCATCGAGTCCGCCCGACCCGCGGGCACGCCCACGCAGCGTGTGGCGCCCGCGCGCGCCGCCGCCGCCTGTCAGAGTGCGCAGGGGGCGTGTAAAAGGGCGGACGTCCATGGACGTCCACCCGGATATTCAGATCCGCGCTGTAGACGTCTTTCGTCTATAGCGCGGATCTCTAGTGGTTAAACAGAACATTTGAAAGGCTTCATCGTCTGTCTCCTCTACGTGAGTTTATTCATTAAGTTTAAGCTGTCTGAATTGATACAAGGGATAAAAAGATCCCTAGGTCAGTGTAGCCCTACATGATGCTGAAGATAAACTTTATGGCCTTGTAGGAGAGTTAGAAAAACAGAGTTTCACAGCCTAATTACAAGTTTTCTGCATGAAAGTACTGATCCAGACAAGATTAAGCCTCGGTTCACACTGCAGCAATGCGGGAACCCTGCATATTCACTGCAAGTCTCTGAACGGCAGTTCACACTGCCATATGCGAACTGTGGGGAGTGTCAATACAATGTTAATGACACCCCCAAATCAGTACGCATATCGCACTGCGAACTGCTAACTCGCACAGGAATCGGATCGCATGGTGTGAACCACCAATGCAATCCGATTCTGACCCTGCGAAAAAAAGGGTCCTGTGCGAGTTTGTTCCGATTGCGATGCGAATTCAGCCATACAATCTCTATGGCTGATTTTGCATTGCACAGAGATCGCATGTGATCACACTGCAGTCCGGTGCGAAATCATATGCGATCTCTGAGATCGCTGCAGTGTGAACCCAGCCTTACTGCCCTTTTTGCAAGAAAGGACAAAAGAAGCACATGTAAGCCTCATGTCCTAAGTCCAGGCTGCATGGTGTCATATTACAGCACACGGATCCTGCCTGCTTATCTGCTTCATTATCTGCCTGTGTCATGTCTGAATGTGAGCACACAGCAGCCCCAGCACAAGACTCTGAGCCTGCTGAGTTACCCAAACGCTCAGTCAAACCAACTTGGTAGGCAATGGAGAATTATGAAGCTTTAAGAGCTGAACTAACAAATAGCTTGGAACTATTATGGGATTAAGTTGCTTTGGGAGTGCACTGTCTGTTGAACGTGACTTACTGCCACTGGAGGGCGCCATTAAATGACTTTTTGCCTCATATGAACTTTATCAGCTTACCACCAACAAGCTAATTAATGTTCTACAAAGTATGAACACGGAAGATACACTAGAAGAATTAAAGAGCTTCCAAGCTCTTAATCTAGAAAAAGACAGTTTTATCCAGCAAACCAAATTAACCACTACAGCCCCGGAAGGATTTCCCCCTTTAGGACCAGAGCCCTTTTTGCGATTCGGCACTGCGTCGCTTTAACTGAAAATTGCGCGGTTGTGCAACGTTGTACCCAAATGAAATTTGCGTCCTTTTTTTCCCACAAATAGAGCTTTCTTTTGGTGGTATTTGATCACCGCTGCGTCATTTCTGATCGCCGTTATAAACAAAAGAAGAGCGACAATTTTGCAAAAAAAAACACATTTCTTACTTTTTGCTAAAATACAAATCCAAAAAAAATATAAAAAAACATTTTTTTCATCGGTTTTGGCCGATTTATATTCTTCCTCATATTTGTGATATAAAAAAAATCGCAATCAGCGTTTATTGATTGGTTTGCGCAAAAGTGGTCGCGTTTACGGATGATGAGAATTAATTTCTGGGGTTTTTATTATTTTATTTTTTTTTACTAGTAATGGTGGCGATCTGCGATTTTTAGCGGTAATGCGATATTTCAGTGGACATGTCGGAACATTTTGACACTTTTTTGGGACCATTGGCATTTATACAGCGATCAGTGCTATAAAAATGCACTGATTACTGTGTAAATGCCATTGGCAGTGAAGGGGTTAACCTGCAGGGGGCGCTCTAAGGGTTAATTGTGTTCCCTGGGTGTGTTCTAACTGTGGGGGGACTGCCCTAGCTGGGGAAGGGAAGTTATCACAGCCTCCATGTAGAGGAAGGCTGTGATCACAGCCCTTCCCCCCTCACAGAACGGAGGTCCGTGTTTACTTACACGGACCTCCGTTCTTCCACTCTGGGGGGGCATCGTGGGTGGCCGGCGGAGATCGAATCCACCGCACCCGCTCCCTGGCCCTCCCCGGACACAGTGAGCGTGCGGGCACGCCTCCGGCGGCGCGCGCGCACGCTCACTAGACTCGATCCCGCAGCCGCCGTCATATGACAGCGATTTGCGCAATAGAGCCACCTTGTCGCCGTCAATTGCCGACCAGCGGTCGGCAAGCGGTTAAAGGCAGGAGCAAAGATAGAGCTGCTACAAGACGCTGCATCTCACAGATCTGTTTCCACCAGACATTCCAAAAGGCCCTCTAAATCTCATAGTTCAAGATACTCAACACTCATTGAGCGACTTATTAGTGCCCGCGCTGAAGCGGAAGCCAGCAAGGTGCAGGTCGCATTTCCAGAAAAAGAGCAGAGTTAGAAACTCTGTCAGCACGTCAAAGAGCAGAATTGGAAACTGAGTCAGTGCTTCAGCAAGCACGTCAAAGAGTGGAGTTGGAAGCTCAAGCAGCATATCAAAGAGCGGAGTTGGAAGCTCAAGCAGCATATCAAAGAGCGGAGTTGGAAGCTCAAACAGCACGTCAAAGAGCGGAGTAGGAAGCACAAGCAGCACATTAAAGAGTGGAGTTGGAAGCTCAAGCAGCACATCAAAGAGCGGAGTTGGAAGCTCAAACAGCACGTCAAAGAGCGGAGTAGGAAGCACAAGCAGCACATCAAAGAGTGGAGTTGGAAGCTCAAGCAGCACATCAAAGAGCGGAGTTGGAAGCTCAAACAGCACGTCAAAGAGCGGAGTAGGAAGCACAAGCAGCACATCAAAGAGCGGAGTTGGAAGCTCAAACAGCACGTCAAAGAGCAGCGATAGAAATCTTAAATGAATAGTGTAAGCATGATGCAGCTATGGCAAAGCTAAGGGTCCTAGAGCAAGTTATCAGTGCAGATGAAGGTGCAAGTGAGAAAGACAGTATCAACCTAAGCATAGCAGATATGGAAGATCCCCTCAAACGCACTAAAGGCTATGTCCTAAGCCACTGCACTGTACACTCCATTGTCTCCAATGCTCCTGACAACATAGAGACTTCCTCAAAGCATCAAGTTAAAGAGGTTCCAGCAACTTCCTGCATGCACAATAACTTCATACGTCACAGCATCAGAGCAAGTGCAAGCAAGTCATCAATCTCCTGTCATCAGTACAGCTTCAAATCAACATAACATTGAAACAACTGACTTCAAGCAAGCAACTTACTTGACTGCATCGGCTGCACCATATTTCCCTGTATCTTTTAGCAACAATGTCAAAGATAGCGCAATTAACACCTTCAGCCAACAAAGTCTTGCACAAAGGCAGAGACAACTGAGACAGCAGAGTTTGTGATGTACATACTTCGCAGAGGGCTCACAAAGACTGGTCTTACAAGTTTGGATGACCAACCAGAGAACTACAGAAGATTTAAATGTGCCTTCAAAAAATGCAATCAGTGATCTTGGCATTACAGCTGTTGAAGAACTCGATCTGCTGATCAGATGGCTTGGTCCTCTATCTGCTGCACGTGTTAAGCCATTAAGATCGGTTAAGATGGGCAATCCTACAGCAGGCCTCACAGCTGCATGGGATCGACTAGAGCAAAATGATGTCAGTCCAGAAACTATAGAAAATGCTTTGTTCATGCGTCTTGAAACTTTCCCAAAGATATCTGGTAAGGACAACAAAGAGTTCCAGAGACTGAGTGACCTCCTTGAGCTTCAGCTAGCCAAAGCAGACCCAAAACTACCCGGACTCAGTTACCTAGACACTGCAAGAGCGGTAAACCCAATCATCCTCAAGCTCCCGTATGGTCTGCTAAAGAAATGGTCTGCACTAGGGTCATCATACAAAAGAGAGAGCAAGGTTTCCTTCCTCCATTCTCTTTCTTATTTTCATCAGGAAAATTGCAGAGACCAAAAATGATCCAAGTTTTTCCTACAGTGAGTGCAGTCTCTTCTCACCCTTTCCTAAGAGTACCAGTCTTCTGGGCAACTATAGGAACCATAGAGGCCCAGTATCTGTGAAAAAGACTGACATCCTTCCCACTCCTACCACAGTTGTGGCCGCAAACAGAGTTCACAAGAAGCCACATCCCCTCAATAAATGTATTGGTTTTAGAATAAAGCCTCTTGAAGAGCGTAAGGAGTTTTTAAAGACATTCAGGGTATGTTTCAGGTGTTGTATTTCTACTGAACATTTTGCTAAGGACTGTAATATTCCTATCAAGTGCATAGTGTGTGGCTCTGAGCAACATGTGTAAGCTCTCTATCCACTTGAGCCCAGCTCTGCACGACCTGCAAACCCTCCTGCCAGGTCAATGCATGGCAGGGAGAATACAGACCAAGTGCCTAATTCCACTATCATTTCTTCATCCTGCACTGAAGTTTGTGGAGAAGACCACTGTGATAAGTCCTATGCTAAAATTTGCAAGACTCTAAAGGCATATGCTATCTTAGATGATCAGAGCAATATATCCCTTGCAAAATCAGAACTGATTGATCTATTAGTAGAGTTGAGCGAACACCTGGAAGTTCGGGTTCTGCTGGTCCGTCCGAACTTCGGGACAAAGTCCGGGTCCGGGTCCGGACGGAACCCGAACGATCGCACGGACTTCAAGCCTGCCTGGTCGTCTTGGGCTTGAAGGTCCACAAGCGAGTTGAGATGATTATCTAGTTAGTCAAGACTAAAACGTTCCCTATATAACGAGACTAGTAGATTCTATCGTATACGGAAATCTCAGAACGTTTAAAATCGTATCCTGAATAGTGTCACCAGAAGAGGTGTTTGAAGTCACGTCCTACTTCTTTACTATCACCTTAATCCGTGAACCAGACATAAGAGGGACGGTACGTAACTGGACCGTCCTCCCAAACGTCCAGCACGTCTCGACCCGAGTTCACCTATCTCTCGAATGTGTACAACGAGTCTCGGTGTGTGATACGTGAAC
>BLSH010010903.1:73951-88951 GCA_018402905.1 Glandirana rugosa | reverse complement strand
AATTCTACCCTTATTTTAGCTATGGACCTTTCATCGTTAGCTGAGGCTTTAGCAGAACTAAAGCAAGCAGAACTTGCAAGCCAGGCTATGGGGGGATAAAGCAACATTGCCAGTACTTGTGCCCAATTTATGTACCTGTCAGAAAAAAGTATAAGAATCTGTCAGTGCACACACTGAGGTCAGAGTGTCCATACTGTATACTCCTTCCCCGTCACTGAACCCATCACACTAACAGTAGTAGTAAGGGAATATGTAGCCTTAGACCCCTTTCACACAAGAAGTCCGATCAGGTACGGCTGTTCATTTTTCAGCCAGACCCAATAAGACCCTCCATTCTCCTCTATGGGCAGTTGGATGTAAACTGACTTGTGTCCGTTTACTCCTGGCTACCTCTGATCCAATATGGCAATATAAAATGGAAGGGAATCTGTTCCGTTCCATCTGGCCAGATCAGAGGGCAGTCGGGTTTAAATGGAGAGCTGTTTTCCATAAAGCAGAGTGGGCTGTGTCCGTGTCCAATCTGCATAAGTGGAACAGACACTGACCTATCATCCAGTTGCTCCACTCAGCTCAAACGGCGATAAGCAGACTGATCCCCTGCTGAGCAAAACCAGATCTGGCCTTCTCTTCCAACATCAGTGCCTGACCTCACAAATGCACTTCTGGAAGAATGGTCAAACACTCCCATAGACTCTCCTAAACCTTGTGGACAGCCTTTCCAGAAGAGTTGAAGCTGTTATAGCTGCAAAGGATGGGCCAACTCAATATTGAACCCTATGGACTAAAGCCTCATACACATGCACCGATAATTGTACGACCGCACAGCCAACTTTTGTCCAAATTGGCTTTTGGAGGTTTTGTCTTGCGTACTCATGGTAGTCAAGTAATCGTCCAACAAAGCCGAACATAGTGACGTGTTACAAGGGTATGAAGAGGAAGTTCAGGTGAATGTGATTTGTGAATTAGGAACACAGGTTTACACGACCGAACACTTCCTGGATTCCGAGCATGCATGTTTGCACTTCCAACTTTTATTGGCCAACTTCTGTACACACGAGCCAACAATCGGCCAACGTCTTGTTGACCAACAAAAGTTTTCTAGTCTTGGAATTCGGCTGTCGAATTGTGCTTACTAATGGTTGGATTATCGGCCAACAGGCTGTTGGAGGACCGTTGTTGGCCAACAATCGGACCGTATGTATAAGACTTAATACCAGGATGCCATTAAAGTTCATGTGTGTGTAAAGGCAGGCATCCCAATACTTTTGGTAAAATAGTGTATAGAGCTGCCCAAATACCACCCAAGGCCCATTGAAGCAGCAGTAGTGTGAGCCCAGCATTAAAGCAAACCATGCAGAGCAAAACAACATAGTTAGGCCCCTTTCACACAGGGGGCTGTCTGTTTGTGGGTCCATTTTTTGCTCAGTGGGGAGCGCTCCACTGATCCTCGCTGAGCCGATGGATAACAGATCCGTCTCTGCTCTCTGTGCAGAGATGGATCTGTCAGAGCGCCGGTCTCCTCTATGGGAAATCAGATGACAATGGACCATCTGTCCGTTGTCATCTGATCTGATCCCCAGGTGGATGGAAAAATAGTGTTTCCATCCGTCTGACTTTACGGACCTCAGATCAGATCGTAGAGCGGCGGGTGTCAGCGGACATATCACCGCTGACATCCGCCGCTCCATAGACCTGACCGTGGTTTGGTTTCAACAGAATCCCTCATTTTCTACTTCTTGATTAGAGTTTGAACACTGCTGATTGGCATTCTCAATTCCTTGGATATCTTTTTCTATCCCTTTCCTGTTTTATACAGTTCAACTACCCTAACCCGCAGATCCTTTGACAATTCTTTTGCTTTCCCCATGACTCAGAATCCAGAAACGTCAGTGCAGAACTGGATGAAAGATGCAAGGGTCTGTCAGGAGCCCAGAAACTCATTGAACTTTTATACACACACACTAATTTACAAGCAAACAGATCACAGGTGAGGATGGTTACCTTTAATTGCAATTCAAACCCCTGTGTGTCAACTTGTGTGCATGTTATCAGGCCAAAATCACCAGGGTATGTAAACTTTTGATCAGGGTCATTTGGGTAGTTTCTGTTGTCATTATGATTTAAAGAGTAAACACAGTTGGCTGATAATAAATGGCTTCAGCCAAACACTAACCATGCGTGAAAGAAATGTTTTTGTGTTATCATTCATATTCTCTAAAAAATAGCCAAGAAATCATAAATTCTGTCAGGGTATGTAAACTTGTGAGCACAACTGTATATGTAAAAATAAATAAGTTCTTCGCCACAAAAATTGGTAAAATTTTTAGATCTTTTTGTGCGCCACAAGACAAAAGAGTTTGAGAAACATTGCTTTAAAGCATAAGACCTCATGCACACAGGGCATTAAAAAAAATTCTAAAAATTTTAGTAGCTTTGTAGTGAGTTTTTTTTTTTAGCTTTTTTCAGCATTATAGCACTGGTGTTTTTCAGCAGTAGCGCTTTTGAGCGTTTTTTTTTTTTCAATGGACCAAAAACATCCAAAAACGTTGGTGAGCCACGTTTTTGCACATTTTTGAGCAGTAGTGTTTTTTTTTCCCCCTCAATGAATCAAAAACATCCAAAAACATTGGTGAACCGCGTTTTTGAGCGTTAGAATGTTTTTACAGTTCAAAAACATCTCTTAGAACCCACTAGTCTTTTACAGTAGTTTCTAGGCAGTTGAGTTTAGAAGCATCTCTTGGAAAGCAAAAAATTGTGTTCGGGACAAATGTTCACAGGCATTTGAAATGCCTGTAACAGCTTGTAAACTCACCTAAACACGGTAACTCGTGCCTGGGAGCATTTCGTTTACAGACATTTCTCATTAAAAAAAACAAAAACTTTTTTTAACTACTTCAATACCAGTCACTTACCCCCCTTCCCACCCAGACCAATTTTCAGCTTTCAGCGCTGTCGCAAACAAGGTTTTTTTTTTATAATTTTTCCCCCCACAAATAGAGCTTTCTATTAGTGGTATTTGATCACCTCTGGGGTTTTTATTTTTTGTGCTACAAATAAAAAAGACCGAAATTTTTGAAAAAATGTTTTTTTTTCTTTTTTTCCGTCTCAAAACTTTATAAATAAGTACGTTCTCTCCTTCACTAATGGGCACTGATGAGGCTGCGCTGACGGGCACTAATGAGGCAGTACTGATTGGCACTGATGAGGTGGCACTGATGATGAGGCACTTAAATGCAGCACTGATGGGCACTGATAGGTGGCACTCATATGCAACACTGATGGGCACTGATAGGTGGCACTGATATGCAGCACTGATGGGCACTCATAGGCAGCATTGATGGGCTGCACTGATAGGCAGCAGTTATAAGGAGGCACTGGAAGGCATCACAAATGGGCACAGTGCCATCCCTATTTTACATTGTGCTCCCCTTACCTAGTGGTCTTGGGTGGGCTCCCTGGTGGTCTTGGATGGGCTCGCTGGTTGTCCTGGGTGCGCTTCCCTGGTGGTCCCTGGGTGGGCTCCCTGGTGGTGCTGGGTGGTGATCCTAGGGGGCTGCACTGATAAACAATCAGTACAGACCCCCCTATCATGAGAACCGCTGATTGGCTCTCATCTACTCGCATCTGCAGACGCGAGTAGAGGAAAAGCCAATATATGGCTCTTCCTGTTTACACTGTGATCAGCCGCGATTTGTCATGGCTGATCACATGGTAAAGAGTTTTCAGACAGAAGCGCTTTACCTAGATCGGAGATGCGGTGTTTCAGACTGACACACCACGTGCACCGGCTTGTTATCCCGCTGGACATCATTTGACGCCCAGTCAGGATAACGCAACCACTTCCCAGCCATCAGTCTGCATACGGCAGTAGGAAAGTGGTTAAAAAAACGCTTCTAGACGCAAACACTGCGAAACGCGGCTAAACGCAGCATGCAAAACGCGGCTAAACTGACGTTTTGTAACCACTTCCCTATCGCCGTAATGCAGAATGACGGCCGGAAAGTGGTTCAGTTATCCTGACTGGGTGTCATATGATGTCCAGCAGGATTACAAGCCGGCACATCTCCGATTCTGTCAGAAGCTCTTTACTATGTGATCAGCCGTGACCAATCATGGCTGGTCACAGTGTAAACAGAGCTGTTTATTGGCGTTTCCTTTACTCGTGTCTGCAGACGCAAGAAGGGGAGAGCTGATCGGCGGCTCTCCTAACAGGGGGGTCTGTTTATCAGTGCAGCCCCCTAGGATCACCCCCCAGGACCACCAGGGAGCCCGCCCAACACCACCAGGGAGCCCACACAAGGATGCCACCCAGGAACCACCAGGGATGCAACCCAGGGACCACCAGGGATGCCACCTAAGACCACCAGGTAAGGGGCACACAATGCCCAATAGGGATGGCACTGTGCCCAGCTGTGATGCCTGCCAGCTCCATCCTTATAGCTGCTGCCTAACAGTGCTGCCTATCAGTGCCCACCAGTGTCACCTATCAGTGCCACCCATCAGTGCCCATTAGTGCCACCTATCAGTGCTTAGTGCCACCTATCAGTGCCACCTATGAGTGCTTATCAGTGCTACATATCTGTGCTACATATCAGTGCCCGTCAGTGCTGCTTATCAGTGCCCATCAGTGCTGCATATAAATGCCACCTCATCAGTGAAACCTCATCAGTGCCACCTCATCATTTCCCACCTCATCAGTGTCAATCAGTACTGCCTCATCAGTGCCAATCGGTACTGTCTCATCAGTGCCCATCAGTGAAGGAGAAAATGTACTTATTTACAAAGTTTTGTGACGGAAAAACAGAAAAAAAACATTTTTTTATTTGTAGCCAGTGGCGGCTCCTCCATAGAGGACACACTGTCCCGGCTTTTTTTGGGACACTTGCTGTCTTCTGACAGCAAGTCCAAAAGCTGATTGGTCAGCCCTTAAAGTGAGGCTGAGCTGTATACTGTGTCCTGTGATACTGACGTGCATGGTATTGAAGTGGTTAAACGTCGGTTTCTAGCTGTCAAGTTGAGTCGTTCAGGGGAGGTTGAAAAACGTCCCGTGTTCATGTAGCCAGCTCAAAAACGCCACTGCTGAGAACAGTTGATAACAGCCTATGCGTGCATGAACACATAGGATAACATGATGGGGAGTTTATTGACTGTAGGAAAAAACATCTAAAACAGCAGCTGTAAAGACATCCAAAAACATCCTGTGTGCATGAGGCCTTAGGCCTCATGCACACAGGATGTTTAAACTACTTCCAGACCAAGCCTCTTTTTTGTGTTCGGTGTTTACAAGTTAAAACCAGTTTTTTTGCTATAGAATTATTTAGAACCCCCAAACATTATATATTTTTTTTTCTAACACCCTAGAGAATAAAATGGCAGTCGTTGCAAAACTTTGTCACACCGTATTTGCGCAGTAGTCTAAGGGCTCTTTCACACACACAGATTGTTTGGGTATGCCTGTCAGTTTTTCAGGCGGACCCAAACGGATGCTCCATGTACTTCTATGGAGCGGCGGATGTCAGCGGTGATATGTCCGCTGACACCCGATCCGCTCCACTAGAAACAGACGAATGGAAGCCCTATTTTCCATCCGCCTGGCGGATAGAGGAGAATGGAGCTCTGACAGGTCAGTATCTGCACTGTGTTGCAGAGACTGTCCTGTCATCCGCCGGCTCATCAGGGATCAACGGATGAATCCCCGCTGAGCAGCAGAGCCCGTCAAAACGGGCTCCGTGTGTGTGAAAGAACCCTTACAAGCACAATTTTATTTTTAAATTCACTTTTTTGAGTTAAAAAATAAGACAACAGTAAAGTTAGCCCAATTTTTTTCCATATTGTGAAAGATAATGTTACGCCGAGTAAATTGATACCCAACATGTCATGCTTCAAAATTGTGCCCACTCGTGGAATGCAAACTTAAAAATCTCCATTGGCGACATTTAAAAATTTCTACAGGTTACCAGTTTTAAGTTACAGAGGATGGCTAGTGCTGTAATTATTTGTTCTCGCTCTAATGATCGCTTTGATACCTCACATGTGTAGTTTGAACACCGTTTTCATATGTGGCCGGGACTTACGTATGTGTTCACTTCTGCGTGCGAGCTCGGCGGGACGGGATGCTTTTATTTATTTTACTTTTTATCTTTACACTGTCCTTTAAAAAAAATTGATCACGTTTATTACTATTACAAGAAATGTAAACATTCCTTGTAATAGAAAAAAAGCATGCCAGGACCTCTTAAATATGAGATCTGGGTTAAAAAGACCTCAAATCTCATATTTACAGTTAAATGCAATAAAAAAAATGGCAGTGAAAAAAAAAGTCCCCTTTAAGAGCTATGGCAGGAAGTGATTTGTGACGTCACTTCCGTCCTGCAATGTTATTGAGCCGAGTAGGTGTCATCTTCCACTCAGTCGGCTTCCAGTGCAAGAGGGGAGCAGACCCGATCGTCTCCGCTGCTACCGGAAGGTTTGGTAAGCAGCGGAGATGATGGGAAAATGGCGGGAGGGCACCTCATGGCGAATCAGCCGTTGAGACCACTTTTATCAGACGCAGAATCACCGCCTGAAAAAAAAAATACCGGTGGCCGTCTGGAAGTGGTTAAAAACGTCAGCACTACAGCAGCGCTAAAAACGCGCATTTTGCCATTAACATTTTGCCGTGTTTTTCCACGTTTTCATTTTTTGATGGTTTTCCATTAAAAACACTACACATAATGTAGATTTGTAAAAACGTCAAGCGCGGCTAAACGCGGCAGGCATTTAGTCGCGTTTTTGATGTTATTCTAGCTGTTTTTACTGCTCCTGGAAGCACAGGCTGTTGTATTTTTTCTACTGCCCCTAAATTCTTATGCCTCCTAACGCCTCTGACAGGTTATGTGTGCATGGAAACATAGAGGTTTATTTACTAAAGGCAAGTCCACTCTGAACTACAAGTGCACTTAGAAGTACAGTGGCTGCAGTTCTGAGGGGGGACATGCAAGGAAAATAAAAAACAGCATTTTTGCTTGCACATGATTGGATGATAAAATCAGCAGAGCTTCCCCTCAGATCCCTAAAGCGACCGCACTTCCGAGTGCACTTGTAGTGCAGAGTGGATTTGCCTTTAGTAAATCAACCCCATAAGCTAACATGTAGGGGCTTTTAGAGGCAGTTAAAAAAAGTCAAATGCCCCTAAAAAGCAGCAGGCCCAAGGCCTCATACAGTCACACGGGCATTATTAATGCCACATTTTTTAGCTGTTTTTACAGCATAACCGGTTCCCGATTGGCTCGCGTACATTTACTGCCGCAGAGTGGCAGCGTCCCACGAATCCCCGTCTTTAAACGGCGGCTCACGCATGCACGGCTAGTTGGCGCAGGAGTGTGCCTGCGGCTCGGGCGGACCCGATGTCCGCCGGCGAGCTGAGATTGCTTACTACCAAAGAAAAACGGGGAACCGCCAATGTAAACACGGCAGTTCCCCACGCTGTCAGGCAGCATTTAAGAGATCTACTGATCCCTGTCACTGGGATCAGTTAGATCTCTTATGCTCCTGACAGCCCAGCCCCCTAACAGTTAGAACACGCCTAGGGAACACAGTTAACCCCTAGATCGCCCCTCAGGTTAACCCCTTCACTGAAAATGACATTTATACAGTAATCAGTGGATATTTAAATTTCCGATCGCTCTATAAATGTCATTGGTCTCAAAAAATTGTCAAAAATGTCCATGTCCACTGCAATATCACAGTCCCGATAAAAATCCCAGATCGCCGCCATTACCAGTAAAAAAAATTGTAAAAATGTCAGAAATGAATTCTCATGTTTATAAACGCGGCAACTTTTGCGCAAACCAATCAATAAACACAGATTGCGATTTATTTTACCAAAAATATGAGGAAGAATACAAATCGGCCAAAACCGATAAATAAATTAGTTTTTTATATATTTTTTTAATTTGTATTGTAGCAAAAAGTAAGAAATATTATTTCTGCAAAATTGTCGCTCTTTTTTTTGTTTATAGCGGTGATCAGAAGTGACGCAGAAGCAATCAAATACCACCAAAAGAAAGCTCTATTTATGGGGAAAAAAAGGACGCATTTTCGTTTGGGTACAACGTCGCACGACTGCGCAATTGTCCGTTAAAGCGACGCATTGCCGAATCGCAAAAAGTGCTCTGGTCCTAACCTGGGAAATCCTTCCGGGAGTGAAGCAGTTAAGCTGCAAAAAACACTGAAAAACGCGGTTGCAAAAACGTCCATGTGTATGAGGCCTAGGAACGCCACACCATGTTATTCAATGGCCTCATACACACGTTGATGTCATTGAGCTGTAAGTGGCGTTAGCGTTCTTAAGCGGTAGAGCTAACGCAGGACCTGCACGTTCCGAAGCTGCAGCGCTATGGCGTTTTTGACGCTGAGCCAGCAAAATGCTCAATAATGCGCCGTAGCACCGTAGCAACATTAACCGGCGTTTTTAACGCTGGCGTTTTATATTTTAAAATGTCAAAAAATAACAGAGGGATGTCTTTTAAAACAAAACTGACGCTCAATAACGCGCATTAACGCCAATGCAAAACGCTGATGAAATGGCGTTTTTAGCGCCGATTTTTTTTTCCTGGTGTCGGTACCGACGTTACAGCTCCTTTTTTCAAAATGTCCGTGTATTTGAGGCCTTAAAGTTAAAAGCTAAAGCATAAACTTTCATTCAGGTTTCAATCACCTGTATCCCTTATTTTCCTGTCCGGTGATATTACAGCTATTACAGAACATTGCCCAGTCTGCAATGAATGGCTCTCAGTTGAGGCAGTTATCATACAAAGGGTTACCAGCGAAGAATCCAGTCAGACAAGCCTCCTCCTGCTCTCCTCACAAAGCTCTGTGAAAGACAGGAAGTGATGTCATCGATCAGCCCAGCCCCCTCTGTTGTGCTCTAGTGCAGCCTGGCAGCTTCCATTCAGTGTTTGCAAGGAGAAGCCAGCATGAGTTTTGTGGCCAGAAGAAAAGCCCGGGCCGCCCTGGCTATAGCCATGGTGAACTGCTACAAGAAGCTGAAGAAGCACAAAAGGCACAGGGCCTTCTGGACCAAAGACTACCTGGCTACCCGGGACTCCATGCCGCAGACGTCCATCCTGCCGGAGATCCGAGAGAACGATCTCGACGACTTCAGGAACCTGCTGAAGATGTCCGACGAGAACTTCAATTACTTGCTGCGCAAGGTCACCCCGCTCATCCAGAAACAGGACACCTGCATGAGGAAGTCCATCTCGGCCGAGCAGAGGCTGGTGGCGACTCTGCGCTTCCTGGCCACCGGCAGGTCGTTGGAGGACCTCAAATTCTCCACGGCTATTTCTCCGCAGGCGTTGGGAGTCCTAATTCCAGAAACGTGCCATGCCATCATCCAGGTGCTGAAGGGAAAATACTTCAGGGTAAGCGGTCTTTGCGTCTATTTTAGGGCTCATTCTCACAGGTGCTGGGGGGGGGGGGGTAAAAGCAGGTGGTTGAGCCATGGTTTTACCAACCATCCTAACAAGGGCATGCAGCTGTTCAGGATTGTTGTCACGATGCTTTGCTGCTACAACAAAAATTAAAGTGGTTGCAAAGTCTCCAGGTTTTTCACCTTAAAGCGGAGTTCCACCCTATTAAGAGTCAGCAGCTACAAAAAGCGTAGCTGCTGACTTTTAATAAATTGGACACTCGCCTGTCCCAGGCTCCAGAGATGCAGCCGCCCGCAGCATCGCTCTTCTCCCCTCCTCTGTGCGGTGCCAGCATCACAAGTGTGGGCGCCCGGCTTTGGCTTCAAAACCAGGGGGTGCACTGCGCATGCGCAAGTCGCGCTGCGTGCTGTGAATGGCCGGTGTATCTTCTCGGACCTGTGACGTGTCCCAGAAGATCACCGGGTGGGAGGGTGAACTTCCTTCCGGCTCTGCGCCACCAGGAGAGGAAGTGGAACTGGGACCCTGTGAAAACAGGCCCCCCTCCCAAAAAAAAAATATGACATGCTAATTGTGGCATGTCGGGGGGGGTCACCTTCCCTTAAAGAGGAAGTTCCACTTTTGGGTGGAACGCCACTTTAAAGAGGAAGTAAATCCAGATTGGGTTTACTTCCTCTATGCCCCCCTGTAAAGTAGAAACATAATGGGCTACTATGCATCTCATATTAGCCCATTATGTGCCACTTACCTGCAAACGAAGCCTGCGGCGTCCAGCGATGCCCCCTCTCCTGGCGGCGTCCATCTTCTGCCCTCTTCCTTCCGGGGCCGCGACTCCGGCGCTGTGACTGGCTGGAGTCACGTGACGTCACTCTTACCAGTCACGGCACGGTCGCAGTGGAGGAATGGCACACGGGCTGTTCCTTCACTGCGCATGCATGTGTCGACATGACGTCGGCACAGCTTCAACACTGCATATCTCCTGAACCGTGCAGGTTTAGGAGATATGCAGGGCACCTACAGGTAAGCCTTATCATAGACTTACCTGTAGGTTAAAGTGGTTGTCACAAGTTGACAACCACTTTAATGCATTCTATGCTGTACTGCAGCAGCCTCCCCTTTACTTACATGAACCCGATCGCTCCAGCCACTGGCTCGGGTCCTCATTGGATAGATTGATAGCAACAGGAGTCATTGGCTCCCTCTGCTGTCAATCAAATCCAATGGCGTGGGGGCGGGTCTGAGTTCTGCTGTCTGTGTCAATGTGTCTCCAAGGGGGCACTCAAGAAGACCAGGAGCGCTGCCAGGGGACCCCAGAAAAAGAGGATCAGGGCCGCTCTGTGCAAAACCCTTGCACAGAACAGGTAAGTATGACGTTTGTTATTTTTTAAAAAGAACCTTTAGTATCAATTTATAAGCCAAGTTCACCTTTAATAACCTTTTTTGCAGGTTTTGCCTTTTATTTATTTTTTTTACACTGCAGCCTTTACGGCCAGTTCACACCATAGAAACGCAGTCCGGATGCATTCCGGATGCTTTTCTGCATGAGCGTTTTTGACGCGTTTCTGGTCCGTTCCGGTCCGTTTTTGATGCAGTCCAGTGCAGTTTTTCCCCCTTTTTTTCTTAGGACATGTGCATTCCAGTGTGTTTTTGGTGCATGTAGGTGCATACCAGTGTGTTTTTGATGCGTTTTACCGCGTTCCAGTACAGTTCAGTGCATGAAAAATGCAACATGTTCTACTTTTTTTTTTCTGGAGCTGGAACTGACTGGAACTGACTGCACTGGTGTGAACTATGCCGTTGGAAACCATAAAACCTACTTTCCATGCGTTTTTGATGCAGAATAAAAACATACTGGACTGCATGTGGTGTGAACTGGCCCTTAACAACTTGCCCTCCGGAAGATTTACCCCCCCCCTTCATGACCAGGCCACGTTTTTGCGTTACGGCACTGCGTTGCTTTTACTCACAATTGCACATTTAGGCGAGATAGACCCAAGACGTGCGACTCTGCGCTCCCACGGCCGATTTGCTAGCATTTACCCGGGTTGACTTACTTGAATTGATTCCACTGTGAAAATGTGAGTGCAATACTTGATCTGTTTTATGTTTCAATAAATGTCCATACGGTTTTACGCTATGGGTGTTTGTGTCTCTCATTGCATTTTCCTGAGGAACGGTGGAGAGACTTTTATACAGTGCTGAGGAGTTGACAAGAGTGACGATTGAAATCACAAGGGAATCCAATATATCCCTGCATGCGCATTTTGGCTATTTCATTAAGTTGGAAGCCAGATAGCTCTGGTAAGTGGCTTTGCATAAGTGGTGGTGGCTTTCTGGATACCCACTATAAGAAACAGCTGTGATTTATCCACTCTTGGTGTTTCCATCTTTTTCCCATGAGAGACAATTTATATACACTATATATTTTTACTTCCAAACTCTGGACTCATCACTATGTTCAATTATATGAATGCACTTGGGACTGATCATCTTTTATACTTTTTTGCATTGTGATATAGTTAACAGTATAATTTTATGTCATATACTGGCTTAGCGCGGCTACCCCTTCTTATTTTAAATTGCACATTTATGCAACGCTGTATCCACATAAAATATGTCATTTTTCCCCCTCAAATGGAGCTTTCTTTTGGTGGTATTTGATCACCTCTGCGGTTTTTATTTTTTGTGCTATAAACAAATAGAGTATGGCAATTTTGAAAAAAACTAAAAATATTTTTTACTTTCTGCTATAAAACATATCCAATAAAAAAAAAACAAATTTCGTCATAAATTTATACTGCTACATTTTTTGGTAAAGAAAATTGCAATAAGTGTATATCAATTGGTTTATGCAAGTGTTTATAGCATTTGATATTAGCTAAGGATGTGGTTTGGTTTTCACATAGTGAGCCATGCAATGATTATTTAATATCTTCTTAGAAGCATGATGTTGGAACACAGAGTATTGGCAGTAGCTCTGAGGTCACAGGGTAGATCGTTTGGATTTGGTAAAGTGGCAGCACATGAGTCATATTTTTTTTATACAATATTCCCTGAATGTCATAGCCATTTAACTTCTTGCCGACCACCAGCCACAGATGTACTGCGGCAAGGTGGCTCGGCTGCGCAAACCGGTATGGGGATTAGTGCACTAGCATTTGTGGGTGCGCGGCATCATGCACGCGCTCCGATTGGGCAGTGGGTGAGCTATTCATTGGGTCTGGGGTACTTGATGTCCGCCGCCTGCAATTGTTCCCTGCAGTGACAGAACGGGCATCTGCCTATGTACACAAGGCAGATCTCCATTCTGTCAGGGGATGTCACTCAGATCTGTCTTCCTGCTAAGCAAGAAGACGGATCTGTGTGTTTCCCCAGTCACACAGTCCCCCATACAGTTAGTAATCACAAACAGAGATCATATTTAACCCTTTGATCGCCCCTGATAGCTTATTCTTTGCAAGTGTCATTAGTACAATGCCAGTGCATATTGTCAGCACTGATCACTGTAATAATGTCACTGGTTCCCAAAAAAGTGTCAGTTAGGTGTCCGATCTGTCCGCCGCAATGTCGCAGTCCTGCTAAAAATCACTGATCGCCGTCATTACTAGTAAAAAAAAAAAAAAGAAAAATGCCATAAATCTATCCCCTATTTTGTAGACGCTATAACTTTTGCACAAACCAATCAATATACATACGCTTATTGGGATTTTTTTTTACCAAAAATATGTAGAAGAATATATATCGGCCTAAACTGATGAAGAAATAAATGAAGTAAAAAATATTGTTTTGTGTTCAAAATTGTTGCTCTTATTTTGTTTATAGCACAAAAAATAAAAAACGCAGAGGTGATTAAATACCACCAAAAGAAATCTCTACTTGTGGGGAAAAAAAAGACATTCATTTTGTTTAGGTACAATGTCGCACGACTGCGCACTTGTCAGTTAAAGTAACGCAGTGCCGTATCGCAAAAAATGCCCTGGTCATTAAGGGGGCAAATCCTTCTGTGGCAGAAGTGGTTAATGACCGCCCACCGCATATCTACTATGGTAGGATGGCTCTATTGCAAGAAACAATGTACCTGTACATTGTTTCGTGTAATAGATACTGTGGGTGTGCTGCACGGGGGGGAGCCAATGCCAGCCACCCATGATTGCTCTACAAAGAGGCAGAAAGGGGATCTGCCAATGTAAACAAGGCAGATCCCCATTCTGACAGGGAAGAGGGAACACTGAGATGTGTGTTCCTAGTAATCAGGAACAGCGATATCTGCGTTCTTCCTGTTAGTCCATACCCCACACAGTTAGTGAAAACACTGAGGGAACACAGTTAACCCTTTGATTGCCCCTAATGTTAACTCCGCAGAGGTGATCAAATACCACCAAAAGAAAGCTCTATTTGTGGGGGAAAAGGACATCAATTTTGTTTGGGTACAACGTCGCACGACCACGCAATTGTCAGTTAAAGTAACGCAGTGCCGCATGGCCTGGTCTTGAAGGGGGCAAATCCTTCCTGTGCTGAAGTGGTTAACAACCAGCTTTTACTTCACCCTGATTGGGCAAAGCGTTGCCCAATCAGGGTGCAGAATGCACTGTGGAGTGTATTGAGGGACGAACACCCTGCAAATTCGGGTGTTCCCCAATCGGGGTGAACAGCCAATGTTCAGCCTGAACTCGTACTCGGGCTGAACCGTTCACCCACCAGTACTCACCAGACCAAATTGACCTTTTTTTACTAAAGAAGGTCAACATGAGCTTTTTTCTGTGAAAAAAAACACCACGGCTTACTCCTTCACAGCTTATTCCATAATCTGACGTTTGTATCCAAATATCAGGACAATTTTGGAATGAATTATGTATTAGTCATTTGCGTGAATAGTGTACTACAAGTTGGGTATATATTGTGCATAATTTTAATTGGGTTAGCACCCCCATTATTTTTTTGTATAATTTTTATTGGCCTGAGTGTTTTCACAATTATGAGGAGGCTGCCATCCTAAGTGTGGTCACACACGCGCACACACTTTTTGACTACATATGTATTTTTTTTATATTTTCTTCATTTTGTGTATTAACTAGTAGTGATGAGGTTCACATTTTAGATTGCTTCATTAACCACTTCAGCCCCGGAAGGATTTACAGCTTTAGGACCGGAGCCCTTTTTGCGATTCGGCGCTGCGCGCTTTAACTGAAAATTGCGCGGTTGTGCGATGTTGTACCCAAACAAAATTTGCGTCCTTTTTTTCCCACAAACAGAGCTTTCTTTTGGTGGTATTTGATCACCGCTGCGTCATTTCTGATCGCCTCTATAAACAAAAGAAGACCATGTTGTAGCGTGTTGGCGCGTTAAAAGTCAATTTCGCGCGTCGCGGCTTAGCGTTTTTCCCGAGGCCAGGATTTCGACATTTAGGAAGGCCCCGACTTCACCAATTACTTCGTTAGATTTTACACTTGGAGTAGTGATGATCAATTATGTGTTTTACTTCTTTTATATTTTTTTTATGTATACATCAGTTTTTCACACACGCGCACACACTGGTGTGAATCCTACCGTCGGAGGAGTATTAACACTTTTGTGAGTCCGGTTATTTTTA
>BLSH010010903.1:41836-73443 GCA_018402905.1 Glandirana rugosa | reverse complement strand
TACTACAAGTTGGGTATATATTGTGCATAATTTTAATTGGGTTAGCACCCCCATTATTTTTTTGTATAATTTTTATTGGCCTGAGTGTTTTCACAATTATGAGGAGGCTGCCATCCTAAGTGTGGTCACACACGCGCACACACTTTTTGACTACATATGTATTTTTTTTATATTTTCTTCATTTTGTGTATTAACTAGTAGTGATGAGGTTCACATTTTAGATTGCTTCATTAACCACTTCAGCCCCGGAAGGATTTACAGCTTTAGGACCGGAGCCCTTTTTGCGATTCGGCGCTGCGCGCTTTAACTGAAAATTGCGCGGTTGTGCGATGTTGTACCCAAACAAAATTTGCGTCCTTTTTTTCCCACAAACAGAGCTTTCTTTTGGTGGTATTTGATCACCGCTGCGTCATTTCTGATCGCCTCTATAAACAAAAGAAGAGCGACAATTTTGCAAAAAAAACCCAAATTTCTTACTTTTTGCTAAAATACAAATCCAAAAAAAAATATAAAAACACATTTTTTTTTCACCGTTTTTGGCTGATTTATATTCTTCCTCATATTTGCGATAAAAAAAATCGCAATCGGCGTTTATTGATTGGTTTGCGCAAAAGTGGTCGCGTTTACGGATGATGAGAATTAATTTTTGGGGTTTTTATTTTTTACTAGTAATGGCGGCGATCTGCGATTTTTAGTGGTACTGCGATATTTCAGCGGACATGTCGGAATATTTTGACACTTTTTTGGGACCATTGGCATTTATACAGCGATCAGTGCTATAAAAATGCACTGATTACTGTGTAAATGCCATCAGCAGTGAAGGGGTTAACCTGCAGGGGGCGCTCTAAGGGTTAACTATGTTCCCTGGGCGTGTTCTAACTGTATGGGGATTGCCCTAGCTGGGCAAGGGAAGTGGTCACAGCCTCCGTATACAGGAAGGCTGTGATCACAGCCCTTCCCCCTTCACAGAACGGAGGTCCGTGTTTACATACACGGACCTCCGTTCCTTCACTCCGGGGGGGCCTTCGTGGGTAGCCGGCGGCAATCGAAGCCGCCGCACCCGCTCCCTGGCCCTCCCCAAACACAGTGAGCGCGTTGCCGCAGTCGTATGACGGCGATTTGCGATAACGAACCACCTTGTCGCCGTCAACCTGCGGTTGGCGGTCGGCAAGTGGTTAATATATTATCTGGTGTGGAATCACAAATTAATACATTTTTTACTATGCAGGCTAGCGTAACGGAGCTGTCAGCCCTCTAAATGCCTCATTTGTTTACCATTAAGGGTACTGTTAAAGCTGATTTTCCAGCTTTTAGTGAAGTTTAGATAGTTAGTTTGTTTGGATCAAGCTGGCCTAAATGATCTACTTCACGAAGACATGCAGTGTCTCTCAGCGCTGCATGAATTGTATGTAGCCTAAAATATATATATTATACAGCACTATGTTCTGGCAGTGGAATGGGAATTTCCTGTCTCACTTCCAGAACAAAATCATGTCAGGCTGAGCAGTCTTTAACAAGGAGCTTTGTATTCTAAGAATGAACTCTGACTGGCTGAGAGGCGGTGATGTCTCCAACCTACCTCTCCAACTCAGCCATTCAGAGGAGGCTTTGTGATTATTCATAGAATACAAAGCTTCCTGTGAAAGGCTGATCAGCCTAAATCTGTTTTGCTCCGGGACTGGGATAGGAAGTTCCCATCCCTCTGTCAGAACATAGTGCTGCATATACAGTACAGTGCATTCCGTGTTGAGATCCACTGCTTATCTTAGTAAAGTAAATAGTTTATTTAGACCAGCTTGGTCCATACTAATTAAACTTCATTAAATGTTGATCAGCTTTAAAGGTATATTTGCAGAGGTGTTTAGCCATGCTGTGAATCCCAGCCACAAGAATCTATTGACAACTGTGTGCGGATAGCTGCAGCCACAGCTGTGCACAGTTTGCACAGGAAGTCATTACCCGACGTTATTGTGGCTTGGTATACTATGTGCGTACAAAGACACTTTAGTCAAATGTGCACTTCCAACCTGGTCGTAACAGTTTGGGGAAGGTACTTCATACCTCAAGGGTAACTGTACCCCTGTGCATAATTCTGGATCCATAAAGATATGGTTCGATGAGTTTGGTGTGGAGGAACTTAAGTGGCCTGTACCCTAACCTCAACCCTACTGAACACCATTTGGATGATTTGGAATTCTGTTTGAGAGCCAAGTTTTCCCATCCAACATAAATCCTTGACCTCATAAATGCTTTTTGGCTGAATGAACACACATTTCCAGAGACTCACTCCAAAATCTTCTGGAAATCCTTTCCAGATGAGATGATGGGGTAAGCAACTCCATATTTATGACTATAGTTTGGGAATGGGAAGTCCAACTAGGTGTGATGGTCAAGTGTTCAAAAACGTTTGCCCATATAGTGTGTACTTAAGAGTCTGCAAACATATACTAACATTGGAGGAAGGAGAAAATGAATCCATGTTACTTTAAGCAGACACACAAAAAGAAAAATGAGATCCTGGTCCTGAATATTTGTACTGGAGATGAAACTGTGATGCATGACTGTGTGTGTATGTATATACAGTTCAAGTTTTAGCTGTATCTATTTACCAACATCCTTACCACGCTATAGCAAAATGACAGCTATAGCGTGGCTCTGTTAAGGGAGGGCAGCCATGGACATCCTCCCGTAACAATACCCCTTGCGTGCCCCCTGGGGCGTGCATCTGGTGTGCTCCATGAGTGATGTGGCCTTTGGACACAGCCAATCACAGATTGTGGTAAAGGCCCAATCACAGCAGCCCTTTACCTTGTGATCAGCTCTGTCCAATCACAGCTGATCACAGTGTAAACAGAATTGCCAGTTATCTGCAGTACTTTTCCTCATGCACTTTCACAGTGTGAGGAGTGGATAGCTGCTAACCGGCAATCCTGACAGGGGACATGCACACAGATAATCAGAGCACTGATCATCCGTGCCCTGATGATCAGTGCTGCCTATCTGTGTCCATCAGTGCCTCCTCATTAGCACACATTAATGAAAGACAAAAGTTACTTACGTGCAAAATTTTATACCAGAAACTAAGAGTTTTTTTTCAAAATTGTCCATATTTTTTGTTTGTTTAGCAAAAAAAGAAAAACCTCAGTGGTGATTAAATACCCCCAAAAGGAAAGCTATATCTGTCTCAAAAGCATAATAGAAATGTCATATGGGTACAGTGTTGCATGACCACGCAATTGTCATTCAAAGTGCAACAGCACTGAAAGCTGAAAATAGGCCTGGTCAGGAAGGGAGTATAAGCGCCCAGTGGTTAAAGAAAAAAAAATGGAAATTGTTTGGAAAGATTTATGGTTTTTGACTACTTAAGGACCGAGCCTCTTTCTCAGAGTCCGTGTTTACAAGTTAAAATCAGTTTTAATTGCTTAGAACCCCTAAACATTATATATTTTTTTTCTAACACCCTAGAGAATAAAATGGCGGTCGTTGCAACACTTTGTCACACCGTATTTGCGCAGCGGTCTTTCAAGCACAATTTTTTTTTTTGGAAAAAAAAAATCAAATTAAAAAGTTAAAAAATAAGACAACAGTAAAGTTAGCCCAATTTTTTTCCATAATGTGAAAGATAATGTTACGCCGAGTAAATTTATACCCAACATGTCACACTGCTGCAGAGTGGCAGTGCCCCGTGAATCACCGTCCATGAAAGGCGGCTCGCGCGTGAGCTGCAGCACACGATTGCCTGGCAGAGAGAACTGGGAACCACCGATGTAAACACGACGGTTCCTCGCTCTGTCAGTGGGCATTTAAAAGATCTACTGATCCCTGTCACTGGTAGCCCAGCCCCCCCTCACAGTTAAAACACGCTTGGGAACATGCTTAACCCCCAAATCTCCCCCTACATGTTAACCCCTTCATTGCCAATGACCTTTGCACAGTAATCCAGTGGATATTTAAATTTCTGATTAGCTGTATAAATCATTGGTCCCAAAAAAGTGGTTTGTAAAAGCTGCAACTTTTGCGCAAACCAATCAATAAACTGCGATTGTTTTTTTTTTTGGGGGGGGGGGGGGTTCGTTAAATATGAGGAAGAACATAAATCGGCCAAAACCACTGAATACATTTTTGTTTTTTTTATATCATTTTTGTTGTTGTTGTTGTTGTTGTTTGAATTATATTTTAGAAAAAAGTAATAAATATTGTTTGTTTTTTTTTTTTTTGCAAAATTGTTGCTCTTTTTTTGTTCATAGCGGTGATCCGAAATGACGCAGAGGTGATCAAATACCACCAAAAGAAAGCTCTATTTGTGGGGAAAAAAAAGGAATTTTGTTTGGGTACAACCTCGCATGACCGCGCAATTGTCAGTTAAAACAATGTAGTGCTAAATCGCAAAAAGTGCTCTGGTCCTAACGTGGGAAATACTTCCTGGGCTGAAGTGGTTAAATATGAGATCTGGGGTCAAAAAGACCTCAGATCTCATATTTACACTAAAATGCAATAAAAACATAATAAATAAATAAAATGACATTTGAAGAAAAAAGTCTCCTTTTAAGAGCTATGGGCAGAAGTGTAGTTTAATGTCGCTTCCGCCCTGCAATGCTATGGAGCCGAGTGGGCGGCATCTTCTGCTCACTCAGCTAACAGGCATTGCAGCGGCAGAATTGGAACGTCTCCGCTGCTACCGGCGGGTCTGGTAAGCAGCGAAGATGACCATAGCACGGGGGAGGACCCTCTCCCACCCCCGATAGAAGTGATCTTGCGTCGAATCCTCCGCAGAGACCACTTTTATCTGAAATCGAAATGGCCGCTGTAAAAAATGACACTGGGGGTTATGGTAGCGATCTGCTACCATAACAACGGTATTCCACTTCTAAGGACCGTTGTATAATGACGACGGGCAGTCCGGAAATGGTTAAAGATTTATTTTGGAATTTGATTATCTGATATTTCCAGAGCCCTGTTTGTAAAGTTCTCAGTAGGTCTGAGGAATGAGTGTTGTCGGAGTAATCCCTCCCACTCCATCATTGTATTCTCATAGTGTGTTTCCCAGCTATCAGAACACAATGATTATTGCTGGCGGCTACAGCACCAGCAGTGATCGAACAAATAAAAGATTATAGGCTGGTTGTACTGAAGTTGATTGATAGATCAACTTCAGTACAACCAGTCTGCCATGGATTCCTGCATAACCGGCCAAACTTCAATCCATCTCTGGCCGGCTTAATGTTTTTTCACCTGGCTGTAGCAGTGACATGTGTTAATTTTCTGATTCATGTGGGCCGTTTTTGGGTGTGCTTTGTAGTCGTTATATGTTTGTCATGGTATTTATTCTGGGTCAAATCGCTATCATCCACTGTGATTGCAGTAGTTTATCTTTGTGTCTTGGGGTTCTGCCAAGTGGGGCGTATTAGAAATGATTGACAACTGATGCTGTACATGATGGTAAATGACAGTTTGCTGAAATAAATCTGTTACACTGTGAAATATGTTTTATTTTCTTGTTTTGTAGTTTCCTACAAGTTCTGAAGACTGGCAAATAATTGCTAGCCAGTTTGAAGAAATGTGGAACTTTCCAAATTGTGGTGGAGCGATAGATGGGAGGCATGTGCGCATCAACCCTCCGCATCACAGTGGATCACTGTACTACAACTACAAAGGGTTTTTCAGCATCATAATCATAGCCATCGTCAACGCCAACTGCGAGTTCATAATGGTCGATGTCGGTAAAAATGGCAAGTTCTCAGATGGTTCAGTCATCGAGCAAACTCATTTTTATGAAAAGCTGAAGGACAACCAGTTGAAATTGCCAGAAAATCATGAGACAAAAGAAGGCCTTAATTTTGCTTTTGTGACAGATGAGGCCTTCACCTTACATGACAACATTCTAAGGCCTTATTCACAGGAAGCTTTAACCAAAGAACGAAGGGTCTTCAATTACCGCTTGGCTAGAGCAAAACGTGTGGCAGAAAATGCCTTTGGTCTGCTTGCAAACCGCTTCAGGATCTTCCGCACAACCATCAACTTATCGCCACATAAAATTGAATTGGTTGTAATGGCTTGTTGCCTTCTCCACAATTTTCTACGGCGGAGCAACACTGATGAGTATTCCCCTTTCAACTTGCTGGACCGGGAAATCACAGAAGACTCAACATTCATTCCTGGTGACTGGCGGACTGAAAGTGCAGGACTTGTATCATTGCAGTATATGCAAGCACAGAAACCTGAAGCCAATGCCAAGCTCAACAGACTAAAGTATTTGGAGTATTTCAATGGACCCGGTGCTGTGGAATGGCAGGATGCCATGGCATTAAATGACTATAATATTGAGTTTGAAACCTTTGACGTGTGAGACTGTCGATTTCAGTTCTTTTGCAGGGAGTGACTGGTCCTTTAAAAAGGGGGCCTTGTAAGCAAAGATCCACTTATTTACTGAAGGCCACCAATGAAAAAATTCTGCAGAAAAGTACAAAAAAAGGTAAAGTTAGCTTGCATACTGAGGGTGACATCACCATACTTCTTGCATGATCCTGGAGACTGTTAAGTTCACCAAATTTTTGGAGTGTCATCTTGCAATATTTGGGATATTCTACATTTTTAAAGATCTCATTGGAAGGATGGTGATGTTGCCCTTGCTCAAGTGCCATGGGTGGAACCTGAAGAAAAAGCAGGTAAATTTACTAACCCCCCTACGGTGAAAGGGGGATTTGCTAAAAAAAAAAAGATAGTATTATGGGTTAGCCATTGACCTCCGTCCGACTTCCTGGCACTTATGCTGGCTACACTGGCATTAACAATTGCATTCACTGACCTGGAAGAAGTATACAGGCCTGGGAAGTTTGTGTAAAATCTTATTTAAATGCTTGATCAAGATCAGTGTTTTACATTTTTGAAGCCAGAGTTAACACGACAGCCAAGCAACAAGGATTGTCAAAATATGAATTCATTGATGGCAGCCTCCATGCTCCTTTTATGGTGGACAAATGAATCAGATTTTTCAATCTCCAATAGTCGTCTTTTTTTTTTTTTTTTTTTTCTGCTGTAATTTTTAGGGACTATCAAATACCTATATGAGAATGTTATCCAAGACTTCAGTTTCTTTTAGAAGTATTGACTTAGTATTACTGTTAGGGATAAATCCCAAGGGATTGTGACCAATTACCTTACATCTAACAAAGTTAAGTAAATAACTGCTTTCAGTTTTATGTTTTAATGCATGCACATGTGTGTGTTTTTTTTTTTTGTTGTTGTTTTTACGTCTGTAATAAAAAGTCATGTGAATACATTCTTCATCTATTGTCTAACTCATGCTTCATTTTCAAGTGGCAAGAGCATCAAAACTACAGTTGTGCAAAATTCAGTTAATGTTTTTATAAAAAAAAAAGCAGCCACAGCCCAAGAAAAAAATTCTGTCTCCTTCCAGCATGCTGCAGAGAAGAACCCTTGTTCTCAGTAGGGAAACAGTGGTCTATCTGCAGAGGTCAGACATGCCAAGTCAGAGCTGGAACTCATTAACCACTCGCCGACCACCCGCCGTGGCTTGACGGCAGAAAAGTGGTTCGTTATCGCAAGCCGCCGTCGGCTGCGATAACGAGTATTGTGAGCGGGCTCGTGCCACCGGAGGAGCACTCGCTGTGTTCCGGGGGGGGGGGACCAGGGAGCAGGTAGGGCGGACTCAATCTCCACCGGCTACCCACGATGGCTCCCCTGCAGTGATAGAACGCAGGTTCATGTATGTAAACACAGATCTCCGTTCTGACAGGGGGAAGGGATGTGATCACAGGCTTCCTGTATATGGGAGCCGTGATCACTCCCCCTGCCAGCCCAGCCCCCATACAGTTAGAACACAATGAGGGAACACAGTTAACCCTTAGAGCACCCCCTCCAGGTTAACCCCTTCCCTGCCAATGGCATTTACACAGTAATTGGTGCATTTTCATAGCACTGATCGCTGTATAAATGCCAATGGTCCCAAAAAGTGTCAAAATAGTCCGCAGATCGCCACCATTACTACTAAAATATAAAAAATATATTAAAAAAACCCATAAACGAATTGTCATCATTGGTAAACGCGGCAACTTTTGCGCAAACCAGTAAATAAACGCCAATTGCAAATTTTTTTAAATTTTTTTTTCCAAAAATATGAGGAAGAATATAAATCGGCCAAAACCCACAAAAAATGTTTTTTTATATTATTATTATTTATTTTTTATTTTTTTTTTTATTTGTATTTTAGCAAAATAAGAAAAATTGGGTTTTTTTTTTTTTGGTTTTTTTTTGCAAAATTGTCGCTCTTTTTTTTGTTTATAGCGGTGATCAGAAGTGACGCAGAGGTGATCAAATACCACCAAAAGAAAGCTGTTTGTGGGGAAAAAAAGGATGCAAATTTTGTTTGGGTACAACGTCGCACAAACGCGCAATTGTCAGTTAAAC
This sequence comes from Glandirana rugosa, assembly GCA_018402905.1. NCBI lineage: Eukaryota > Metazoa > Chordata > Amphibia > Anura > Ranidae > Glandirana > Glandirana rugosa. The sequence goes on along the minus strand of BLSH010010903.1, from coordinate 65,016 downwards.
CAACGCAGTGCTGAATCGCAAAAAATGCTCTGGTCTTAAAGGGGAAATCCTTCTGGGGCTGAAGTGATTAATTGGTAAAGCTCATGCTTCCCTCTTTTGATGTTTGGTGCATGTAAATATTCAATTCAAATTAATGCAACACACATTACTGTAAGGCACCAGAAAGATATAAATGGGTCCTAAAATTTCAAGTTTGACTGTCTAGAGCAGCCTCTCTCAACCTTTTCAACACCGAGGAACCTGTGAAAAAATTCTCAGCTCTCCGGGAACCCCTGCCAAAAATTAAAAGTCTAAAACTCATGATACATTAGTGTGATGGTCAATGGGAAGAATGCTCCTTATACTTGTGGTCATTGGGAAGAATTACCCCCTTACAGATCGCTAAAAAGATCAGCAATGTCATTGGGAATTTATCTGAGAGGTAGGAATTGACCATTGCTCAAGGAACCCCTAGCAACCTCTGGAGGAACCCTAGGGTTCCACGGAACCCTGGTTGAGAAACCCTGATCTAGAGTAGGGATATGCTGTGAATGCAGCGTGCCCTCGCAAAAAGGGAGCATGGTTGCAAATCATTAAATATTTGATGTGGTTTAAGCAGACACTGCCTCCTCCAATGTCTGTGCCTAAACATAATGCTAAATTCTAGGCATGCATATTTTTTCCATAGTTACGTTGGTCCAGCTTGGAGAAATGTAAGCATGAATGTGTCATACCTGGGCGATACCCTTGGAGCTGGAAATCACTGTTGTAGGCTTCAACACTTTCCATTTTCTCAGTGATTTGCAAAGCATTCTCTCATTGGGCAAGATGGAAATGCCAGATGGTGATTTCACCATCTCCACCTCATCCAATCAGAAAAAACTGTGTTCATTGAGGGGAAAAAAAAACAAAGCTTTCTATGAATGGTGCCTGTGTTAAAGGGTAACTCCACTTTTGTGGGGGAAATAAATAGCAAATAAAGAAAAAATATAGCGCATATAATTGCGACACTAATCATATTGTAATTGAATGTTCTTAAAAATGACCTTTCCTTTTCAATCTGCATCTGCTGTCATTTTCTGAGAATGCATTGCAATATGGCTACCTGGAGTTGTTATGTACACAGTGTGTACTGACCACTCTCCAGAAACATAATTTCCTGCTTGTGTGATTGGCTCACTGATTTTCCCAGAAGTCTGCCTAAGATACAAATCAGATTTCAGGCATCCCCTGCAACAAAAATATTTTTGGAGAGATACTTTCCATAGGAACACATCTAAAGGGGCACAGGCCCAGCAAATTTCCTCATTAGTGCCCTGTAGCTGCACACCCGACAGTTAATTATGAAACCGCTCCCATTAGACCCACTCGGAACAGAAGCACAGACAAACACACAGGGGTTTCTTCAGAATAACAAAAGGTAGGAATCTGCAACAAAGGTTGTTATAATCCTTGCAATGTACATTAATCACCCAGAGGGAGAATGTTTGTTTTTTTTTTCTCAACAAAAGTGGAGTTACGCTTTAAGCGAGGGACTTTCTGTGTTTACTAAGCAGAAGGACAGCACGTGGCACAGGACCTTAAAGCTAGCAGTGATCACTGCAGTAGTGCTGCCTAATGCAGTCATTTCCAGGTTCCAAGGGGATCGGCCACATAGGACACATATATACTTACATTGGTCCAAGTTATAGCAATAGAACAAGACAAAAATTGGGGGCAGTTGGTGGGAAAGAGGGGCCAGCGAGGGACCCAGAAGAGGAGGATCTGGGATGCTCTGTGCAAAACCACTGCACAGAGCAGGTAAGTAGAATGTTTGTTATTTTAAAAAAAATGTTCGACTTTAATATTACTGTAAACACTTTGGTCAGGTTGTAATGCACAGCAAAACTTTAGAGTGTGGCACTTTGAATATAACATATCCTAGAAAGTGCAGGGGTCTGGCGTATGTACCAAACCACATAGTGGGTGTGAATTACTAAAACTGGAGTGTGAAAAATCTGGTGCAGCTCTGCATAGAAACAAATTAGCTTCCAGGTTTTACTGTGAATGCTTAAAGTGTTTGTAAAGGCAGGAGTTTTTCTTTATCTTAATGCATATGCATTAAGATAAAAAAAAAAAACCTGTGTGCAGCAGCCCCCCTAATACTTACCTGAGCCCTCTCTATCCAATGATGTTCATGAATGGCTCGGGCATCTGGAACTCTCTCTCTCCTGATTGGCTGAGACACAGCAGCATCACCATTGGCTCCCTCTGCTGTCAAACTCAGTCAGCCAATGAGGAGAGAGAACGGGCTGGGCCTAGGTGCGGCTCCATATCTGAATGGACACATAGAGCTGCAGCTCACTTTGGGTGCCACCATAGCAACCTGCTTGCTGTGGGGGCACTCAACAGGAGGAAGGGGCCAGGGGCACCAAAGTGAGATCCAGGAAGTGTCTCTGCAAAGAGTCTCCCGGCCCCTTAGAATTACTTTACCAATGATCCCTTGATGCTCCTCCTTCCTTCCTTCATAGCTGTACAAAATACATCCCAATAAGAAGATGTGACAGTGCTGGGATTTAGTAACCAATCACTAGGCTTAAGGAGTGCCACATGACTGGGGTAGTTTTGTCACTGATCCCATAAGTTGACAACACCAAACCTTTCAGTGCTGCTGCAGAAAAGGAAGGAGCTGTTAGGATGGGTATGGGGGTTTGACCTTTTACATTGCATGAGCATGGGCCTCTTGTTCACATCAGATTCCCCCTTTCATTGGAGACCCTTTTACATCCGTGTCTGAAAATACTTGTCTGATACCAACATTTTTATAGTCAGACCCTTCACATTCATGCTTTATATGATTGTCAGAATTCCTTATCCTTTTCCAGGTTTGAAACTCAAGGCAGCTTCTGCAAAAAAAAAAAAAATCTCTCTGCCTCCCCGTCGGGGAATCGAACCCCGGTCTCCCGCGTGACAGGCGGGGATACTCACCACTATACTAACGAGGAGTACATGAAAATTTTCATGCGTCTGTATCTTTAAAAAGATATTACCGTATTTCACCCGCCATCATATTCCTGTTTGTCTAGTATCTGAAGGCTAGAAATTGCTTATTACTCAAGAGACTCCTAGCAATTTCTGGAGAAACCCTGATTTAGTAGCTAAGACTGGGACTTCTGTAGCTACCACTTTTATGGACATCTTGGTATTTGAAAGGTAGAGGAAAAATAAAGGGTAAGATTAACAGGCAATAAAATTATGTTAATGCTTTTGACCGACTCCTATAGGTGATATATATATATTTTTTTTTATAGCAAATTTAGGACTTTAAGTGATTCTAAAACCTCAAGTTTTTTTTGTTATCTTAAAGTGGTTGTCAACCACTTTAACCTACAGGTAAGCCTATAATAAGGCTTACCTGTAGGTGCCCTGAATATACAATGTACTAGATGTGCCAATGTCATTTCGGCACATGTGCAGTGAAGAAACAGCCTCGTGCCACGACTGTCGGCTCCCGCGTGCATGTGTGGGAGTGACATCACGCGACTCTGGCCAGTCACAGAGCTGGAGTCGTGGCTCTGGAAGGAAGAGGGGCTGAAGATGGACGCTGCCTGCACAGGGGACAGCGCTGGACGTCGCAGGCTTTGTTTGCAGGTGACACATAATGGGCTACTATGCGATGCATAGTAGCCCATTATGCTTCTACTTTGCAGGGGAATATAGAGGAAGTAAACCCCATCATGGTTTACTTCCTTTTTAATGCATTATTCTCATCAAAGCTCGATCTGATCCAGCAAAGTGCATGAGAGCAGCAGCTCTCATCCCTGTTTCCCTCCCCCATTGGGCAGATTGATAGCAGCAGGAGCCAGTGGCTCCTGCTCCTGCCCATCAACTCCAGTGGCAAGGGCATGGGACGGGGCTGAGTCCTGCTGTCTGTGTCAATGGATGCAGCAGTGGGGTTCAGGGAGCAAGCATGTATGAGTACCCCCCGTGGAAGGCAGGAGCACTGGGCAGAGAGGGGGGACCAGGAGCACCAACGGGGGACCTGAGAAGAGGCGGTTTGAGGCCACTCTATTGCACAGAGCAGATATGTATAGACATGTTTTATTTTTTTTTTTTTAATCGTGCAAGGTAAAGCCATAAGCATTGCATACTAGCACATTAGGTGAAACTTACCTTAGAATGAAGCCTTCCAGTGGTGCTTCCATCTTCATCCGGTCTTCCCTCTGGGCTTGCGGACTACGGCTGTGTGAGTGGCCAGAGCTGCACTGACATCACTCCCACGCATGCCCGCAGGAGCCTCTGTTTACGGCATGAATGAACAGCATGGTATTCCATTCCTTCAGAGCACATGCACCAGTGATGTCACCGGCTGCATCATAAGTAAATAACCGCTAAACTGTATTTACAGTGCCTATAGGGAGAAGTCATGCATGAGAGTTTACTCCTACTTTAAATGTTCCTTTACAATTTCTTTAACAACTTTTTCCTCTGTTTAGTAAAAAAGGATGTTGTGGTCACTGGTTCAAACCCTCCAAATGCAAGCATTTTACATTTCTAAAATGAGGGCCATATTTTCCTGGTTATTCCACCAAAAGCTGGCAGACACGCAGATGCCCTGAGGCCTTGGGTAAGATGATGTCCTGTTAAGCTGGCCACACACTGTATGACCTTCATCCAGTTTCTGATCAACCAGATGAAAATCGATTAACCACTTCAGCCCCGGAAGGATTTTCCACTTTAGGACCAGAGTACTTTTTGTGCTACGGCACTGCGTCACTTTAACTGATAATTGTGAGGTCATGCGACGTTGTACCCAAGCGTCATTGATGTCCTTTTTTTCCCACAAATAGAGCTTTCTTTTGGTGGTATTTGATCACCTCTACATCACTTCTGATCACCGCTATGAACAAAAAAAGAGCGACAATTTTTGAAAAAGAAAACCATATTTTTTACTATTTGCTACAATACATGTAGCCATGTACTCCCTTGAGAGTGGCTGAAAGTAGCGGTTCACCTGCTAGCTGACCTCAATCACACTATGCATCACATATCCGGAGACACTGACCAGGCTGGCTCGTTTTTGTTGTTTTGTTAGGGGAAATAATTTGGATGGGGATAAGGGATGACTGTGGAATGCCCAGAGAATTATAGTACAAAGTTGGCATATACAAGCCTGTATGTGTGCGCTGACACTGCAGACTATTACTCCTTCACCCTCCAGCTCAGTACTTGGTTTCCGGCCTAAAAGGAATTTATTAGGGCTCTACTCTCGGTTCTTCACCGCGGTTAGCACATGACGAGGCCTACCTTGTCCCGGCAGGACCTCAGAAACACCTATTACCGGCAAGGGACACACGGGCCCCTGATTTTGCAGCAAGAGTACTTCTGTGCTAACCGGGCCTTTGACGGACTACAACACCCAGCCCATCGCTGACTCCAGGTGCCCTAGACCTCATCTTTTCCTCAGTGACTCTCTCCTTCCCTTGACTGACCTCCAAGGCTCCCACAGACTGTCCATTTTCCTCTCCCAGCCTGCTCCAGCACTTTCTCTCCTTCAGTCAAACCCACACCGGTGGGCACTTTCTCTCCTTCATTCAATCCCACACCGGTGGGCACTTTCTCTCCTTCAGTCAAACCCACTCCGGTGGGCACTTTCTCTCCTTCAGTCAAACCCACACTGGTGGGCACTTTCTCTCCTTCAGTCAAACCCACACTGGTGGGTTCCTTAAAGTCTCTCACTGTGTAGCACCTCCGCTCTTCTCCTGTTCCTCCTGTGCCGCTCCAAGGATTTCTCTCCTCCCTGGCTGCATCCGAACTCCCGGGCCCCAAGATCACCCTCCCCAGACTGGGGGCGACCTCCCAGGTAGGGGCCTGCTCCACAGCACCTCTGCTACATCTCTAGACTTCCACCCGACCCTCCTTCCAGATTGGGCTGACTCAGAGTATTTAAGGAGGCCCACCAACAAACCCTGCTTGGGGATTGGTCAGGGCTCCTTCGAATACTCCAGATGGCTCAACCTGCCTCCCAGCTTTCTGCCCAGAGACCAACACCTGGTGTCTGGTTGCAGAGAAGAAGGTTCTGGTGATCTCATCTGTTTAGTCCACCCAATCCTTCCTGAGCGACTCCTCCCAGCTCAGATCAAAACACCCAGGCCTGCACATTGCAGTCAAGCCAGGCTAAATGTTCTTTTCCTAGCCAAAACCCTTGCTAGAAAACGCACCTACTCTGTGGGGGAGCTACATACATGTTAAAAAAAAATATAAAAAAACAAATTTATTCATCAGTTTTGGCCCATATATATTCTTCTACATATTTGTGGTAAAAAAAATTCGCAAACTGCGTTTATTGATTGGTTTGTGCAAAAGCTGCCGCGTTTACAAACCATGAGAATTAATTTATGGTGTTTTTACAATTTTTTTTCTGGTAATGGCGGCAATTTACCATTTTTTTATTGGGATTGCGGTGAACAGATTGGAGATTTTTGACACTTTTTTGGGACCATTGACATCTATACAGCGATCAGAGGTAAAAAAAAAAACACTGATTACTGTGCAAATGTCACTGGCAGGGAAGGGGTTAACCTGCAGGGGGCAATCAAGGCGTTAACTGTGTTTCTTAGGTGTGTTCTAACTGTATGGGGGCTGAGCTGGCAGGGGCATGACAGATCTAACTGACCCGATGACAGGGATCAGTAAATCACTGTCATGCCGCTTGACATAGCGGGGAACCGCAGTGTTTACATTGTTGGTTCCCCGCTTTTCTGCTGTACCAGGCTATCGGTGGCAGACATCGAGTCTGCCCCTACCTGCGGCCACACTCAGGAAGCGTGTGACGGGCATGAAAGGGCGCCGCCCCTAGCTGGGTGTGGGTGAATTGCCTTTTTTAAACAGCGATTTGCACTATGCTGCCAACTTGCAGAAGTAAATGTATGCGAGCCAGTCGGGAACCGGTTAATGGGTGGCAATATCACCTCCCTCCCACCCAACATCCTTCCATTGAAAAATGGAAGGAGGAGGGTGGAAAATTGTTGGCCAGATTGCAAATGCCATTGCTGCTTGAGCATTTTGACAGAACAATGCATTGTGGAATAGAAAATATACAGAACAGTGCTAAGGCATATGTATTGTCGTGTAAGAGACCCCTTCTGACTAAAGCACACTTGCCCACCATTCAGCCAGCCTGAGTCTACATACAGGACCCTGGTATAGTAACTGCTATAATAAATCATGTAACAGTTGTTTAACCACTTCAGTACTATGCACTTAGAACACTTTACTACCAGACCAATTTTCAGTTTTCAGTGCTGTTGCGCTTTGAATGACAATTGCGCGGTCGTGCGACGCTGTACCCAAAGTTTTTATCATTTTGTTCCCACAAATAGAGCTTTCTTTTGGTGGTATTTGATCACCCCTGCGGTTTTTATTTTTTGCACTACAAATAAAAAAAGACCGAAAATTTTGAAAAAAAATAAAAAAATTCTCTATTTTTGTCACAAAACTTTGTAAATAAGTAAATTTTCTCCATCACTGGTGGGCACTGATGAGGCTACACTGATGGGCACTGATGTGGCAGTACTGATTGGCACTGATGAGGCGGCACTGATGAGGTGGCACTGATGATGAGGCACTTATATGCAGCGATGATGAGCACTGTTAGGCGGCACTGATAAGCAGCACTGACGGGTACTGAGAGGTGACACTGAAATACAGCACTGATGGGCACTGATATGCAGCACTGACGGACACTGCTAAGTGGCACTGATGGGCACTAATAGACAACACTGATTGGCACTCATAGGCAGCACTGGGCACTGATGGGCACTGATAGGTGGGCACTGGTAGGTGGCAATGGTGGGCGCTGATATGTGGCACTGGTATGCATTGATAGGGGCACTGGTGGGCACTGATAGGGGCACTGGTGGGCATATACATTGATAGGGGCTCATTCCCTGGTGGTCTAGGGTGGCATCTGAAGGTGGCACTGAGTGAAGGTGGCACTGAGCAGTATGTCACTTACCTGGTGGTCTAGGGGGGTCTCCCTGGTGGGCTCCCTGGTGGTCCAGATCAACTCCCTGGTGGTCCTGGGTGGGCACATCCCTGGTGGTCCCTGGGCAGGCTCCCTGGTGGTCTAGGGTGGCGATCCGAGGGAGGGCTGTGCTGATAAATCATCAGCACAAACCCTCCCTGTCAGGGATGCAGCCGATCGGCTCTCCGCTCATCAGGTCTGCAGACCTGAGTACAGGAAAGCCGATAAACGGCTTTCCTGTATTACACTGTGACCAGCCGTGATTGGTCACGGCTGGTCACATGGTAAAGTGCTTTGGATCGAAGCACTTTACCGAGATCGGCATTGCGGGGGGTCAGACTGACCTCCCACACCACCGATCGCTGCGATGCGCGCCCCCCGGGCGCGCGGCGGCTTGTTATCCTGAGAATGTCATATGACGTCCAGTCAGGATAACTGAGCCACTTCCCGGCCGTCATTCTGCATACGGCGGTCGGGAAGTGGTTAAACATCTGAAAGTGTATGGATAAAGTTTGTTAATTTAACCACTTCAGCCCCGGAAGATTTTCTCCCTTCTTGACCAGAGCACTTTTTATGATATGGCACAGCGTCGCTTTAACTGACAATTGCCCGGTCGTGCGACGTTGTACCCAACCAAAATTGACATCCTTTTTTTCCCACAAATAGAGCTTTCCTTTGGTGGCATTTGATCACTGCTGTGGTTTTTATTTTTTGCGCTATAAACAAAAAAGAGCGACAATTTTGAAAAAAAACTATATTTTTTACTTTTTGCTGCAAAACATGTCCAAAAAAATTATAAAAAAACAAATTTATTATTTTACTGTATATTCTTCTACATATTTTTGGTAAATACAATTCCAATTGGCTTATATTGATTGGTTTGCACAAAAGTTGCTGTGTTTACAAACCATGAGAATTTATTTATGGCGTTTTTGCATTTTTTTTATTTACTAGTAATGTGATGTGATTTTTAGCGGGACTGCGATATTGAGGCAGACAGGGTTTTGACACTTTTTTGGGACCAATGACATTTAGATAAAAATAGCCACTGATTACTTTATAAATGTCATTGGCAAGGAAAGGGGATGAACTGTAATGGGTGATCAAGGGGTTAACTGTGTTCCCTATGTGTGTTCTAACTGTATGGGGGCTGGGCTTGTAGGGGCATGACATATCTAACAGATCCTGATTACAGGGATCAGTATATCACTGTCATGCCACCTGTCAGAACAGGAAACTGCCGTGTTTACATCATTCTTCCTCTCTCCCATTCTTCCTCTCTAACAGGTGATCGCAGGTCGCTGGCGGACATCGAGTTCGCCCGACCCATGGCCACACTCGGGGAATGCGCGGCAGGCATGAGAGCATGCCGCCCACTACTCGCTTATGCACGAATCGCCGTTGATAAACAGCAATTCGCGCTATGGTGCCACACTGCCACAGTAAATATACACAATTTGGTCGGGAAGGGGTTAACCACTTGCCGACCACTTCACATAGATAAACAACGGCAAAGTGGCTCTCTTGTGCCCACCACACGCTTCATGAGTGCAGCCGCGGGTCAGGCGGACTCGATGTCTGCCGACAACCCGCGATTGCCTAATACAGAGGCAGAATGGGGAACCGCCAATGTAAACACGGCGGTTCCCCGTTCTGACAGGGGACATGACCAAGATCTACTGATCCCTGTCAGTTAGATTTGTAATTTCCCATTCAGCCCAGCCCCGACACAGTTAGAACACAGTGAGAGAACACCTTTAACCCCTTGATTACTCCCTTAGTGTTAACCCCTTCCCTGCCAATGACATTTATTCAGTAATCGGTGGCTATTTTTAGATCTGATCGCTGTATAAATGTTAATGGTGCCAAAAAAGTCCGATCTGTCTGCCGCAATATCGCAGTCCCAATAAAAAGATCGCCACCATTACCAGTAAAAAAAAAAAAAAAACAATAATAAAAATGCCATAAATGAATTCTCATAGTTTATAGATGCAATAACTTTTGCGCAAGCGTTTTTTTGCAATTTTATTTACCAAAAATATGTGGAAGAATAAGTTTTGGCCTAAACTGATAATACATTTGATTTATTATATTGTTGTTTTTTTGTTATTTTTATACTTTATAGAAAAAAAAAGTAAAAAATATTGTTGTTTTTTTTTCAAAATTGTCTCTCTTTGTTTAGTTTATAGTGCAAAAAATAAAAACCACAGAGGTGATCAAATACCACCAAAAGAAAGCTCTATTTGTGGGAAAAAAAGGACATCAATATTGTTTGAGTAAAACATCGCACGACCGCGCAGTTGTCAGTTAAATCGATGCAGTGCCGAATTGCAAAACGTGCTCCGGTCAGGAAGGAGGTAAATCCTTCTGCGGCTGAAGTGGTTAAAAAGCAATTCCATGCAGATCTGTTATTCCAGTACCATGTAGGGCCTTGGCCTAAGATCCAAGGAACTCCACAGGGATTAGTGTCAAGACACTAATATTACCTTAGAATAGATACATGTATGCCCTATGTTTTCAGGAGCATTAGACATTACCCTTCTTCCCTCCACCCAAAACTAGAAAAGGTTTTACTATGCATACATAGAAACATAGAAAAGTGACGGCAGAAAAAGCCTGAGTAGTCCATCGAGTCTGCCCTTTTTTTTGTTTGTTTCGGCTCCATAACATGGCTGGGCGGAAGCGACGTCACAAGTCACTTCCGCCCAATGGTCTTAAAGGAGACATTTTTTTTTTTGGGCTGTCATTTTTCTCAAATTTTTTTTTTTTGCATTTTAGTGTAAATATGACATTTGAGGTCTTTTTGACCCCACATCTCATATTTAGGAGGTCCTCTCATGCTTTTTTCTATTACAAGGAATGTTTACATTTCTTGTAATAGGAATAAAAGTGATCAAAATTTATTTTCAAAAAAATTAGTGTAAAAATAAAAAGTAAAATAAATAATTAAGAAAAAAAAATGTAAAGATCACTGTCATTGCGAGCTCACGCGCAGAAGCGAACTCATACGTAAGTCCCGCCCACATATGAAAACGGTGTGCAAACCACACATGTGAGGTATCGCCGCGATCGTTAGAGCGAGAGCAATAATTCTAGCACCAGACCTCCTCTGTAACTCAATAATTCTAACCTGTAGAATTTTTTAAACATCGCCAATGGAGATTTTTATGTTGCAAAGTTTGTCGCCATTCTGTGAACGGACGCAATTTTGAAGCATGACATGTTGGATATCATTTTACGCGACGTAACATAATTAAGAAAAAAAATGTAAAGATCAACATCATTGTGAGCTCGAGCGCAGAAACGAACGCATACGTAAGTCCCGCCCACATATGAAAACGGTGTGCAAACCACACATGTGAGGTATCGCCGCGATCGTTAGAGCGAGAACAATAATTCTAGCACCAGACCTCCTCTGTAAGTCAAAAATGCTAACCTGTAGAATTTTTTAAATGTCGCCAATGGAGATTTTTATGTTACAAAGTTTGTCGCCATTCTGCGAACGGACGCAATTTTGAAGCATGACATGTTGGGTATCATTTTACTCGACGTAACATTATCTATCACAATATGGAAAAAAAATTGGCCTAACTTTACTGTTGTCTTATTTTTTAACTCAAAAAACTCAATTTTTTCAAAAGAAATCACGCTTGTAAGACCGGTGCGCAAATACGGTGTGACATAAAGTTTTGCAGTGGCCGCCATTTTATTCTCTAGGGTGTTAGAAAAAATATATATATAATGTTTGGGGGTTCTTAGTAATTTTATAGCAAAAAAAATTATTTTAACTCGTAACCACTGAACTCCAAAAAGAGGCTCGGTCTTAAAATGGTTAATTCATTTTATCTCAAATCTGAGATAAGTAGGATTGCCACTTGTCCAGGATTCACCCAGACAGTCCAGGTTTTGAATTGTATTGTCTGGGTTTCAGACCCCCTGAAACCCAAACTCAATATTGAGAATGGACTGTGGCTCCCCAAGTACCACAACCCCCGAATGCATAGGTGTGCACACGGACAGGAGATGAGAGAGGGCTTGATCTGCTCATCCTCCTCCTTTCCCCTCTGTCTGCCCACTCACACTCCAATCCCTGGCGTTCTGTGCCTCAGGAAAGGGATGTGTGGGCTTGAGGTTTGAAGCTCAGCAACCGTGGATGAAACGTGCTCATACCTGAGCCTCCATCCTCAGGTGACTGAGCTCACCATCCACTGTTGGTGACTGAAGTCTCCCCCTCCCTCCCTTCTGTCTCCTGCCTCCAAGCGAGTGAGTACACTAAGGTAAGGGGTACTCAGATGTAAGGGGTGCCCTGTGGACTCTGATGTAAGAGGGGCTTTGGGAACCCTGATTTAAGGGGGGAAGCTGGGAACTTTGATGTAAGTGTGAGGTTTCGTGAGCAGAAACACCCTTATACCAGAGTTCCCCTTTACACCACAGTGTTCCTACTTTTAAAAAAATTGCCGCGTGTTGCTAAAGTGTTTAGACTTGAAGAAAAGGTGGTAACCCTAGAGGGAAGATGTCAACTCCCTCAGAGGACCAAGCAGCCCTGACGGATCTTCGTTCTAAGGTATTTCATAATGAGCTAGTATACAGTGCATACTAGCGCATTATGCCTTTGCCTTACAGGTTTTGTTTTTTTTTTCCCCGGGGATGCAACCGCTCTAAGGAGTGTCACATGACTGGGGTAGTTTTGTCACTGATCCCATAGGTTGACAACACCAGACATTTCAGTGGTGCTGCAGAAAAGGAAGGAGCAGTGAGAGACCATTGGTAGGATGAGTGTGGGGGTTTGGCCTGAGCATGAGACTCCTGTTCACATCAGAGTCCCCTTTTGCATCAGAGTCCCCCTTTTGCATCAGAGTCCCCCTTTGCATCAGAGTCCCCCTTTTATCAGAGTCCCCCTTTTATCAGAGTCCTCCTTACAGCAGATTCCCTCTTGCATCCCTGTCTGAAAATTCTTGTTGTCTGACACCAACCTTTTAATAGTCACAGACTGTTCATATACATACTTTATGAGTGTCCTTATTTATTTTCCAGGTGTGTAACTCAAGAATCACAGCCATAATAAAGTGCATATAACAATGGTGCAAGAATTACAAAAAATATATAGTGCAAATAGCAGCAGTTCGTCTTCTTCTTTTTTAATAGTTTTAAACGGGTTCACACTGTGTGAGTTTTTTTATATTCATGAACCACTGGATAATTTCTTGAGGATAACCTAGAGCAGTGGTTCTCAACTCCGGTCCTCGAGACCCACTAACAGGCCAGATTTTAAGTATTACCTTGGGGAGACGCAGACTAGAATTCTGCAATTACTGTGCAGCAAATGATATCACCTGTGATGTATTTCAGTTATCCTGCAAACCTGGCCTGTTAGTGGGTCCAGAGGATGGGAGTTGAGAAACATTGACTTAGAGCAGTGGTTCTCAATTCCTGTCCTTGGGACCCACTAACAGGCCAGGTTTGCAGGATAACTGAAATGCATCACAGGTGATATAATTTGCTGCTCAGTGATTACAGTATTCTAGTCTGCATCTCCTCAATGTAATGCTTAAAATCTGGCCTGTTGGTGGGTCCTGAGGACAGGAGTTGAGGACCACTGACCTAGAGGAAGGATTGTTGGTGATCAGAGTTTTGGCTACCTCCCTAAACCATACCGTGAGCTGGCCTGTCTAATTTGTGGAGTCAATATAATCATAACTCCATCTATCCATCCTTGGAGAGGTTCCCATTAGTGGTTTATCCCAGGCTCATTGTTGTTTGCAATCTGGTAAGCTTCCAATCTTTTCGGTGGCGGTGTTTCACACCTATTTGGTGATCGAACGATTTTTTTCCTTGCACCAATGATTGTCCAATACAAATTGTGGAATTTTCATGAACTTTAATTCAATTATTCATTTTCTGCTGCTATTTGCAATATACATTTTTTGTAATTTTTGCACCATTGTTATTTGCACTTTATTATTGCTGTGATGTTGTGAATATAGAGATATTTTCCTCTGTATATATAATTTAGATTATTTTCGAGTTAAGCCTTGTTTTATTTGTGTTTATAGACACACTAAGGATTTCCAGTGCACTATTTTCTACAATTTGTTTACTGTATGCACTTTAAAGTTTTATGGTACACTAAATATAGTCTATAATAAGCGCTGCACTTTAACCACTTGCCGACCGCATGCAGTATATTTACCACAGCAGTGCAGCGCTGTCTCACGAATCACCATAAATAGGCAGCGATTTACAGACAGGCAGCTAGGGGGCAAGAGCATGCCGGCGTGCTCTCGTGTCCGTCTCACTTTGCAGGAGTGTGCCCGCCCAATGTCCGCCAGCGAGCCACGATGAGCTGCCAGAGCCAAAGAATGGGGAACCGCTGATGTAAACACACCGGTTCCCCATTCTGACAGTGTGGACATAAGAGATCTACTGATCCTTGTCACTGGGATTAGTTAAATCTCTTATGCCCATAGCAGCCCAGCCCCCATACAGTTAGAACACGCCTAGGGCACACAGTTAACCCCTAGATCTCCCCCTGCAGGTCAACCTCTTCACTGCCAATGGCATTTACACAGTAATCAGTGCATTTTTATAGCACTGATTGCTGTATAAATGCCAATGGTCCCAAAAAAGTGTCAAAATGATCCGACATGTCTGCTGCAATATCGCAGTACCACTAAAAATCGCAGATCGCCACCATTATTAGTAAAAAATAAATAAAAACCCCAGAAATTAATTCTCATCATCCGTAAACGTGGCAACTTTTGCGCAAACCAATCAATAAACGGTGATTACAATTTGAGGAAGAATATAAATCGGCCAAAGCTGAAGAAAAAAAGTTTTTTTATATTTTTTTTTTGGATTTGTATTTTAGCAAAAAGTAAGAAATATTGTTTTTTTTTTTGCAAAATTGTCGCTCTTTTTTTGTTTATAGCGGTGATCAGAAATGACGCAGAGGTGATCAAATACCACCAAAAGAAAGCTCTATTTGTGGGAAAAAAGGACGCAAATTTAGTTTGGGTACATCGTCGCGCGACGTTGAATTGTTAGTTAAAGTGACGCAGCGCCGAATCGCAAAAAGTGCTCTGGTCCTAACATGGGAAATGCTTCCGGGGCTGAAGTGGTTAATCATAATTCCATCTATCCATCCTTGGAGAGATTCCCAGCAGTGGTTTATCCCAGGCTCATTGTTGTTGGCAATCCTCCAATCTTTTCGGTTGCGGTGTTTCACGCCTATTTGGTGATTGATTGATTTTATCGTTACACCCAATGATCGTCCAATACGAATTGTGGAATTTTCATGAACTTTCATTCAATTATTAATTTTCTGCTGCTGTTTGCACAATATATTTTTTGTAATTCTTGTACCATTGTTATTTGCACTTTATTATTGCTGTGATGTTGTGTATATAGAGATATTTTCCTCTGTATATATAATTGAGATTATTTTGAGTTAAGCCTTGTGGCGAACTCCTTTGTTTTATTTGTGTTTATAGACACACTATGGATTTCCAGTACACTATTTTCTACAATTTGTTTACTGTATGCACTTTAAAGTTTTATGGTACACTAAATATAGCATATAATAAGCGCTGCACTTTAACCACTTGCCGACCGCATGCAGTATATTTACTACAGCAGTGCGGCGCTGTCTCACGAATCACCGTAAATAGGCAGCGATTTACAGACAGGCAGCTAGGGGGCAAGAGCACGCTGGCACGCACTCGTGCCCATCTCACTCTGCAGGAGTGTGCCCGTGGTTCGGGCGGACCCGATGTCCACCGGCGAGCCGCAATGAGCTGCCAGAGGGAAAGAACGGGGAACCGCCGAAGTAAACACGGCGGTTCCCCGTTCTGACAGGCGGCATGTAAGAGATCTACTGTTTCCTGTCACTGGGATCAGTTAGATCTCTGGTGCCCCTGGCAGCCCAGCCCCCTCACAGTTGGAACACGCCTAGGGAACACAGTTAACCCCTAGTTAACCTGCAGGTTATCCCCTTCACTGCCAATGACATTTATACAGTAATCAGTGGATATTTAAATTTCTGATCGCTGTATAAATGTCATTGGTCCCAAAAAAGTGTCAAAAATGTCCCACATGTCTGCCCCAATATCAAAGTCCCGATAAAAATCGCAGATCGCCGACATTACTAAAAATAAAAAATGTAAAAAACGCCAGAAATTAATTCTCATCGTTTGTAAACGCAGCAAACCAATCAATAAACGCAGATTGTGAAATTTTTTTACCAAAAAAATGAGGAAGAATATAAATCGGCCAAAACCGATGAATAAATTTGTTTACTTTTTTGGATTTGTATTTTAGCAAAAATAAGAAATACTTTTTTTTTTGCAAAATTGTTGCTCCTTTTTTTGTTTATAGCGGTGATCAGAAATGACGCAGAGGTGATCAAATACCACCAAAAGAAAGCTTTATTTGTGGGGAAAAAAGGACGCAAATTTCGTTTGGGTACATCACACGACCGTGCAATTGTCAGTTAAAGCGACGCAGTGCCGAATCGCAAAAAGTGCTCTGATCCTAACATGGGAAATCCTTCCGGGGCTGAAGTGGTTAACCCCTAGATTCTATTCACACAATTCTGTTTGATTGTGGTGTTAGCTGCTGTTTTAGACATGTATTACTTAGCTTAATATTCACCTACCTATACAGTATTGTAACTCAAGAACGCAGCCTCTGCAAAAAAAAAAGTCTCTCTGCCTCCCCGTCGGGGAATCGAACCCCGGTCTCCCGCGTGACAGGCGGGGATACTCACCACTATACTAACGAGGAGTACATATATGGTTTAATTTTACCCACAACTTTTTCACCCACCACTTATTTACCCACCATCTTATTCCTATCTGTCTAGTAGCCAGGTCCTTTAACAAGAAGAGAAATGGCAGTGTGAGGGAGCTGTAGGGAACATCTGCTTTACTGGGTTAGCAGTCCCTTGCACCAGGAAATAGTATTGGGGACAACCTGAACAACAGACAAAACCGCTTGCCTGCTAAGGCAATTTTTTATCTTTTGCACACATGTTAAAATCTGCCATTTTTTTAAAAAAGAAATGACTGTAAAAACAATATATTTTCTGAAAGCAGAGACCCTGCGACATTGCGGCGGACATATTGGACACTTTTGACTCTTTTTTGGGACCATTGGCATTACATACAGCGTTACATCCTTGATCCCAAGGATTATCTATGCCCGAATTCATTACCAAAACATTGGTGACTATAATTTATCCATTCTACGTTCTAATTAACAGTTATTATGGGGATAAGGGATTCAAATCCAGCTGTCACTTGATCTCTGGCTTTGAGTTCACCTTGAACCCCTCTTTGAACATCTATATATGTGTACCCCTATGAATATAAAAATGCACCCTGACAAAATACTATAGGACAGTGAACCATATGGCAGTGGTCAAAAGTAAAGGTGGCTACATATATATATATATGGTGTGTTATACCAGAATGTTGTGAGACTGGGAGTTTTTTTTTTACCCTTTTGGGTAATGACCACCTCTGTACAAGTACACATGAGAAAAGTCAATAAAATCACTAGAAAAGGGGGTAGGATCAGGGGGATTAAGGGCCATTGTCCAAAATATTCAGGTAGCAATTCATTTTCAGGGTCAAGGTTGTCCACCTCCATTAATACCCCCTTGTCTTGACTGTCCTTTTCGAGGTCAGGGCTTTCTGCCCCCGTTAATACCTCCGTCGCCATTATTAGTAAAAAATAAATAAAAACCCCAGAAATTAATTCTCATCATCCGTAAACGTGGCAACTTTTGCGCAAACCAATCAATAAACGGCGATTACAATTTTTTAAAATCAAAAATATGAGGAAGAATATAAATTGGCCAAAGCTGAAGAAAAAAAGTTTTTTTATATTTTTTTTTGGATTTGTATTTTAGCAAAAAGTAAGAAATATTGTTTTTTTTTGCAAAATTGTTGCTCTTTTTTTGTTTATAGCGGCGATCAGAAATGACGCAGAGGGGATCAAATACCACCAAAAGAATGCTCTATTTGTGGGAAAAAAGGACGCAAATTTAGTTTGGGTACAACGTCGCACGACCGCGACGTTGAATTGTTAGTTAAAGTGACGCAGTGCCGAATCGCAAAAAGTGCTCTGGTCCTAACATGGGAAATCCTTCCGGGGCTGAAGTGGTTAATCATAATTCCATCTATCCATCCTTGGAGAGATTCCCAGCAGTGGTTTATCCCAGGCTCATTGTTGTTGGCAATCCTCCAATCTTTTCGGTTGCGGTGTTTCACGCCTATTTGGTGATTGATTGATTTTATCGTTACACCCAATGATCGTCCAATACGAATTGTGGAATTTTCATGAACTTTCATTCAATTATTAATTTTCTGCTGCTGTTTGCGCAATATATTTTTTGTAATTCTTGCACCATTGTTATTTGCACTTTATTATTGCTGTGATGTTGTGTATATAGAGATATTTTCCTCTGTATATATAATTGAGATTATTTTGAGTTAAGCCTTGTGGCGAACTCCTTTGTTTTATTTGTGTTTATAGACACACTATGGATTTCCAGTACACTATTTTCTACAATTTGTTTACTGTATGCACTTTAAAGTTTTATGGTACACTAAATATAGCATATAATAAGCGCTGCACTTTAACCACTTGCCGACCGCATGCAGTATATTTACTACAGCAGTGCAGCGCTGTCTCACGAATCACCGTAAATAGGCAGCGATTTACAGACAGGCAGCTAGGGGGCAAGAGCACGCTGGCACGCACTCGTGCCCATCTCACTCTGCAGGAGTGTGCCCGTGGCTCGGGCGGACCCGATGTCTACCGGCGAGCCGCAATGAGCTGCCAGAGGGAAAGAACGGGGAACCGCCGAAGTAAACATGGCGGTTCCCCGTTCTGACAGGCGGCATGTAAGAGATCTACTGTTTCCTGTCACTGGGATCAGTTAGACCTCTGGTGCCCCTGGCAGCCCAGCCCCCTCACAGTTGGAACACGCCTAGGGAACACAGTTAACCCCTAGTTAACCTGCAGGTTATCCCCTTCACTGCCAATGACATTTACACAGTAATCAGTGGATATTTACATTTCTGATCGCTGTATAAATGTCATTGGTCTAAAAAAAGTGTCAAAAATGTCCCACATGTCTGCCCCAATATCAAAGTCCCGATAAAAATCGCAGATCGCCGACATTGCTAAAAATAAAAAATGTAAAAAACGCCAGAAATTAATTCTCATCGTTTGTAAATGCAGCAAACCAATCAATAAACGCAGATTGTGAATTTTTTTTACCAAAAAAATGAGGAAGAATATAAATCGGCCAAAACCGATGAATACATTTGTTTACTTTTTTTGGATTTGTATTTTAGCAAAAATAAGAAATACTGTTTTTTTGCAAAATTGTTGCTCCTTTTTTGTTTATAGCGGTGATCAGAAATGACGCAGAGGTGATCAAATACCACCAAAAGAAAGCTTTATTTGTGGGGAAAAAAGGATGCAAATTTCGTTTGGGTACATCACACGACCGCGCAATTGTCAGTTAAAGCGACGCAGTGCCGAATCGCAAAAAGTGCTCTGATCCTAACATGGGAAATCCTTCCGGGGCTGAAGTGGTTAACCCCTAGATTCTATTCACACAATTCTGTTTGATTGTGGTGTTAGCTGCTGTTTTAGACATGTATTACTTAGCTTAATATTCACCTACCTATACAGTATTGTAACTCAAGAACGCAGCCTCTGCAAAAAAAAAAAAAAAAAAAGTCTCTCTGCCTCCCCGTCGGGGAATCGAACCCCGGTCTCCCGCGTGACAGGCGGGGATACTCACCACTATACTAACGAGGAGTACATATATGGTTAAATTTTACCCACAACTTTTTTACACACCATCTTATTCCTATCTGTCTAGTAGCCAGGTCCTTTAATAAGAAGAGAAATGGCAGTGTGAGGGAGCTGTAGGGAACATCTGCTTTACTGGGTTAGCAGTCCCTTGCACCAGGAAATAGTATTGGGGACAACCTGAACAACAGACAAAACCGCTTGCCTGCTAAGGCAATTTTTTATCTTTTGCACACATGTTAAAATCTGCCATTTTTTTAAAAAGAAATGACTGTAAAAACAATATATTTTCTGAAAGCAGAGACCCTGCGACATTGCGGCGGACATATTGGACACTTTTGACTCTTTTTTGGGACCATTGGCATTACATACAGCGATCAGAGCTATGAAAATGCACTGATTACTGTGTAAATGTCACTGGCAGAGATGGGGTTAACACTAGGGGGCGATCAAAGGGTTAAG
Organism: Glandirana rugosa; assembly: GCA_018402905.1. Lineage (NCBI taxonomy): Eukaryota > Metazoa > Chordata > Amphibia > Anura > Ranidae > Glandirana > Glandirana rugosa. Next base: position 44,741 of record BLSH010010903.1, on the reverse strand, counting down.
TGTGGTCTAACTGTGTGGGGGCTGGGCTGACTGGGGGAGGAGAGAGATTTCTGCTCCCATATACAGGGAACATACGATCACACTCCTGTCCCCTGTCAGAACGGCGATCCGCTTATTTACATACACGGACCCCAGTTCTGTCCGTCGATCCACGGGGGGCGATTGGCAACTAGTTGTAGGAAGAGTTTTCATTCTCCTCTGACTGTCCTATGAGGCTGCATGACATGAATGACCTTCTGTTTGGATAGTGCTGATTGGCTGTGTGCCGATCACATGCAACCTCCCAAAAAAAAAAAAACCTCACTAGCAATACACATCAAAGTGAGCATGCGCAGAGTGCCCACAAGGCTCTGTACTGTCAGGAAACGGATTGGGGACCGTGGAAGAAGGGGAGGATCAGAGAAGACAGGATCAAGTAGCCTTTTTACACAATACAGAAGAATAACCCCTTAGGTTCCACACTGAGTATAACAAAAATGATTTACTGCATATACAGACTGATTTTACTGTTGTGGGTTTAGTAACACTTTAAGTCTATAAACCATGGACATCACCTGTGAAGGGGGTCCCAAGATTTTGACTGCCTAGAGGCCTCAACAGAGTTTAATCCAACACTGGTATACAGCGATCAGTGCTATGAAAATGAATTGATAACTGTGTAAATGCCATTGGCAGTGAAGGGGTTAACCTGCAGGGGGCGCTCTAAGGGTTAACTGTGTTCCCTCAGTGTGTTCTAACTGTATGGGGGCAGGGCTGGCTGGGGGAGGGGAGTGATCACGGCTTACATATACAGGAAGCCTGTGATCACAGCCCTTCCCCCTCTGTCAGAACGGAGATCCATGTTCACATACACGGACCCCCATTCCGTCGCTCTGGGGGGGTGATCGCGGGTTTTATTTTGTTTTATATTTTACTAGTAATGACGGCAATCTGCGATTTTTAGCGGTACTGCGATATTGCATCCGACATATCGGACCGTTTTGACACTTTTTTGGGACCACTTGTTGACTGCGCGCAGGATATTTACTGCAGCAGTGCGGCGCTGTCTCGTGAATCGCCGTAAATAGGCATCGGTTTACAGACAGGCAGCTAGGGGGCAAGAGCCCGCCGGCACGCACTCGTGCCCGTCTCACTCTGGAGGAGTGTGCCCGTGGCTCGGGCGGACCCGATGTCCACCGGGAGCCGCGATGAGCTGCCAGAGGGAAAGAACGGGGGGGGGGGGAACCACCAAAGTAAACACGGTGGTTCCCCATTCTGACAGGCGGCATGTAAGAGATCTACTGATCCCTGTCACTGGGATCAGTTAGATCCCTTATGCCCCTGGTAGCCCAGCCCCCTCACAGTTAGAACACGCCTAGGGAACACAGTTAACCCCTAGATCTCCCCCTTCAGGGTAACCCCTTCACTGCCAATGACATTTATACAGTAATCAGTGGATATTTAAATTTCTGATCGCTTTATAAATGTGATTGGTCCCAAAAAAGTGTCAAAAATGTCTGACATGTCCGCCGCAATATCAAAGTCCCGATAACAATCGCAGATCGCCCCCATTACTAAAAAAAAATGTAAAAACGCCAGAAATTAATTCTCATTGTTTGTAAACGCGGCAACTTTTGCGCAAACCAATCAATAAACGCAGAAAATGAAAATGAGGAAGAATATAAATCGGCCAAAACCGATGAATAAATTTGTTTACATTTTTTTGGATTTGTATTTTAGCAAAAAATAAGAAATACTGTTTTTTTTTTTTTTTTGCAAAATTGTTGCTCCTTTTTTGTTTATAGCGGTGATCAGAAATGACGCAGAGGGGATCAAATACCACCAAAAGAAAGCTTTATTTGTGGGGAAAAAAGGACGCAAATTTCGTTTGGGTACATCACACGACCGCGCAATTGTCAGTTAAAGCGACGCAGTGCCGAATCGCAAAAAGTGCTCTGATCCTAACATGGGAAATCCTTCCGGGGCTGAAGTGGTTAACCCCTAGATTCTATTCACACAATTCTGTTTGATTGTGGTGTCAGCTGCTGTTTTAGACATGTATTACTTAGCGCAATATTCACCTACCTGTACAGTATTTTAACTCAAGAATGCAGCCTCTGCAAAAAAAAGTCTCTGCCTCCCCGTCGGGGAATCGAACCCCGGTCTCCCGCGTGACAGGCGGGGATACTCACCACTATACTAACGAGGAGTACATGTGTGGGCAGTTTTTATCAACAACTTTTTTATACACCATCCTATTCCTGTATGTCTAGCATCCAGGTCCTTTAACAAAAAGAGAAATGGCAGTGTGAGGGAGCTGTAGGGAACATCTGCTTCACTGGGTTTGCAGTCCCTTGCACCAGGAAATAGTATTGGTGACAACCTGAACAACAGACAAAACCGCTTGCCTGCTAAGGCAATTTTTTTATCTTTTGCACACATGTTAAAATCTGCAATTTTTTTTTAAAGAAATGACTGTAAAAACTATATATTTTCTGAAAGCAGAGACCCTGGAGTATAAAGTGGTGGTAGTTTCAATTTTTTATGTTGCACAATGTTTGCACAGCTATTTATCAAACACATATTTTAAAGATACACTAAAATTAATTTATTTTTTAAACAAACACAATATGATACCCCTTTTTTTTGTAAAATATATAAGATTGGCTTACATTGAGTAAATTCATACCAAACATGTCAAGCCCAGTGCTGGATTACCAAATAGGCAGGGTAGGCATTAGAGCTGCACAATTAATTGTATTAAAATCGCGATCTCGATCTACCCCCCCCCCCCCGCGATCCGTCTAAAATTGTACACACGTTTTCTATTTTTTTAACGGAATCGTCCGTTCGCCAAAACAGACAACAAGTCCAACAGTGGTTATGATAAAGGACCACGTTCCCTGACGTTTGGGTCACTTCGTCT